>WNLO01000043.1:0-162500 GCA_021398005.1 Sporothrix luriei | reverse complement strand
GGCGATCTTGTTCCGTCAGTTTCGAGAGGTCCATTCCGGTTTGTCGTACTTGGTTCATGTTCTGCATGTTCTGCAAGTTCTGTTGTTGTTGCTGCTGCTGGTTCGGTGCCATCTGCATACCGACTCCATTCTGGCCCATAAGGCCAGCGGCCCCCATTTGCTGAGGGCTTTGCTGCGGAATTGGCGATGCCTGCATCGGGTGTTGCAGGTGCTGGAAACTTTGAGGGTTTTGGCCAAAGGCCCGGAGTTGAGAGTTCATGAGAAGTTGCTGTTGCATTTGCTGCTGCTGAGCCGCCTGTTGTTGCGCTGCCGCTTGTTGCTGCAAGAGTGCCTGCTGTTGGAGCTGCTGGTTGTTCATGTCGTTTCGGATGTTTTGCTCATTGGATTGGCGCTTGACAAACTGTTCCTGGATTTTCGTCGTCATCTGCTTTTCGTACATGGCCTAATTACGTTGTCAGTTGTCCCGTTCACGGACAGTGAGGAGGAGGTGTCAGTGCGTTGCAACTCACCCTGTCCGGCATTTCTAGGTAGGCTTTCCGCTCGTAGTCGACACCGGCCTGCAATGCTTTTTGCCAGTCGATGCCTGGATTGGCAAGAATGATATTTGTGACTCTGTCAAAATCAAGCAACGTTAGAAAAGTCGAAATAAAGCTGAGTCTCCAATAACGAGATTCGCGATGCAAAAAACACCAAACGAAAGAGATTCGAAATGATAAGAAAAAGCAAAAGCAGGCGTGAAGAAAGTGAGCTCGGGTGGATGCTATTTGTGCAGGCCCATCAAGAACCTTCAAAAGGTACGAGGTACATGGCGACTGAGCAAATACAGTAGCCTAGACGCGCAGACCAAACATCGATACTGTGCACAACAACGGCGAAACTCTAGCGCCAATGAGATAAAGGGGACAGGCGAACCGACTAGGTACTGAAATAAAGAAGACGAGCCAAAAAAACAACCCCTAAAAAAACTCACAGGTTCACCGTCTTGCCCATCCGCTCCGTGAGCTGCACGCCAGATCGCCATCCGTTGACAACGGGAGTGTTTGCCACCAGCTGCTGGTAGACAATGGCCATAAGGTGATTGGGGATGCCATTTCTCCGCTGCTGGGCCTGCTGCTGGAGCGGCATGCCCATCTGCTGCTGCATGTTCATATTGGCGGCCATAGCCGCAGATTCAAAGGCGGTGGACAACCACGCCTTGGCCCGTTGCGGTGGAAGTCGGGGTGCTGTCGGTCAAGTTGTGGCGGCCAAAGACGTATATCGTGCAGTGGGTCGCGAAAATCGACGGCTTGTCGCTAGAAGCAGAGGCGGTTACAGGACAGGATGACGAAATGGAAATCGGGAATGGAGGTAGAGTCAAACGTTCGTTCTGCTATTTCGACATGTGAAGCCGTAAAGGTTTGCCAGTCGTCCGTGTCTTGGTTCGCGCTGTCTGAAAAGAGGTTCAAAAGAGCCGCTAGGTAAGGTGAAGAAAACAAGGCGGAAAAGAAGCGGTTCCCGTTCAGCCACTCTGTGTAGTCGAAGTCGAGCGAACCTCAACCCAAAACTGCACAAGTCACGAAGAGACTGGCCCGCTGGCGACAAAGTGCGGATTCGATTGGGCGCGCGGAGGCGTAACCATATTCTCTGCAACGGCGCGACAGAAGGGCTTTGGAAATAAGGCAAGAACAACACGGCCGTTCACGTTGTCCGAATTCCTGTGTCGTGGTAGCCGTTGATTGCTTTGTGTCGTCGATGGGAGTCGTCGGGTCGTTGCGAATGGAACCGAGTATTGACAAACCGCGGCCAGGTCGTAATCGCGTAAACTGTTCCAATGAACAGAATAAACGGAGGGCCGAAAGAGATACGAAGAAATAAAAAATAAAAGCGAAAAACAGTAGGGTATCTAAGGAAGAGAGTCGAGGCGTTCAAAGAAGCGGTGGAAAACGAAAAGCGCAGCGCGAGAACCAAGTGAGAGGGTCCGCGACAGAAGAGAAGGGGTCAAAAGAGGGCGAAAGTTGGCGCCGGGCTCGTTTATTCATACACGCACGCTCACAGCGGGGCCGATCGTAGGCTGCCGACGGGGGTGGTCGGCGGTCGGCAGTCGACGAGGACGAGGACGAGAGAAAAGAAGACGATGGGCGTCGGAGGACCGAAAGAAAGAGTGACGAAGAGGAAAGGAAAAGGTGAGGTCCCGAACAAGGGAAGGAGGAGAAACAAGGTTAGAGGTTTGTGTGAGAGAGGGAAAGAGGGAGAGGCGACGGAGGAAGAGTGCAGGAGCAGGCAAGAAAACCGGGGGGTGGATCGAAGGGCAAGGGAAAAGGGAAGGGGCAAGGGGCATGAGTGCACGAGTAGCCCCGTCACAGCACACAAGGGAAAGAAGCGTAAAGGGCTGGCCTTAGAGGGTCGGGAAGGAAGGGGGGGCGTGTGTACGACCTGCCTATTGGTGGGCCAAGTCTGCTGAGCCAGGGAAAAGCGCCGTTTTGTGCGGGAGTAATACGTCGAACGTGCGAGGAAAGACTGCCCAGCCAGCCGGCGCTGCTTTGCTTGCCCAGTGTAAATGGAGTGCAAGCCAGCGCCTGCTTTGGATTTGGGGGAGAGCGACAATAAGGAGAGGGGGGTGGGAGCGCACTAAAATTTTGAGCTGGGTTAGTCCCACAACCAGCTAGGTGGTGCTCAACGGTCCAGAGGTCTAGAGCATTTTGGCGCTGGCGTTGGGAGATCACTGAAAGAAAGAGCGACACTGGCGGGCGGAACGAACCAATTTACTGCCGCTAATTCTGGGACATAGCTGGCTGGCGCCGCTGGATAGGACCCTAAAACGTGCGACTTGCAACCTGAAGCTGGGTTCGGTGCACGGGGCAGGTACCGTCGAAGTATCTTTTGTAGTGCAACGGGGTACTTTTGATTCTCGAGGTATCACGCGCTATCCGACACAGCAGACTTCCTCAACATATGGTGACGCGGTGATTTTTGAGTGGTTACGTGTGCCATGCTGCGTCTTCTCACAGATGTACGGTGAATTTACTCCGTCTCTCGCGTCTCCATATATGCTGTTGATGTGAGAAGCGAAGATGCAAATATTGAGAGGGAAAGAACATTGACGCTTGCAAACCGAATAGCCTCTTCGACCGGGATAACGTCGAGAGTGAGCGAACGTACTTACGGCCCATCCTTTTCGCAGACTGGGCTTGGCACCCAAAAGGAACAACCGGTACAGATCGCTCCGAAGGCAGCTTGTCGTGCTTCGTGCGTCTAGACGACAAGGAGATACACCAGACACTATCTCCGGCGCCGGGCACAGAATTACGACGACGGCCCTCCGATAAACCTCCCTTCATGAACCACGCCGGTGGACGAATAAGGTATCAAAGTGTCGATGCTCGCAGCCATTCAGCCATACCGCAAAAGTGTGGTGGAGTTGTGTATTTTGTATGGCAGACTAGGTCAGGTCCGTGTGGGCAAGACGAACCAGGACAAGATTTACTCGCTGGCGCCGATACCTTCGAGGTACCTCGCTAGCTCGCCCGTCCGTTCCCAGACCTTGGACCCACACCACCCACACCCAAATACACAATACGCGCAGCAACGTCCCACGCCATAAATCGTACACGATTACGCACCCCTCCCCCTGCTCCTTTTGTTCGCCAGAAGGCCCAGTCTCGTCGCGAAGAAAGATGCCTTGCTCTTCATCGCCTTTTCTGCTGTCCCCATTCCCGATGCACGATGTATGGATACGTGCCATTGGGCCCCCTGTCTGCTCACCTTCTGTTGTCCATTTCGGTGTTTCTGTGTCGTAGGGAGGAAGCGACAAGGGTGCGCTAGGGAAGCGTGTTAGACGCAGAAGTAGAAAAGGTGCTTTCCGTGCTGTGGACAGGCGAAAAAGTTCACTTGCAAAAATCAACCCACGAAAAAATATTGTCTTGGCTAGACATGTAGACATTCTGTAGGCTCTGCTAGTGAGACCGTTCGAATAATCGCCAGCACCAAAGCTGGTCAGACTCTAATCGGCCAGACATAACGTGGACTGGCAGAGCGAACGACGCATCGAAGGTCTCGGCCTACGGCGCACATAACAGGAGGCACGCGAACGTGGTGTCGGGAGGTTCCTTGAAGTTCTTTCAACTATAACACATGAACTCTCAAGTGCTTCAGTAGAAAATATGGACAGAGAATCTTACGAGATATCACTTGCCAATCTCGTGTTTACTGCGTGGACAGACAACGCAGTTCGACTTTATTTGGTGGAGACGGAAAATAAAACCAGGTGAAGCCAGGTGCCGCCATAGAAAAGAAGGTTTGGGCTCGTTCGAGGAGCGACGTGGTGTGGATCACGGACAATAATATGGGGGCTCTTGGTGGCTGCCGCGCATCGTCCAAATTGAGTGTAATGGAGCCCGTGTACGAAGTATGGCCCCCATCTGCCACGCCTGCCCTCCTTTTCCCCTCCCCCTCGAAGACATACAACGATTGAATCACTTACTTGACATGCAAGGTAATTGGGGCGTCGAGAAGGCCAACCAAGCCGACCTGAAATAATCGTTGCTCTGTTACTCTGTGGACACTGGATATTTACGAAGTCGTACGTTAACTTCGTAATTTCTTTGCTGTTGACAAAGAAAACATAACATAGATGAAAAAAAGGCAATGGCAAGGCATTCCAGAGAATTCCAGCCAAAGGGGTCGACCGTATGGACAGCTGCCAAAGTTCGGCCGGACAGCCGGTGGCCGCGCGCGTCAAAGCCGGGGGACTCGACGTTCTGCCGCATAATCCTCCCTTCTTGTCTGTTCGACTCGTGATCGGGCGCGGGCACGAGATTGTGTAGGGCAAGGCGCGCAGGCAGCCCATCTCGTCTTGAACGAGTCCTGGACGCAGCCTTGCGCTGAAAGGGCCCATCGTCGAGAAAGGAATCAGTCCATCCCGCAGCCCTGGTCGTTTCTTGTGTGCGTGCTAAAACTGCCATGCAGTGGACTAGTCGTCGACGGTGGTATCCTGGGTACCATACTTTGTACGTGGCTCCACGATGCAAAACAGCCGCGCAGTCGCATGTTTTTGCTTGGTCAAACCGTTGGCAGATACGGTGGAAATATCCGCGCGCTGCTGACTGTTTCATCTCGTACTGCCGTTACAGTTGCCGTACAAAGGCAGGGGCTAAAAAGAGGCAGGAGCATCTACGATACCCCGTAATTCTGAAAGCACTTGCCTTTTCAAAATATCGAGGTTTGTTTGCACATGTCGTCAGCTCGCACCTTCCTCGTTGTCCGAAACAAATAGGAAGGCGTGACCTGGCGTCCTTTCCATACATCGTATCTTACATAGTACAGCCTGCGCATCTTGTCCCGTGCCTGGAAAGGCTTAGAGCGGTGTTGCTGGTGGGAACAACAGGGCAGAGGGGGGGCAAGAGGCTAGACAGGGGTCACTTGCGTGTGTGGATCACGCTTGCCCCCAAACGGGTTTTCGTGGTGTGGAACTGGGTGTCTTGACCTGCAACCCGCTTCGTCTGCTTCCTTCCCTTTTGCCTCTTGCCTTTTGCCAGGGTCTGATCCCGCCCGCGAGAAAAATTGAACCTGCAGCGTACTTGTAAATACATGCGACAACCCATGCCTACCTGAATGCCAGATGGGCGATGCATACGATGTATTACGGACAACGGCATACGCATCGGACAAGGGACTGTTGCCGCACAAGGTTCTCGAAAGAAACCAAAGGAGACCGAAAACGACGACATGCCTCGAACGAGACGGAGACAAACGACGACGAACAAAACAGACCGAGAAAAACCAGACCATGCGGGCATGAGAAATAAATGACCTGCCCACCCTTTCTCTCTCTGTTTATTGTGCTTGCTTTCCTTTCCTCTGCTGCTTCGTCTTCCTATTTCGTCTGTGGCCTGTTCTCGTTCTCTGGCCCTCTAACCGTCATCAGTTGCCTGTCGTTACTATCCACACTCCCCTTACATAGCTCCGAGCATACTTTCGTACTAAAAGCAGGGCTCGCGCATTGTTCAATATGTGTTTAACATGGTTACCATACGTTGCCCTTCGAATACAACGTAAAGTCCACGATCTAGTCTGGCCCGCAAATGGTTTTCTTTGACGGCAAAGGAAACAATCGGGGCACAGATTAGCTACAACAGAAGAAGAAAAGCACGTAATACAGGAAGGAAAAGAAGGGAAAAGGAAACAAAAAGGAGAAGAGAAACTCGCGAGGACACCCAAAGACAGGGAGACGAGAAATGAGAGCCAAGTGCAAAAGCGATCACGCCCCAACCTTGACCTTGCCACGCAGCGCAGCTCACCCTCTCTCACCCACACCCGCCCATGTCCCCCATTTCGTCTACGACGTACGAAGCACTGCTTTCTTGTGAGCCAGGCAAGGCGTGGTACTTTGTAGACTGGGGCCAGGCCAGGTAAGGCAGGCCAGGGGGGCCACCCTGCACCGCAGCCCTGGTCAATTTTTCGTGGCAGTACAAAACGTTGTCCCTGCTGTTCAACGGCGAGAGAAGTACTCGATACATTAAAAGCTCCAACAGAAATCGGGAGGATCGTCTGCCCCAGTAACAATGTCGGCCCTGCCTCACGGTCGAGTCGAGAGCGTGCGATTCCGATAGCCAAAAAGGTGTTTTCGTCTAACCCCGACTGAGCATCGTGGTTGATGCTGCCGTGTCCCCAGTCGAACAGAATAAATTTGCCGAGAGATGCAGAAGGTCAAGGTTAATACCTGTGATTTCCTCGTCCTCGTACTAGGGACGCAAAAGCGCGCCCACGCGATGGAGCGAGACACTCATACCGAATGTGGGTTGGAGAATAAACGCGTGAATACTGGCACTCAACCGGGCAGCGTAAGCACAGCTTCCGTGGCGAGAACTCAAATGTGACAGTATGTTCCAACTCTTGCATATATTTTGCAAACGTCCAGCCTTCGTGGCAGTTGAGACGGCCCACCAACATGCCAACAAGCCAACTTTCTTTGCTTATCTCTTCCCCTTTTCTTGTATTCCGTACTCACATAAGCTCTGACACGACTCTTGTGTCTGGCTTGGCCCCTGTTCTGCCTCTCTCTGGCTCTGGCTCCTTCGCCACCTGTTTTTCTTTCGTCTCTCCTGCCCATTTAGCCTGTCAGCAAAGGACGAGAGACACGAAACGGGTCGTGTCTAATATATCAATAAAGCAGAGCAATATAGGTGCAACGGGATAATTTGGCTTCACGCAAAGAGGAAGGGGGAAGGAGTACAAGCAAGACTTCTCTTAGCAAAGTACTGTAGTTGAGAAAGAGGGAAATGCAATTGATGAGAATCTTTTTATTTTCCGCAGTCTTTTTTCTTTTTCCCCCCCTTTCCCTTTCCCTCCCTCCACCCACCCTCCACAACAAATTACGGAGTAGTATGAGCCGATCTTTTGTGCTCTGAACATGTTGCAGGTATTTTGCAGAGTATATTTGCTAGGTTCTCCAAACTGAAGCTGTGTCTCTTCGTCCCGTTTGGACCTCCCTCGGCTACCCCAACGTTTCCCTCCCCGTGTCTTGGTTTTTTCCGGCCCGGCTACAGACTGGTTCCCAGAGTGTGTTGTCGTTCCCACGGCGCGTCCATTTTAGGCGGGCATTGCATCCTCTTTGGGGTGGGATTTGCAGTCTACCTTTCATGCTGGGTCGAGGAGAACATGTTCGTCTAAAAGCCCCGAAGACTCGTGGAAGCGACTGGTTTCGTTGGACGGTAGAGAGTTCAGATGGAAGAAACCGTTAATCTTTGAGAAGCGAAAAGAATGGTCCACGGAGACGGGAAGGGCGTAACGCAGACGAAAAGTCTGGGTTGGTTCATCCAGCAGAACCAGGAAACGGGCAGCTGTTATGTGGCCTTCTTTGAGATAATTAGGAAGACAATATGGTTGCCATAACTACCATTTCGTTTCGCCAAAAAGACACTAAAAAACAAAAAGTAGGCCACAATGCACTCGAGATGCTTGACGAGTGCTCTGCTTCAAGGCTAGCGGTCTTTTCTATGATTTAGAAAACATCAAGAGTCCAACGCTCGGCTCTGCCAATACCTCTAGGGTGTTAAAACGTTCCTTGCATTGGTCTCAATCGTTGCCCCATCCTCCAACCCCATGGCCATTCGAGGTACCAATCAATGTCCCCCACTGCCACGTATAACCTCTCATTGGCCAGGCTCACGCCCAAGGGTACTTCCACTCAGTTGGCTCGGCTTGCTCCAGAATTTACATCAGGAAAGGCCTCTCGCCGCTATGTTGTCCGCATCAATTCTTTACTTGGGATGTGGCTTTTGTAATGTTCTCCAAATTCGAACACTCTCTTGTACGGAGTACATCGTGCGTCAAAAATTGCTGTCTTGAAATACGCAATCATCAATCGGTGAGGACAATACGATAACCTGACGATCAGACACGGAGCGTTGTATCAAGAGCACGCAAGACAGGAAAGACGAGACGAATCGTTTCTTGGCAGAGATTCCGGGTGATAGATCACGCGCAAGTCCCACGCAGGTCCAGCGACAACAGGCGTTGCAACGCAGATTCATCCCGCCGTGATCACATTTTGCAATTCCGGGCGATCTTGTGCGTAAGTCGAGGGCAAGGATGAGGCGTACCACGAAAGAGAATTGCTGGATGCCGGAAGATGGAAGGCAAAAAGAATGTCAAAGAAGGTGTAGGCGTTGGTGATCATTTTAATGGGAAGATATCTCCTTTTTGGGGTAAGGGGGCTTGTCCTTTCATTCCTTTTTTTTTTCTCAAATTAAGATGGACATCTTGGTTTCCTTACGATGCATTTATGTTCACAATTCGAATCAATCCACAAATTTTACGTATGAGAAGGAAGCAAAACGGATCGACGACACACTGCATTAACTGTCTCTTTCTTCGTCTTTCTGACTCCCCTCGTCGATAATGTGACCAGCAATGACCTTCTAGAATATCTACTTTGTATTTCTCGTCAAAAGGTCATCAGTCAATGAGCAACGAGCGCATCCAAAGGTAATCTGAACTTTGTTGTAACCCCGATTCAAGATCCGCTCGGGTTTTGTAGCATTGGAAATTGCGGGAAGCAGAGACGACCCGTGTCGTGATCGTTTTGCGTTTCATGCTCAGCTATGTCGCAAAAGACACCAATTGATGTGGGAGAAAAGTTGGCAGACACGTAACGCAACCAGACTTGAACCCTCTTACGCTTTAATAAAGGAAAATGGCCCAAATTGGCCACTTGCTCGTCGTACGAAATGCGTACGTCGACCCTTTTGTATCTCCTTTCGTCTGCTCTTAACATGGTCATTCTTGCAGATTTTGCATTATCTGCGAGGCGTTTTAATATGAGTATCGTTGCCATGACCGTTCACCACCGCATCCCGTCTACCCCATTCTTTCCCTGGTTTTCGGGGAACCGCGTACGTCGTACCTTGCAGAATCGTAACGAAGATTGAAGAGATTAAGCGGTTTTATGAACTCTGCGACGATCAGGCCTCCCTTTCATTCCGACTCTCACTACCAATGTCGAGGAACATTTGCCTTGCCAACTTGATCCATCCACGGTGGCACACCAATGCCACGCCATTCCCAATGAACGGCCCTATTTGTATTTGGCTAGGCCTCCTTAAACGGGTAGTACGATCAGCAGCTCCACCTGAACTCGGCAGCTCTAAAAGTTAGTTCGCACCGGGTCTCACTCCCGTCTCTCTCTGCCTTTTGGATGGCGCCTTGTGGGTGTTTGCTGATTGTAAAAAGGCGCAAGGAATTCGGTCAGAAAAGGAAGATGTGAGCACAACATAATAAAGCAATCCAGGGAAAGGGATCGAACCCCTTCGACCAACTTCACGGTGGCTTCCAAGGAGGTCTTCCATGATAGCAAGCCATCCGTGTGACCTTTCAATTTTTTGGATCCACAACACATCGTGCATGAAACCGCCAACGGCACGAAGACCATGTTCAGGTTGGAGTACAGGCGCATCCAGCCCCTCAAGTCATGTGCGTCGGCCAGTAGCTGAGGCGTCTTTTGAATATGCAATAACTCGATCAATTAGCGGTATACGAGGCGCCGGAAATGCTTGCTTTGGCAGCTCATGACTATTTTCTGCATGTTGCGCCCATCTCTGGCCGCATGTCAGAAAACGAGGCTGGAGCCATCCTGTCACTCGGACTGCGCCTCACGCCTCACGCCGCACGCCGCACGCCGCACGCCTCACACTTTACAGAAAAATCAGGCAAAGGCAAAATAGTAGGTGAAAACGACCAAGAAAAGATGAAGAGTACCTCTGTAATGCATCAGGAGGACTCGGCTTCAACACATTTTTCTAGAAGGACACGCTGTGCAGATTCGACGAGTAACGGGGCGAGAAAGTGTGACCAAAACTGGCCCTCCATTTCGGAGAACGCCATGAAATCCGCTGTGTCATATTTCAGATGTCGTTTCTTTCTTGTTTGCTCCTCTGAAGACCAATGTGTTTTATTCTCTTCGGCTGCTTTAAAGATACACTGTCGCCTCACCACCGGTGCCCGTTCGTTCCTGCAGTTCCAGCTCCGATGAGGCGGTCGGTTTGGCCCACTGCTGATCAATGTGTATTACTGCGTGTCTGGCTGTCACCGTCCGTACCATTCGTGTCTACGATACTCTACGATCCAATTTTGTATTGAATCCGGTGCTTTTCATCCAGTCAACATTCTAAAGAAGTAGACTGCCTTACATTCTAATTCCTGGAAGTTTCCCTAGTCATTGTTGCTGTCGTCTCAGCGTGTTGGGAGCTGCACGTGACCGTTTATGGCTTGGTGGGGCGGAATGACCGATGGAAATGGCAACGCAAAATTGCAGCTGCCAGAGACGGCAGGTGCTCGCTTGTTTGTGGGGACGGCGGTTCAGCAGTCGCCGCATTTCCCAAAGCCGAAGCCGCGATTGACGACCAACATCGACTTCGTTTTCTGCCGTTTCGTGGCTTCTTATTTTGTGTACAAAGCGGCCTGGACCTCCTCCATTTCTCTGTTCATCCCTCTTTCCGTCGATGCTGCAAAATTCTGGCCGGGTGCTTTCCTCAGCCGTGGCCTTTGTGTCTTCGTATTCCCCGCTTATCGCAATCACAACATCTACGCCACTTGCAGCATCATCTCGAGCGACACCGACACAGCAGCTCCAGCGCCGTCCGCTGTCCTCCTCTTCGGCCACCATGGCTCCTCCCAAGTCTGCTTACGAGTTTATTGACTTTGTCAATGAGTCGCCCACCCGTACGTATTAGCTGCCTCGCTGCGCTGTCACGCCTCCCCTCCAGTTGATGTCGATCTTTGTCGCCTCGTGGAGAGCACATCGTCAAACACAAGCTGACTGCCTTCGTTGCAGCGTACCACGCCGTTGCCTCGGCTGTCGCCCGCCTCGAAAAAGCAGGCTTCCGCGCCGTGAAGGAGCGTGATGACTGGTCGTCCACTCTCACGCCCGGCGGCAAGTACTATGTCACCCGCAACGGCTCGTCCATTGCCGCCTTTGCCATTGGCGCCAAGTGGCGGCCAGGCAACCCGGTGGCCATGATCGGCGCCCACACCGACTCGCCCTGCCTGCGTCTTAAGCCGATCAGTCGCAAGTCCAACGTCGGTTTCCTGCAGGTCGGCGTCGAGACCTACGGTGGCGGCATCTGGCACAGCTGGTTCGACCGCGACCTGAGTGTCGCCGGCCGCGTCCTTGTCCGCGCCTCCAACGGCAACATCGTCCAGAAGCTCATCAAGGTCGAACGTCCCATTCTGCGCATCCCGACGCTGGCCGTCCACCTCGACCGCTCGCCCGAGTTCAACCCCAACAAGGAGACGGAGCTCTTCCCCATCGCGGGCCTTGTCTCGGCCGAGCTCAACAAGACGGCTGCGGACGTCGCCAGCATCGTGACCGACTCGGATGACAGCGTCTCCACCACGGCCGCGGCTACGGCGCCCCTGCAGCCCATGACCGAGCGGCATCACCCGGTGCTGATCGACATCATTGCCAAGGAGGCCGGCGTCGCAGCCGACGACGTCGCCGACTTCGAGCTCGTGCTGTACGACACGCAGAAATCGTGCCTCGGCGGCCTGCACGAGGAGTTTGTCTTCTCGCCGCGCCTCGACAACCTTGGCATGACGTACTGCAGCGTCATGGGCCTGATCGGCTCCGTGGCCCCTGCCGGCAGCCTCGACGACGAGTCGGCCATCCGTCTCATCAGCTGCTTCGACCACGAGGAGGTTGGCTCGCAGTCGGCACAGGGCGCCAACTCGGACATGCTGCCCGCCATTCTTCGCCGCCTGTCGGTGATCCCGGCCGCGTCCTCTGCGTCGTCCCAGCCCGTGTCGGCGACCGCCTTTGAGCAGACCTGCTCCACCTCGTTCCTCGTGTCCGCCGACATGGCCCACTCCGTGCACCCCAACTATGCCGGCAAATACGAGAGCAACCACCACCCGCTCATCAACAGAGGCCCCGTCATCAAGATCAACGCAAACCAGCGCTACGTCACCAACTCGCCAGGCATTGTCCTGCTACAGGAGACCGCCCGTGCTGCGGGTGTGCCCCTCCAGCTGTTTGTCGTGCGCAACGACTCCTCCTGCGGCAGCACCATTGGCCCCATGTTGTCCGCCAAGCTGGGCGTCCGCACGCTCGACCTGGGCAACCCGCAGCTGAGCATGCACAGCATCCGCGAGACGGGCGGTGCCTACGACGTGGAGCATGCCGTGAAGCTGTTCTCTACCTTCTTCGACCACTACTCGGGCCTCGAGGCGAAGATTCTTGTTGATTAGGGCCTTTGAACGATGTCGTGGAATTTTACACCTTTCTTCTGCCTCTACCAGCTATCCATCAATAAGATTTGACATAGTCATTCCGTCACCATCCCCGTAGAACTGTTCGATATGGCTGGCTGTCTGCTTGACCATTCTCTCTTTGAAAGAGCCTTTAATGCTTGACTCGCTCGTTCCTGCGCCTCAACCAGATCGATATGCACACGTAATCCATTGCCTACCAGCGTTTGGAACACGGCCCGTAGGTCGCTCGGCACCATGCCGGCTTCAGACGACGTTGCCACCAGCCCCGTGTTGGGTCCAAAGGCTTCCAGGAGCACATCCTTGGCACCCGGGCAGGCCCGTACGGAGCGATAGTACACGTCCTTGGCCAGAGCCACCATCTTCTTGTCCACCCCACGCACCCGGACGCCCCTGCCATCGCGGCGGGCCACCACCGTCGCTGATGCCATGGCCTCCACCGCCGTCAGGTGGACAAATGCTTGCCAGAGACGTGCGTTGCCATGGCATGCGAGGTTGTAATCGCTGCTGCCGTGTCTGCCGCCCAGGGCCCGCTCAAACGCTGCCCGGGCTGCGTGGCCTTGGCCGTGGCCCGACTGCAGGGCATGTCGGATAGCAAAGGCACGGCTGCTCGGGCAGTCGTTGTCCTGCGTAAGTACGACTGTGTCCAAAATCGTCTGGAGAGGATTGTCTGGCCGCAGCTGCGATAAGCCCGATGCCGTGGTCGGATCGATCCAGGCAAATAGACGTAGGAAGATGCCGTTTCGCGGAAAGAGCGTCACCATCTTCCGCAGAGGCGCCTGTAAATCGATCGGGCGGTATGCCCCATGCGTGGCATGGTAGTAAATAATGCGGGCAACGCACTGGAGAAACTCTTCGTGGACGACGGTAGCTGCGTGTCCTCGGGACTGCATTTCTTCCGAAAATGTGGTGGAAACAGCCAGGGCAGCCGATATATTGCCTTGCTTCGACTGCTGTTTCTGAGGCGGCTCCTTCTCATGTCCCGTGGAAGACAGGTACTCAAAGAGCACAAACGACTGTGCGAACAAAGCGGCCCGCCGAGTGTGTCCTGCCGAAATCCCAAACTCCATGCCTGTACGAAGCGTGTGCCGTAGTCGTAGCGACTCGGCCGGCGACATGGGCTGGTTTACCTCGCCGGCCGTTACTGACGTATGTGGGGCGTCGTCACGAGCCGCAGACAGCAAGGCAAGTCGACGGACCGCATCGTCCTTCTGCCCACTCTCCAATTCGATCCAGGCCCAGGTTTGGCGCAAGGTCAACTCGGCCTCGACATTGGCTAAACCCGCACCGGTCGTGGTAGATGCTAATACAGTGCGGGCAACATCGTAGTTCCCGCGTGAAGCTTCGGCCTGTGCGTATGCCTCGTATAAAGCAGTGTTTGATATATCTTGCTTGATGAGTGTTCGGGCAGCCTTTTTGATGGCAGTTGGGTTGACCAGGGCATCAACAGCAAGGCTGTATAGCGCTAGTTCTTTGAACCCGAACAGCTGGACGAGCTGGCGTAGTGTATTGGCCACCCATGAAGGTGGCACCGGTGCCTCGACAGCAATTGGACTTTGCTGGCGGAGCCAGTCGGGTAAGTATCGGAACCAGCGAGGGTGGGAGAAGAGCACGTCGGGGGTCCCAACGATGCGGCTGCCGTCGTAAAATAGATCAGGCGGGCCCCGACCCGCGGTTTCGAGACCATCCACCGGGGTCTCCTGTGGGGCATCAAGGGCCATGCCGTTCACGCCACCTTCTCGTGAGAGGACAACAGTAGCAAGGAAAGGATCGATGCGGGCGGTTTCAATCCATGTGGTCGTGGAAAACGCCGGCGCAAGTTGACAGAAGAGCAAGAATGCGTCGACCAGGATCGGCTTTAAAATGGGTAGCAGGGAGTCGGGGATATGAAATAAAAGCGCACTGAGATCCGAGAAAACCGCAATACGAAAGACGTCTTCGAAACCACCGTCGTCAATGTCGTCGATGACTCTCGCCGGTAGCTTGGCAAAATTTGCCCGTTGCCGTTCGGCGACGACCCATGCATCAAAGAGAGGTTTGTACTCGTCCATGTCGCTGATCTCCTCCCCGTACGCGGATTCTGCAAGCTTTGCAACGTCCAGAGTTGGGAGACCTTGGGTTTCTACATTGTGGTCCAACAAGGCCTCTTCGGCGTCTTCGCCAGCTAGTACTTTGGCCGCGTAGCTTCGCCACCCTTGTGCCCCCTCTTCGCCAATGCGTTGGATCTCGCTGTCCCAGAACTGGCCAAGGCTGGCACCCTCAACTTCCGTGGATGGCCGCGCAAAAGATGACTCCAGACTGGCTTGCCATGCCGCAGCTGCAAGATCCCTAAAGCCAGCGTCGTACATGAATCGAGTTACACGCAGAAAGACGTAAATGATTTGGGAGTAGATTTCGGCCTGTTTCGCGGTGTCGTTCGTGATAGCAGCAGCTTCCGTTTCCAGTGCCCGCAAGCGCTCTGTGCAAAATAGCTTGATACCATCGACAGTCAAAGTAGACAAGTTGGTCATCTCAAAGTCAAGACGCGCTTTCCACAGCAGAAAGCTCAGGCCGCAACCAGAAGCATTGTTTCGGGCCAAATCCGCCCATTGCTGTGCCAGGCGCTTCGGTGTCCATACTTTGGATCCCTCTCGCATCATCGCAAGCTCCAGTCGTTCGCGTGCAGATGGGGAGCGGACCTGCCGAAGTGCTGACTCAATAATTGACAGTTTCACTGACGAAATACTTGTGATTTCTTCTTTCGATTTAGCAGGTCCACCGGCAGGCCCTATAATTTGGTCGGCATCGTCGTTTCCAAGGAGAAGGCTTTGTTGATCTTGAAGGTCGACCAGTTCGAGCCATGCGTCGATGTCTTGGGGTTCTTCTTTGACTCGCTGGTTTAGTTCGGCGAGCTTTCTTCTGATTGTGCTGCGCGCGTCATCTCCCACGTTGAAAAAGTTGTCGTCTTCTGCATCCAAACCGTCGTTTGAGGAAGCTGAGGAGGCTTCAGAGTCATCTTCTTTATCGCTGTTGGTACTTTGGCTCGATTCGGCCTCGTCGTCTTCGCCTTCGGACTCTGGTTCCCGTCTCCGCTTCTTCGACGTGCGCAGAGAGACAAACTCGCCTTCGCTTCCCTCCTCTTTGCCGTTGTTGAACATGCCGGCTGGTTTTCGACGCTTTATGGACACGCCACGTTCGCGGTTTGATTCTGATTTGGTTGAACCCTGTAGGACGCGGCGTAGCAGCGGGTTGTTTTTATCACTGAAGACAGATCCTTCAGCAGTTCTCGATTCAGCACCGAATAGCACCTTGGCGCCGTCTTGCACAAAGGCAAACCGTCCCCGTGCGCCTAAGATGGTGCGGCCATGTCTGTAGCGATGGTAGGATGGCACACGGCGTGCGTCGTTCGTCCCAAATTGCCAAATGAGACGATCACCGCGCGTATCGAGCGCAAACAGGGCTTCGTCGCTATCGCCCACAGCCTCGCGGAATATGTCATTGGGGTTGCCCCGCCGACTCTGCTCGGCCGTTTGAAAGAGAACCATTTGCGTGTCACGGTGGTCACGCTGTGATCTGTCATCACTCCGACGCCAGTAGTCGCTGGCTTTCGAGGCATCTTTGTCTCTGCTGTGATGCCGAGGGCGCCTTTCGTCATGAGATGCACGTTCATCTCTGAGCCCTGGACGCTCTCGATGCTGCCGGTATTCACGGTGGCTGTGACGGCTGTCGCGATTCGAGTACCTATCCCTATCTCTGTTATCCGGCCCCCTTTCTGACAGATCATGGCGAGACTTCTTGTCATGGTGTCTGTTGTGGTCCCGGCCGAGATCGCTCCTCTCTCGCTCACGATGTTCGTGCCAGCGACGATCGTCGTCTCTGTGGGAGCGGTGACTGTGATGGCTGCGATGACTGCGATGGCTGCGATGCTCATAGTGACGGCCCCGGTGATCCTTGCCGTCGTCCCCATCTGCATTGGCTATGGACAGCCCCGTTCGGCTCTCCCGCCCATCATGTCCTTGCGAAGCCATCAGCTCGCCAGGGCCGTCAAATGCATCGAAGAGGCGCCACAGAATACATTTGCGAGGGATTTGTGCATGCAGTCAGCCGTGCGGATAAATATCAACGACGATGCTGGTCACACCGCGAACACATATGTTGAAACTGAAGTCCGTGTTGAGATACAGTGTGTTGGCAACGTTTTCGCACGGCACCAAGGACCAAGGCGTTGTTTTCGATGCAGCACACCAACGATTTCGAGTGCGACAGCCTTGATCCAATGGAGAGGCGCATGTGGCGGGATTGGCGCAGCCTTGCGTGCGTGCCGTTGTTTTGAACGGGCCTTTTGGCTCTTGGTGGCGTCCAGCCATTCCAGCAACGCGAACGACAACTGGCCGTCTGGGATCAAATGACGCGGCAGCCTGCTGTAGTTGCCACAAAACAAGCAGGCGCTTCCTTGGCCAGGCTCTTCCCCACAAATTATTGTGCATGATTAGCGCATGCCCCAGTGAAACACATTAGAGCGGGTGCCAAGTTGGTTTAGGATGGCAGGCGTAGTGTGCACATGCACCACCTTCGGCTTGTCGTCCGTTCTTGCCTCAAGACCCTGGTTTTTCTCTGTCCCGTCGCACCTGCCATGGTGATGTCCACGGTGATGTTTTTAAATTTACAGATAGTCCCTTCACATTCACCGCACCTTCCTGTCTCAAAGCTTGTATCGCAAGGGAAACTCGAAAAGAAGCGGTGATTAAGGAGTCGCTGCCTAACGTCATCAAGGCTCCGTTTCCGGGCTCCACCGCCACTTTACATGTAATTACAACCTGGCTGTCCCTGTTGGCACCTGCCCAACCAACGCCCACATGATCTCCAACTTTTCTGCCTCCCCCTTTGCTTCTGTATATTATTTGCTCTTTGCATCTCCCTTCAAAACATCAGCCACGTCTGCTGCGGCCGCGTCGTGCAAACCCCCGACCAACGAATTTTGACCAGCAAATTTCGACCAACGCACCTGGACGTGGGCTACCTGTATTCCTGTCAGGCCTCGTGCTTGCGGCCTTGGCTCAGGCGAGGGGATACGAGGTAATTTAACCCTCGGAATCTGCAATCTACGATCGGCACTGTCGCTGCATTCGTGGGTTTGCGTTTGTCCGGACTGAGACTCACATATGTTGATTTTTAACGTGGCCTAGTTGTTTCCCCTCCACCACACCGTGTCTCCTATTAAACGCGATTCACCCGGTACTTACGGATCTAGCTACGACGCAAACAAGCTTATCCTTCTCCTTTTGCTGGCGAGTCGTCAACCGTTGTGACGTCTGCAGCTTCCCATCAGCTACGTCAGCTACGTGCCACTGCATTCGCTTGAACAACCGCACGCAATAAGTGCCTCTGCAGTGCACGAACCGTCCTCTGACGCCATCGGCAGCGACGCCTTATGCCGGCATGCGACATTAGCCGCCGTCCGCTGGTTCATTGTCTACGACATCGGTTCTGGTCTTTCCAAACAGCGACACTGCCATCATAGCTCCTCCCTGATTACGCTTCTCTCTTACTTTCAGTGCGTTTCTACCATGGCCGAAGCTGCTTCGGGCGTAACGGCCGCCTACGGGAGCTCCAGCCATCTGTCGTCTGGCCCTCCCTCTCCCTCCCTCTCTCGACACCACCGCTTGAGCCGACGGGGCTCCATCACAGCCGACGATCCACCGGACGAGCGCACGGGTCTCTTGCAGAGCCAGCGGTCGCGGACAGCACGGCACCCGCATCTCAACCGGTCGCACAGCTATGCCGGAACCGCCACGCGGCACCACAGCCGGGCGGGGTCATGGGGCCAGCGCCTGATCAGCGTGCTGTCTGACCGGCAGGAATCCATGGCCGAGTCCAAGGCGTCCATCGCACCCGACGAGCGGGTATGGTATGACCAGTTTACGTCGACCGACTGGGTACACGATAGCATACTCGACGCATATCGCGTCAAGGCGCTGCGCAGCCGCAAAGACTTTTGGGGCCGCGTGTATGTCCTCTTTGATGGTGCACAAGGCTGGGTGCTTTCGGCGCTGGTCGGATTTGTGGTTGCGGTTCTGGCCTATGCTATCGACGTGTCCGAGGCTGTGGCTTTTGACTACAAATATGGCTATTGTACATTGGGGTGGTTTCTGACCGAAAAGGTAAGCGTCTCGGCTACGCAGAGGATCGTAACACAGCCAACTATCTGCGATGTACGATGTACGATGTACGAGGCTGATCGGCTAACGTGTCTAGCAATGCTGTCCCAATGGGCTTTGTACCGACTGGCGTGAGTGGGCTGAAGTCCTTGGCGTTCAAGGCCTCGGCGAGATCTGGGTAGAATACGCGTTGTACATACTTGGTGTCATCGTGTTTGCGTCACTCGCCTGCCTTCTCACATTGACGACAGAGACAGTGGTGCCCTCGGCGTTTCGGCTGTCCACGCTCGACGAAAACTTGGCTGCAGAGCCCGTCACGTCTAGGCTCGAGGACGACGCTGTCGAGGATGGGAACAGCGGCGCGGGTGGAAGCTCCTCGGGCCGCAGACGCTACGGCGGTGTTCCCAATGCCAACGGCGGTGGCAGTTCCAGCAGCACCCCGCCCCCTCCGGAGGACAAGCCCACCCAGTCCTTACCCCCCATGGTGTACTTCTCTGCTGCCGGCAGTGGTGTTGCTGAAGTGCGGGTGATCCTGAGCGGTTTCGTGTTGCACGGATTCCTGGGGTTCAAGACACTTGTGATCAAGTCGCTTGGTTTGGTGCTCAGTGTAGCGTCCGGTCTGAGTCTTGGCAAAGAAGGCCCCTATGTTCATATTGCAACCTGTGTCGGCAACATTG
This sequence comes from Sporothrix luriei, assembly GCA_021398005.1. Lineage (NCBI taxonomy): Eukaryota > Fungi > Ascomycota > Sordariomycetes > Ophiostomatales > Ophiostomataceae > Sporothrix > Sporothrix luriei. The sequence goes on along the minus strand of WNLO01000043.1, from coordinate 142,945 downwards.
CGTGCCGCCTGTTTGCAAAGTATGACCGGAACGATGCGAAGCGGCGCGAGGTGCTGTCCGCGGCCGCAGCTGCCGGCGTGGCCGTCGCCTTCGGTGCTCCGCTCGGCGGTGTGTTGTTCTGTCTCGAAGAAGTGGCCTATTTCTTCCCTGCCAAGACGCTCTTCCGCACGTTCTTCTGCTGCATCACGGCGGCCTTGACGCTCAAGTTCCTGAATCCGTACGGCACGAACAAGATTGTCATGTTCCAGGTGCAGTATCCCGTGGACTGGGAATACTTTGAGCTTGGAAGTTTCGTGGCTGTCGGTGTTCTGGGTGGCGTCGCTGGTGCCATGTTCATCAAGGCATCGCGCTTGTGGGCCAAGTCCTTCCGAGGCGTTCCCCTGATCAAGAAGCACCCTCTCCTGGAGGTGGTGCTTGTTGCCCTTGCGACCGGCCTCGTCGGCTACTGGAGCGATCTGACAAAGCTGCCTGTCGCCGAGCTTCTCTACAACCTGGCGGCGCCTTGCGATGTCACAGACAACAACCTCCAGGATCTGGGCATCTGTCCAATTGAGGTGACGGATATCCCGCCGATTTTGCTCAAACTTTTTGGCGCGTTCTTGATCAAGGGCATCTTGACGATTGTGACCTTTGGCATTGTACGTTTCTCTATCCATCCACCGTTTCGGTATCAATTGGCAACTGCTAACCCAGCGCTGTAGAAATTGCCGGCTGGTATCTACGTGCCGTCCATGGTTGTCGGCGGTCTCATGGGCCGCATTGTGGGCCATGTCGTGCAGTGGGTGGTTCTCAGCTTCCCGACATGGCCTGTTTGGGGTACGTGCCCTGCGATCGGCGAAGCGTCATGCATTCAACCTGGCGTCTACGGACTGATTGCTGCGGGAGCAACGATGTGTGGCGTCACTCGGCTTTCTGTGACACTGGCTGTTATCCTGTTTGAGATTACAGGCAGTCTCGACTACGTTTTGCCGTTTTCGCTTGCCATTTTGGTCGCCAAGTGGACTGCCGACGCCATCGAGCCTCTGTCTATCTATGACCTTCTCACCGAGATGAACTCGTATCCCTTCCTGAACAACAAGCACAAGCCGGTCTTCACGTCGGATCTAGCTGATATTGTGCCACGTGTCCGCCGCAGCCGCATCATTGATATTTCGTCGTCGCCGCTGGTCAAGGCCACCGTGCTGCGCCAGAAGTTGGAGCTCCTTCACCGTGCAGGTGAGCTCGATGGTGGACTGCCGATTGTGCGGAATGACATTCTCGTGGGACTGATCCCGGCCCCCGACCTGGAGTTTGCGCTCGATAACCTGCGCGACGAGTCGTCGAGCCTCTGTCTCATGGCTTCCGTCCCGAGCATTGATGACTCGGACGATGACGACCGTGGAATCGACCCGACGGACTTCACCCCGTATATTGACCCGGTACGAAACCCAGTCCCTGTTCTTATGCACCGGTCGTGCTCGTTGTAGGCCTTATACTAATCATCATCGGCAACCTAGGCCCCTGTCGCCCTTGACATCCGGTCCCCGATGGATCTCGTCCACGAATGTTTTGTCAAGCTCGGTCTTCGGTACATTTGCGTTCTTCGCGACGGCCGCTATGCTGGCATGGTATGTCCCCATCTTCATCTACGGTGCCGTATTGCAATGTTTCCATATCTGACCCGCTCCCCATAGGCCCATAAAAAGACGTTTGTGAAGTACGTCCGCGACCTCGAGGAACACCAACACCACGCCTTGTAAATGATGCTCATACGGTGGTATTTTGATCATATTTCTTTATCTACGCTTTTTCCATGTAATTCTTTAGGGGCATTTCTGGAGTTACGGAACCTCACATGCCCATCTTAGCAAGGGTATTGGACATGCATTTTGGGGGAGCACAGCATCCTGGGTTGCATCATGTTTGCCGTTTATATCTCGTTTTGGATCCCGACTCCGTTCTTCTTTGTGTTTATTTTGTATCAGTTTTTTTGTCGTTGTCCTTGTGCCCTGTGCGCCGGACGGTTGGATATAGCATGTCTTTAATATTGCAACCAATTTGGACTTGTCACCAACAGGCCAGCCTCAGTTTTGCTTCTGCGTTTGTTAGTTTGCTACATCTGCAACAACAGACGGCCGGGATGTCACCGCCAACCGTCAACTGCACAGTGGCCACAGCCTAGCTTTCCCGTGGATCCATGCCTTTTATGCGCAGCCACGAGTCGCCGCCATAAAGAGAGTGCAAAGGATGCCGAGGATCGATGTCCAAGCAAAAAGCAAATAAACGACGATCGAAGAGATTTCTGGAACAAAACTCTGCTTCGCGCGGCAGAGCGTGTTATGAAGGCTCGTCGTATCTTGCCATCTTCGTATCTACTTTTGCGTCACACCACAAGTATTGCGCAACATTTTTTTCCCATCCGTAAACAGATTGTCGATGCCCCTGTGGAGTGCCCCCTGTGAAGGGCTGCATTACATATCGACCCGAAAACGGCAAAGCTTAATATCGACCTAAATAGGGGACAAGAGCGACCGCCCGGCTAAGGTAGCCTATCTCCACAGCTCTAGCCTAGCCACTTTCTCTCCTTGCGGGCCAATCCTGGACCCGTTTTCGACGTCTTTCGTCTTTCGTATCAACAACCCTGAGATTCAACGACGACCACACACCTAACGCCACGATAGCACCCTTTGTAATGAATTGACGGCACTAGCAAATAACATTGCACTAGACCGTTCACCTCTACGCTGCCCATACCGCGCTGCGTCACCCACAATGCGAGACCACCTGGCCGCCTTTGCGCCGAGTCATGGATAGACAATAGAGGACGACGCCGACGATTTAACGACAAGGTAGCCACGGAACGCCACCCTACACCAGACAGACGGCACGGACCACGATAGCGACCATGCCGAGGGGCTTTATGGTCTATGTGTCGGCCGCCGCGGTGGGCCTGCTCGGGTTCGGGCAGCCCGTGCCGGCTGAGGCAACCGACGCATCACTGACGGCGGCGATGACGACACCGATTCCGGATGCTGCTGCTGCGGCAGCGGCGGCGGTTGCGTCGTCTATGCATTCCTCTTCCTCCGAATCGACGGGCACCATATCATCCTCCACCACCTCCACCTCTTCCACATCTTCCACCATATCCGTCACCGTGTCGCAGCCTTCCTCCTCTTCCTCCGCTTCCTCGCACACGACGTCCTCCTCCCATATCTCGTCCTCCTCATCGGCAGCACGCTCGTTCGACACCGAGACATGCCAATCCAAGACAATAAACTACATCACACACACACTTCCGCAGCAATGTCTACGGACAAGCTGGTCGAGCGCCAATGCGACGGCCACAACGACAGACACAAAGAACGCCACGGGCTCGAACGGGCACACCACGGCGACAGCCTCTGAGACGGCAGCAGCCGCAGAGTCCGCTCACGATCGGGAGTCCAAAGAGGCCGATACGGAGAAGCAAAAGGACGAGGCCGAAAACCAAGAAGACCTGGCCACGGAATCATTCATGTCCTTTGAAGAATGGAAGGCTCTCCAACTGAAAAAGGCCGGACAAGACCCGGCCGAACTGCAGGCCCGGCGGCGGCGGCAGCACCAGCAGCAGCACCGTGCCGGACAACAGGCGCACGGTGCCGGCGGCGATGTCAACATTGACAGCATTGGCGACGACGGCGAGATCGCGCTCGATTTTGACGTGCTCCACGAAAAAGTGTCGGAGATGGCAGGATCCGCGTCCGCCAACCCCCCCGGCCAGTACCGCGATGGAAGCGGGGGAGGCTACCGGCAGGACGGCTCTGCTGCGGACGGCGGCAGCGGAGCGGCGTCTTCCGGAAGCGGCGGGTCCGGCACAGGCACAGGTACGCACGATGAGGCCGTGGTCTACGCGGACGGCGCGACGCAGTACTACCGCAGCAAGGATGCGGGCAAGACGGGCAAAGAGCGCTTCTCGTTTGCGTCGTTTGACGCGGGCGCGACGGTGCTCAAGGCCAACAAGGGCGTCAAGAACGCCAAGGCCATTCTTGTCGAGAACAAGGACTCGTACATGCTGCTCGAGTGCCGCACGCGCGACAAGCACGTGATTGTCGAGCTGAGCGACGACATCCTTGTCGACACCGTCGTCCTGGCCAACTTTGAGTTCTTCTCCAGCATGGTGCGCCGCTTTCGCGTCAGCGTCAGCGACCGCTACCCCGTCAAGGCGGACCGCTGGCGCACGCTGGGCGAGTTCGAGGCGCGCAACTCGCGCGACATCCAGCCCTTTCTGATCGAGCACCCGCAGATCTGGGCCAAGTACATCCGCGTCGATTTTCTGACGCACTACGGCAGCGAGTACTACTGCCCGCTCTCTCTGCTGCGCGTGCACGGAACGCGGATGCTCGACTCCTGGAAAGACAGCGAGAACGGCCGCGACGGTGACGACGAGGACGAGCTTGAGAGCCGTGAGCAATACGAGGAACGTGGGCAGCAGGACCAGAACGAGAACCAGAACGAGAACCAGGACCAGAACCAGGACCAGAACCAGGACCAGAACCAGGACGATCAGCAACTGGCCGAGCAAGACCATAGCCAGCAACACGCGGACGAGCACGCGCAGCATGAACAGGCAGACACAAGTGCGGCATCGGAGGCATCACCAATCGTCGATGACAGTGCTACAACGTTGTCGGCAGACGCTGATGCACATGATCCGGCCGGCTACACACCGTGGAACCCCGTTGCAGCATACTTATTGCTATTCAATACAGATACCGTCTGCTTACCGACTGCAATGCCTGACGGATCTTCAGGCAGTGTATTGGCGAATGCTGATAACTCGTCAACAGCCCTCGGGCCGTCACAAGAAAGCCGACGCGCGACGTCAGTGGAAGCTAATCCGGCGAAAAACAGCCTGTCTTCTTCACAGGGCCACGATCCTGCGCCGACCTCTGCGTCTCAGTCCCCTGGGCATGCCTCAACTCCCACGCGTGCTCAAACCGTTGCCAAAGGTGCGTCGGTGGAATCGGCCTCCAACCCGCCGCACTCTGCTTCGGCCTCGTCCAACGTATCCACCGCCTCCGATGCGTCTCAGCCCTCTCAATCGTCCGAACCAGCCGCAAGTCCCTCTACCCCCGCGACAAAGTCTCCGGTACAGGACCTGTCAGCACATCCACAACCGGTGAAGCAGAAAAATAGCACTGTTGGAAGCCAACAAACACCACCTACGACGACGACCGTACAGGCGTCGCAATCTAGGAGCAGGGCGGCAGCCTCTGGTGGAGCGGGTGCCGCCGGCAGCGCGTCGCAGTCCGGTGGCGGCCCGTCTGGATCGACCGGCGGGTCGGGGTATAACCCAGGCGCCACCCCTGGCGGCGGCCAGGGCTCTGCGTCTGGCTCTTCAGGCGGCAGTAACAGCAACGGTGCATCCACCGGCGGCGCCCCGTCCCCGCCGCCGCCGCCCATCGTCCAAGAGAGCTTCTTCAAATCCATCACAAAGCGGCTCCAGCTGCTGGAGTCCAACACGTCTCTGTCTCTGCAGTACATTGAAGACCAGTCGCGGTTTCTGCAAGACGCGCTGCGCAAGATCGAGCGCAAACAGATCTCGCGTGTCGACGCCTTCCTAGACACCCTCAACAACACCGTGCTGTCGGAGCTGCGCAGCATGCGCCAGCAATACGACCAGATCTGGCAGTCGACCGTCATTGCGCTCGAGACCCAGCGCGAGCAGAACCAGCGCGAGACCGTCGCCCTGAGTGACCGCCTCAATGTGCTGGCCGACGAAGTGGTCTTCCAGAAGCGCATGGCCATCCTGCAGTCCGTGCTGCTGCTCTGCTGTCTCGCCCTCGTCATCGTCTCGCGGGGCTTGCTGTCCAGCAGCTCGGCGTCCGTGCCGCTCGAACTCAGCTCTGCCACGGCGGCCGCCATGGCTGCCGCTGCTGGGTATATGCCGGCGGGCCCGGCCCTGTCGCCGTCACCAACGTCGCCTCCGTCGCCGCCGTCGACGACGTCCCCCGTCAGTCTGCGCGCGAACCTTGGGTCGCTGCGGAACAGCCTGCGCAATCCGTACGCAGCCTACTCCGTCGACGCCTCGGGCTACCCGCTGTCGCCCTATGCAGCCGGGTCTCCACCTCCACCGAGCAGTGTGCGAACATCGTCCATGCCGGCGCGTGGCAATGCTGGTGCCGGTGCCGTCCCGGCTCCTATCGACAAGAACAAGGTCTTGCCACGGATACCGACAACCCCGACATCGCCGACATCGCCGACACCCATCCTCTCCAACGAACGTCGGGACAGCCCGTTGGACGTCGATGACCAGACGCCCCAAGTCATGCAGGAAAGGGGCAACGGGCCAGCTCTTGTTGAACCCAAGTCCGTGACACCGCCGGCCTCCCTTCGCCTAAGCGACATTGAAGAAGCTGCCGATCCGCTCGAGGATGACGAGGACAGCGGCGACGTCCATGACAACGAGACGGTCCTGTCTGAAGCCACGACCGTCCGCCTCCTCGACGGAGACGATGGGGCATTATTGGGTGGCAGCGACAGCCTTGGTCTCTTCGCACCGACTGCTGCAACACGGGCAAAACGCAATGGCACGGCAGACGACTTGTCCTCGTCATCCACGGCCACATCCTTTCTCTCAGGCACAGCCTCTTCAGAAGCCCCTCCAGAACCCCCTCTGGGCCGCAAACGCCTTGCGTCACTCTCAAAACACCATTCTAATTGAGTGAAGGACACAGGGCGGAACCCCTATCCATAATGAATGTAAATAGCCTTGTATTCTATGGAACTGCGATGCAGTACATTAATGATAGTCAGCATAAGCGTTGTTTTTGGGTAATGCATTTATCGTTTACAGTTTTTGGCTCACTCCATGAGATTTGTCAGGATTTTCGTGAAAACTGATTGATAGCCTCCAAGAGAAGCTCGGAAATATGAAAACAAAAAGATAACAGCAGATGGTACAAACGGCCGGTACCAGTTACCATGCACGACCCTGTCAAAGTTGTAAAAACAAAACACAGCAAACTTGGTTCAGAACGAGCTTCAACAAGACCACGATACTCCTGATTCCCATACACACTGGTATATGAAACATTATCCACTGCCGCCAGATTAATCAACCCACAAGATTCCATCCATCCTCGTTGACAAGACATGCCTTTTCTTGCTGATGCAATAAGGGGCAGCGAAAGAAGGCAAAAGAAAAAAGGCGCAATTTTTTTGTGAAAAACAAACAAAACAACGAACATGATAAATAGCAAACAGTTCCCCATTCACATATAAAGGCGAACGGCCTGGATTCCAAGCGCATCTCGCTTGAGACACGTCGGGCAACATTGTCGTGCGTCCACAACCTCCAGGACAAACATGATCAGTAGAGCCTTTGTATGGCATTTTCAATGGTGACACAAATGAGAAAGCGAAAAAGAACGAAATAGCAGAAGGTAAACATTACAAACGTATAGCAGGGAGGACAGTCATGATCGCAAGATGGTGATAGACCGGTACCGTTTGCCGGGCATCGTCGGCAACGAGACCCATTGGTTGGTTTCATCGTGTCAGCGACGGCAGCACCGCATGGCCCGTTGCCGTTTAGTTCGGCGCGTACACACGCTGGAGACTTGCGTCGTAGTCAATCTCCTCAAGAGCCGCCATTCTAGTACCACGGTCGAACTGAGAGCGACGGCGACGTTGCTCATCGCGGTAGTACTGACTGAGATGGGGTGTGAAGAGACCTGTGCCAAATTTTGTCAGTCAATGCGGACGCGATATGAATCATGGGGATAGCCAAGCCAATGGCCATTTTGTGCCACTAACCAACGTGCTCAGCATTCTCGCAGCTCCGCTTCATCTTGGACGGATTGTCTGGCCCGGGAAACTCCTCTTCACGGCCAGCAAGCTCGGGGTTGGTCCCACCGATGGTGTAGTAAAGCTACAAACACAAAGGTTAGACAATTCCCTTTCATTCCATTAAATTATTCGGTCCAGAAACCCGTACCTTGGGACGGTAATGCGGCGACTCAAGCATCACGGAGCTGTTTCGAAACTTCTGCACAAGGCAATCTCTACCTTGGATGGCTATGGTCCGTTAGTTTTGTTGAAATCCATGCCAAGCAAACCCATTGTCAATAATGCAAAAATCTTACTAGCATAAGAGATCTCAGCAATTTTGTCGCTCCGGAAACAGTTCCTGCATGTTCGTTAGATGGCCGCCAGAGGAAGATGAGATTAAGAGCTGCTCGTGCACTCACCAGCGTTGGTTGTCCCTCGCATTAGCAAACTATATAGTGTGATTAGCAAGAAGGACGTAAATGACAGGAGACGGAAAGATGCCTGCTCGGGATGAGAAATTCGTCCGGTATACGAAACCATTCACGTACATCGATGATATCGAGCGGCTGTTGGTTGTCAGTATAAGCTCAAAGCCTGTAAAATTGATTGGGTCGACTTACATCTGCAAAATTGATGAACGCATATCCGACACTAGGAGTACTTGGTTAGCATAATGCCACAGCAGTTTTTGTACACATGGAGACAAACACGGCACAACTTACTTGCAATCGTTTGCGAAATCAATTCGCAAGTACATAAAGTCGTACTTGCCCCAGCTCGACTCGTCGATGATTGCCTTCAACATCCGCTGGTCGACCTTATTGGGAATGTTTCGGAGCATAATCTAGAATTTGGTCAGCGCGAGTATTCACTGCGTGGCTCAAGGGTCAAAATGTCTATCGTGACTTACCGTCGTCCGCACATCAACACCATCGCGGATACGCTTGACATCCACTTGGTTATGATGGCCGTTGGGGCCAAACTGCATCGACCTATCCATGCGCATTACACCACGACGGTTACCATAACGTACCATGGGACCACGTCTCTGCCCGCCGTCATAGCCTTGATGAACAATGGACGACATGGGCGTCCCAGGAGGAAAGACAATGGGGGCTCCTGCCATTGGTCCCATTCCGGCCATGGCTCCCATGGTTCCCATTGAGCCCATTGGCCCCATCGGCCCCAAGGAGCCCATACCTCCCATGCCTCCCATGCCTCCCATACCTCCCATTCCTCCCATGTTTCCCATACCTCCCATACCTCCCATGCCTGGCCCCGGGCCGTTGAACGGATCTAGGATAATTGGGCCAGTAGTGCTGTATGGGTTGCGCACCACCATGGGGACGAGGGCAACCTGCTGCTGCGGCGGTCCTCCAATGCCTGACGTTGGAGGGGTTGGCTGATGTCTAGCTGGAACCATGGAGTTGGAACCATGCTGCAGCGCCATCTTTTGAGGCTGCATACCTTGCTGACCCTGGAAAGCGGCAGTGTTGGTGTCCGGCGGAGGGTAGCGGCCAGGGGTAGGCATCGGCGTCGTGACTCCGTCGTTCGGAGGCGCAGCTCGTCCAGTGTGCCCATCAGGCTGGTAAAAGCTCAGCCGGATATGGAGGCCCTGTTTCGTAAAAAGCACTTATCAGTTATCAATACTCATAGAAAATGCGACTGGTCGTAGTGTGCTCGATGAGATGCCAACTCGCACTTACATCAATCATGACACCATTCAATTTCGACGCCACATTCATGGCAACAGCACAGTCAGCGTATTCAATGATCGCTTTGACAGCCCCCTCCTCCGACCGAGGATCCTTCTGGAAGGCGAAAAGATCTCCTTCAGCCTGCAGCAGCTTCAGCACATGGGACTCGACCTGGGACAGTTCCATAGGAGCATTGTGCAGAAGAACAGCAAGCATATCCAACTGGCCCTCGTTGGCAGCAGCAAACATGTCATTGGGCGTAGCAGTCTATCAACACGCATTAGGACGAGACGAGCTATGAGTGCGCTGTAAAAGGCGGAAGACATCAACTCACCTGCATGAAGTCATGGGGGGTCATAAAAGTCGAAGACCAGCCAGGGCCACACAAATGGACGTTTCTGTGGCAGGTGATGGCCTCCCGAATGTTGTTGTAATGAACGTACACCTTGGAGTTTCTCGAACAAATGTTCCTGTGCGCACCTCCAGGTCTCGTGAGCGAGGCAAGCCTCTATACGTAGGTACTGGTTAGTATCGGCACGGTGAATAGACTGGAAGTTTATGTGGGTTTCGGATGGGAGAGATGGTGTTATAACACATACACCGATGAATTCATTAAGTTCAGCGGCCCCAGGTTGAGTCGAGCACGAAAACTCGACGCAACGCGACACGAAGATATCAGTGCTCAGACTATTGGAAATCTGGCCTGGAATTGACACTTGAAGGTCCTGCACTTCGGCGGCTTGGGGATGGTTTTCGACAGACCCATCTGAGGACAAGCTATCATAGAATGGGCGGAAGCTAGACGCGGCAGCAGACAGCTGTTGGTTCGACTTCATCTTTGCCTTGGACGAAGGAGTGATGAAAGGGTCTTTATCTGCAGACATGTTGGTGGCACGGAACCCACCACCACTACTATGAGTAGGCGAGAAAACCAAAGTATCCTCGCGGTCAGGCGTGTGGATGAGCTTGGACGCGGACTTCACTGAACTGGCGTTCGGCGAGAATGCGATCAGGCGGGAGGATGGAGTACCAGTAACATTTCCGGCATCAGCACCGCCTCCGGAGACAGAACCCGGAGACGATTGCGGAAATTGGTGGTCGCGGAACTGCGACATGGTCGAAGGACCCGCAGCCATCTGATGATACGTCTCAATATTAGCCAAAAAGAACATACAATCGTATTTGATATGGTTGGTCTCCGAATGAACAGATGGAAATGGCTCAGATAAGACTTACCAGACGTCTTTAGGAAAAAGTAGGTGATGTTCGAAAACGCGACGTTAGAAAGGAAGCACAACAAAGTTGAGATGGGAAATGAAGACACAATACAACAAGCAAGTTCTGCTGGCAAGTCAAAAAGAAATGCCAAGTGCAAGATGATGTGAGTCAAAAACAAAAAGACGCGAGGAGTGAGGTCGATAGAGGTGGGAAAAGAAAAGGAAGAAAAGGAAGACGAGTCAGGAAAGCCAACCTGGTGGGTGGGAAAAAACAAAACAAGTCAGTCTTGGGGCATATTACAGATTTCTTAGAACAGGAAGGGGGCGAACGCGTCTTTACAACAAGAGAGGAAGTTACGAGTATGTCCAGAGCAGGAAGGAGCGACCTGGTTCTCGATGTTTTGGGAAGGCACGCGCTGACCGGTCGCAACAAGGTCCAGTCGAGGAAGGAGCGAAAGGCGGCATGGCCCAGGGAGGATATCCCACAGAAAGAAGCCAGGCTCTCGTCTTTTGATGGTCAAAGGGGCATCTCAGATCATCAAGACATTCATGGCGCTTGACGGAGTGATATTTGTGGCCTTTCAACCGCTAAGTTCGCGGTCAGATGGCATTGGAGCGCCAATACACGTTCGAGACCGGGAACTCTGTGTGCAAGCCAGGTCACAAATTTTCCTTCTCGATCACATACCACTTTGATGGAGAAAATGATAGAGTATACATCAGTAATCCGGTGTTGGTCGATGGAGCAGCGGCCTTGTAAGATTTTCCCTGGCAATAGATAAGGGTTCTCCATTGTTTTTGTGTTTTAAGCATGTTGTGACCCGACTGGATGCGCATCACCGAACACCAGTTGTTTCTTATAGTAAAAGAAAGATGGTGAAGGAGGCCACAGCAAGCAGAAAGCAGGACGGAAAACACACACCTACCCTTATATTTACTGTTAAGATTCTGCATCTATGAGGGGCAGCAAGGGAACTTGCATACTTCTCAGTTAGTTTTCTGGTTCTCTTTCTTTTGGAAAACAAGGTTGTTTATTTTTGCTTTGTATAATTGTAATAACGGAGCGATGGTATGTGAGTGGCTTCATTTACTCTTATTGAATATACCCTTTACCATTATTTACTTACGATGAACGCCTAGCCACAAATCTTCCGTTGCCAACCTCATAAATAAAGGAATGTCTTTTTAGAAAAAAGGAGAAAGGGGGAAGGGAGAAGCAAAATTGTATTACTTTCACGCTCCGAACCTTCTATTTTTGTCCCATGCAAAATCTGCAGAAAAGTCACATACGGTGTACCGTACCTCTTTGCTCTTTACCATTATTTCCAGATTTGCGCACAGGTTGTTCCTGGCTCATAAACCAAGATAGCAAAACCTGTGCGTGCTCAAAGGACCAGTGGCGCAATGGTAACGCGTCGGATTCCAGTAAATGGTGCTTCCCGAAGATTGTCCGTTCAATTCGGGCCTGGTTCAACTCAATTCTTTCCACCTAAAGGTGGTGGCTCTTACTTTTTTGCGTCCTTTTCACTGGCCTTACTGGGATCCGTCTTCTCGCCGGGGCACAACACTCCATTTTAGCCTCCACATCAAACACTTCCGCGTGGAGGTTCTTGCCAGGTTGGTGGTGGACGGTTGCCCTATGAAGGTCACGTGCATGTCCCCGCCTTGTCTACATCGAAGTGACAAGACAGCCGAGAGAGCTTCAAGAGCTGTTTTAGATTGATGTATGCCTAGCGGCGCTGGCTGCCCCTGCCGAACTTCACGCCGCAGCTTCCTCTTCGTGGCAACGACACCAACAGCCACGACATCCGATCCTATCTGTCACCTCCGGTCTTTGCTCACTGCATCCTACGATCCATGGTGCAATAGACGGTGCTGTCGAGCGTGGCCTAACACAGGCGCTAAGTATTTCCTGCCGCACACATCCATGCGACCATGCCGCGACAGCCGCAGGCATACGACGACTACGGCGTCGCCGTGCAAGATGTGAGTTTTTGCACAGCAGCCAGAGGTCTTCCTCTGAAGACGGGATGTTGACGCGCGTGATTTGCCGCCCAGATTATCTTGTCTTCCTCCGACACCGACTTCATCGACCAACTGATCCCCGTGTTGCGCGATGCGACTACCAACGGCAGCCGGCCGGTCAACCTGACGCAAAGCCTTGCGAAATATGTGGACGATCGTGACGCCGAGATCGAGACCATCGGGCTCACGAAGCACGAAGAGTTCCTTGGCTCCGTCAACCAGCTGCAAAAGGTCCGCGAAGGCACCGTAGCGTTGACGGCTGAGATCCTCGAGCTCAACCAGTCCATCCAAGCGAGTACGGAGAAGCTTGCGGAGCAAAAGCGCAACCTCGTCAACACCCGGGCGGTCCGACAGAACATCTCCGATGCCGCAGACGCTCTGCGCGAGTCACTGCGAATTCTGCATGCCGTCAACCACGCGCACGAGCTGATCCGCAAGAAGAAGTATTATGGGGCACTGAAGGCCCTCGAAGACCTGCAGAATGAGCATCTGGTGCCCATCATCCAGAACAAGTACGCCACACAGCACCAGCTTGCCGACCTGATCCAGCGCTCGATCCCCTCGTCGCAGAAGACCATATCCGAAGCTGTCATGACCGATCTCAACACATGGCTGTACCGCGTGCGCGAGACGTCGCAATTCCTGGGCGAGGTCGCCTTTTACCACACGGACATTCGGCGTACGCGGATGAAGGAGCGCGTGGAGCAGAATGGGTTCCTGAAGCACTTCAAGCTCAACTCAGCCATCGAGCTGGTCTTTGACGAGAGCGAGGAGTTTGACGTGCTCGACAACGACGAAGTGAGCGTTGACTTTACGCCCTTGTTCGAGGCCCTGCACATTCACGACGCCCTCGGCCAGAGCGACCGGTTCCGTGCCGACTATGCGGCAACACGGCGACAGCAAAAGGATCTGCTTATGCCAACGTCGGTCAAGTTGGAGGACGACGACGACGGCTCGTCGCTGAGCAGTCTTCTTGAGGGCGTTGCAGGCTTTGCCATTATTGAAAAGGCCACCATGCGGAAGGCACCACAACTGCGGTCGACGGTTGACGTGGACGAGCTATGGGACTCCATGTGCCAGACAGTCATCAACCTCATCACGAAGGCTCTCCGAGACGTTAACAACGCCGAGGTTCTCTTGAAGGTCAAAGGCGTCATTGCGTTGTTTATCCAAACCATGGAGGGTTGGGGCTACTCGGTCACGATGCTGGACAACTTCTTACTCCGGCTGTTTGACAAGTACGCTGAGCTCCTGAAGCGACGCTTCAGCGAAGACTTCCAGGAAATCGTGTCGACCGACGACTACATGCCCATGACGATCAACACGCTGGAAGAGTACGAAAAGGTTGTCAACGTCAGCTGGTTTACGCAAGAAAAGCCGTTATCCGAGTTGACATTCCCCTATGTCCTGCCATTTTCTCAGATGTACCCACTCTGCTGCATCGATATCCGCAACTTTCTTAACCAATTCTACTTCTTCTCCGATGACCATTTCCAGCATGCTAGCGTCATCGACGAGACACTACGCAAGGTAAGGAACCTCGCACCGGTGGGAGGATACAAGGAACCGCAAATTTGTATGTGACTTGCTAACTTTTTAGTCTCTGGATGAGCTCTTGAACGACAAGATCTGCAAATCGCTTGTGGAACGGCTGAGCTCCCAATACCTTGGCCAGATTGTGCAAATTCTGATCAACCTGGAACACTTTGAAACGGCTGGCCAAGAGCTAGAGCAGCTACTGATCCGGGCCCGGTCGTCGACGTCGGCTGGTGGGCCTGTTAGTTTGACGGCCACGGAGCAATTCCGGAGCAACAAAAAGACGGCCGAGAAGCGCATCTTTGAGCTGGTCAACTCCAAGATTGACGATCTGGTGGACACAGCGGAGTACGACTGGATGGCCCCAACACCGCAATCGGAGCCGAGCAACTACATCCAGACACTCACCCGGTACCTGTCCAACATTATGAGCTCGACATTGCTCAGTCTGCCGCGAGAAATCAAGGAGCTCATCTACTACGACGCTCTGAACCATGCGGCAGACCGGATTCTGATGCTTCCCCTGGCGCCTGAAGTCAAGTACATCAACCCCAACGGTGTCGCCGACCTTGCGCGCGATGTCCAGTACCTCACCGAGTTTGTCGGCAGCCTCGACAACGCATTCATGCTGGAGCAGAACCTGGACGAGTTGCAGCAGTCTGTGGCTTTGATGCAGTCCGAGAACGCCGACGAGTTTTACGACATCACGACGCGGAACAAGAAGTTTGGCCGTGTGAATGCTCAGAACGGCGCGATCTTGCTAGAGAAGGTGACACACGCTGTGGAGGGACCGAACCGGGCAGCACAGGGCCTGGCCAACTTCTCGAGCAGATTTGGTTTACGGTGAGCGTTGGTGCTCTGCTGCGGCGCCACGATATCGATGACTTGTCATTGTACTTGGGAGTGTCAAACTCGGCACAACGTATTGTATATACTGCTTTTATATAGCGTATCTTCTCCTAATTCAAATTGTTTTTCTTGTCCGTGGAATTGTCGGATTGTTCGTTGCAAGATGGCAGTTAACTTCGATGTGCTCAAAAATGAAGTATACAAACGGTTCAGAAATTGCAAGTAGCTCTTGTGAGTAGAGCCGTTGCAGATACACTCCAAAAGCCAAGACGAAGAACACCAAAGTGGCATTTGAATAAAACGGCCCAAGAACATATATTTTCCTTTTGCCCAATATCCATCTTAAAAGGAATACAAAAATAACGTTAGGACAAGAAAGCAAAATAAAACATGAAACATTGACATCGCGAGGGAATAGGAACCTAAAACGTGAAGGGAAACAGAAGTGTAGACGTTGGAAGGAAAACAAAGAACGTAAAAAGGAAAACAAACCGCTCGCCACAGTTCCCGAGAATCACAAATGGACATTTCATGGCAACCCTATGTTTCCGCCCAATTATGCGCCGCCCTGTATATGTTAGTCAGCTCATACGCCCATAAAGTACAAAGCGTTTAGACTCGTCTCGCATTACGTACCTGAGGAGGAGGCATGGAATATGTGTTGTACATGTTGGGGTCCATTTCCGCATACATTGGTGCCTGTCCCTGGCCGTAACCGGCTGGAGCACCGGCTTGTCCTTGCACAGGGTACATACCAGGCTGCCGGTAGTCGGCCTCGCCACCCAAGGGATGCGTGCCCATGGAAGCGTACTCGGCCAGCGCGTGGTTGGCGCCCGGGATCTGCTGGCCGGCACCGGCGCCACCAGCAACGCCCTGCTGGGCAGCCGCTGCTGCAGCCGCCGCCGCGGCCGCAGCAGCAGCAACGTTCGCTGACGCGGCGTTGGCACCAGCGGCACCGCTCGGGTTAGAGCTGCCTCTCTTAGGGTGGCTCGTGGCCTCCTCGCGGGGGACAATGTCAATGAGGAAGTCGAACATGTCGGACTTGGCGAGTGCGGACGCAATATCGGAGCGCTGGAGGGTGCGGCGCTTGTTCTCCTCGGCGTGGATCCAGGCGCGCATGGTGAGCTCCGTGATGAAGATGTCGCAACCCTTGGCAAACAAGATAGGCGCCTCGGCAGAGATCATCTTGACTTCGGGATCGGCCTTCATGACCTTCTTTATACGGGCGAGCGGCAGCTGGTGCAACTTGTAGTCGTGTGTATCGCTCTCGAGGTGGTTGATGGTCTGCTGCCAGTACGTCGTGAGAATGTCCTTGTACGGACCCGTGAGACCTTGGTGGACCTAGTTGGGGACGATAAGCATTAGTTGCGAGCAACGGCAAATACAAAGATGGGGGATCGAGTGTGGACGCACGTTGGCCCATGGACCTGTGTAAAGCTCCGAGGGCGCATACCCTTGTTGGGAGAGCTGGGAAGCATAGTCAGTATCGGCAGTGTCGAAAAGGACGACGAGGCGTCCAATGTAACAGCGCGCAATGCTTGCGCAGTGAGATGGGGGAGGAGTGAGAGACGAACCGCAGCACTGGCGCCTAGAGTACATGCGAAACCGAGGGTTAGCAAATTGGTCGCATCATGCAGATGAGAGGTCGGCTGGCACGGGACGGGAAGGGGAGACCGCGCCGCATTGACAGCGACCCAAGGCGACCAAAGGAGAAAGTGGATGCGGCGAACGACGTACCGTAATGACCGCCATGGCTTGTATCGTACACGGCCTGCTGGGCGCGTCCGGCCTGGCCCTGGGCGCTACCCGGTGTTGCGTTCGCAGCGGGTTGGTTGTTGGCGTCCATGGCAGGCGAATTGGTGTGCGTGCGCGAAGACGGTGGATATGAGGCGATGCGCAAAACAGAGGATGCAGCGATGGTGGATGCACGCCGGCGACAATGGGTCGATGCGGTGTTGAAGACAACGGAGGGAGCTGGTAAGAAGGTCCGGGCCGATTTTCGGTAGTCGTGGAGGATATGTTTCTAGTAGTGGGGGTTTGGCTGGCTGGCGCGTGTGGCTGGGCTAGTGTGCCTGGAATGGGCTGCAGGACGAGTGACGGGGCGACGAGGTGAGGCGCGAGCAATGTTGCGCGGAAAAAGAGAGACAGCAGAACAAAGCCGGAGTCCAACAGAGTTTAACGGATTTGCAACAGCATAAATGCGAAGACTTTCCAATTTGGGTGATTTTTCTTTTCCGGGTGAAAGCAGAGTTAGCAATTAGGCAACAGACAGGCCAAGCAGGTGGGAGAGAACCGTTGCGCGAAGACTAATGAACGAAAGAAATAAAAACGATGAATAAAAAGGAAGCAAAGAAAGCAAAGAAGTCAGCAAACGCAGAAGATCATAGTTCTCCGAAAACCCTCAGCGGTGATGAGAAGGCTGGGAACGTGCCCGCTTGCCGGGAGGGAAAGAGGCTGGCTGCACCGTATCCAGGTGACAAGGCAAGAGCGAATGCACGCCCAGTTTTGTTTACTTCGCGATCCGGCCTAGCGGGGTCGGCGTGCCTCGTTGTGCCTTCCCTGTTTGTCAGAGCAGTCACGCAAGGCCAGGCAAGGCCCAGGAAGGCTCTGAGAGCTTGGAGGAGGGGGGGAAAGGTGGGCGCCTCGTCGCTTGCTTCTCGTTGGTTCAGACATCGTCTCCTCCACCCGTTTCGCCCGGCTTCTTGGTCAGACTGGGGTCGACCAGGGTCGCTCGCTGGGACAAGCCGACGAGCCCGTTTTTTCGTCTTTGGCACCGCTTTGCTGGCTCTTGATTTGCTCCTTCCGCGGCGCGGCCTTGATTGGCGGAGTCGGATGATTGGCCAGTGACGATAGAGCTTCGCCGACAAGAACGAGGATTGGACGAATCGCCGGTGGAGTTGTCAGTCGTTCTTGCCATTCGTCTTGCCGGATTTTACTTTCTTCAACAAACACAATGGGAAGGATGAAGTGCCAGACTACCGGCGCATTGTGATAGGCAACGGCGCACTTGCCCGTGCTGGTTGGAGCATGGAGCATGCGCACTCTCCTTCTCTCACTTGCGCCCCTCGGTGGCCCAGTCGTGCCTTCCTCGCTGGGGAGTCTCCGTGTATTTTGATTGCTCGACGAGGCAGGGCCTGTCCACAAATGGAGCCACTCAGCTCTTTCTGTTCAGTTTGCCCATTTCTCTCACGAGTCTAATACAAACTGGCTCCGATTTTCAAGTAAGCCATTCGTTGGTCGTGACCAGACAAGCCAGTAGAAGGGACGGATGGCCGGACACTGTGCGAGGCATTGGGAAATCGAGAACCAGTGGGTAGAATAGAAATGCGAAGCAAATTATGACGAAATGACGCACCTTACTTTTTGACTCGATGGGTTTATTCCAGAGTCCGATTTGCGTATTTCCCAAAGCTGGTCGTCTGTTCTAGGAAGGAACGCAATTGGTGATGTAAATATAATCAACAAAGTAGCAAATAAAAGGAAGCACGGGCTCCTGTATTCTCGCTTGTTTCTGGATTTCTTATCGTCCAAAGCTGTGAATGAGGCAGGAATCGACAGGCAACGAAAAATAGGGTCCGGAAATTCAAGAACAAGACATCCAGTATATAACGTTGAAGCGTTGGGGGTGGAGGAAAAGCTTGCAGTGGGCGCTGGTGAGTGGGAGGGCGAGGCGCAAAGGATGGTCTCTTACGTGTTTGGGTGTCTTTTTCTCTGCGCGCTCTGCATTTCCTCGTTGCTTTGTTCCGCGCCAGATCACAAAAGCGGTCAGTGAAATGTGAATGGCTGGTTGGGCATCAGCGGCCGCATTGTGGGCCTCCAACGTAGTCGGACTGTGGTGGCCTCGCGCCTGTGCCCAACCCACCCCGCGGCTTGCCGGTGTGGATCGCGCTGTCGTGCCAGCACACCAGCGGTGGGCATCTGACAGCCACCATGAATTGCATTGTACGCTGTTGCACGGGGACTGTACGAAGTCGTCGCCTTGTTTCTCAGGCATGATTAGTCATCTTCGAGTTGCTTTTGGTACATGCGCTAGCGTATCAAGGTGACTAAGATAAGGTCCCCACTTAATTTCTCCAGGGACTACGAAAAAATTGCTGCAATGAAATGCCCCAAGATTCTTTCCTCTCTTCGTTTTGCTTGTTCCATCCACAGACACAACCATGGCGACAACAACAGAAGATCTGACCGAAAGTCAAATCGACGCGCTCTTTCGGGAGGCTGAAGAACGGCTAGCTGAAAAGAACAACAACGCAGCTGCGTTGGCAGCTCACGGGCGGCCTTTCCAAGTCACCGTTGCCAACGAGGCTAAGAAGGAGGCCGAAAAGGCTGCTGCCAGCAAAGAGGTCGCGGCCCGCAAGACAGACGCCGTGACTATCCGTGTCGCGCAGCTCGAGAAGAAGAAGAACAAGGTACGTTTGCCTGATGCTTGATGGTTGTTGGTTGTCTTTGCTTTGTTTCCGCTTTGTGCCTTCCACCGCGCTGCATGAAAGGATGAAAACTATCCCAATAAAATTGAGGCTTTGGGTGATCCCGTTATGGGTGACCCCTTGCAAACACATGATTTTATTCTTATCATAGTTACTCTGATCTGTTTGTTTTGTTTTGTTTTAGCGTTCTCGATTGTTTTGTCACGTTTCCTCAACAAGACACCCGAAGCTAACTGCTTGGCAGAATGAACCTGACACCGCTGGCCCCGACTGGTTTGGCCTGCAGAAGACCGTCCTGACGCCCGAAGCGAAGCGCGAGTTCCAGATCCTGCGCATGCGTGGCATTCTTGACCCGAAGCAGCACTTCAAGAAAGACAACCGCAAGAACATGATTCCCAAATATTCCGTGTTTGGCACCATCCTGGAGGGCACGGCCAAGGGCGAGCGTGATCGCCTGACGCGCAAGCAGCGCAAGAACACCATGGTCGAAGAGGTCCTGGCGTCGCAGGAGTACAATCAGCAGTTCAAGCGCCGGTACAACAAGATCCAGGAGAAGAATGCCAGCGGCAAGAAGGGCTTCTACAAGAAGCTTGTTGCTGGCCGCCGTCGCCGGCCTTGAAATGGCAACCGACTGCTTCCTCGTTCGTATCACTCTTGGGTTTCCTTCACCACTTGGACATACCCGAGCGTGCGGCGCAAGACACCACCCCAGATCATACTCATAAATCCTGCAGCGAAAGCCAGGGCTGCCCAACGTGCCGCGCCCTGGCAGGCCGTCATCCAGCCACGTACCCGACAAGGTGTTTCCACACAGGGCCGTCGAAAGACGAAAAACAAGCCGAGCGAACACGTCGGGCCAGCCAGAGAGCTCCAGAGAGCCTTGGACGAAGAGCAGAAATGCCAGCTGTTCTGTCCATGTATTCCAGCAAAGCAAGAAATGCTTCGCATGAGCCGCTGCTACACAGCGAAAGCTCGTACAGCAGTGCCCAAATTCTTAGCATAGACAAATTAGTACAAGTTTATAGCCGAGCATATGCATAACCACCTGTAACTGAAGGCAATGTGTGATTATCGACGGACATCGATGGACTGTAAGATTTAACGTTCTTTATTGCAGAGCGCCTAAAAATCATACAGTGTGTAGCACAGTGCATTTCTTTCTATTACTGTATAGTGTGGCTGCCGTGATGGGCGAGACTAGCTCACTAGAAACGCGCCAAAAATCTGCAGACAGCATTCAAATCTTTCTGGACAGCATCGAGCCCAGATCAGGAGGATACCCTCATCTGCCTCACGACACAGCAACGCAAAATGAACGCACCACCATTAATACGGTCGCTTCGGCGGGCCGTTCAGGTCCAGATGGTAAGCCCAACCCATGCTATCCGAAACCCAAGGCAATCGCCGTGGCTAATGCGGCTTCCTTCTTAGCCGACCGCAGGATGTGCATGGCAACAGGTCATGCGACCGGCACAGTACCGCTTCAACAGCTCATTGTAAGTTCTCGCGGTGCGATGAAGGGAATGTCGATAAACTTGAGTGTCGGTGCATCTAACAACGGCTCTGCCATGATCGCAGGGAGTCGCCGACTAGTTCACAGCAGACCAATAAACAGTACGATATCCCTTTGCCTGCCACATCCGACTGCATTTCTCTTCATGGCCCAGCACCCAGAACTGACACTTTGTTCATTCTCTCCCACAGACCGAGACCGACGGAATTGACGACCGAAGGACGCCCCGTCGATAACGCGCGTGTCCCGCGCTCCGTCCAGGCGCTGTATCTGGCGCCCCTCCGCCGCGAGGTCGAGTACGGTGTGCCCTCGGCTGACCTGCAGCTGCGCTCGTACAGCAAGCGTGGTCTCGCCCTCTTTGCCGACTTTGCCCTGCGCGCTGCCTACTACCTCGGCCTGCCGGCTTTCGGCCCCGTGCCGCTGCCGCGCATCACCGAGCGCTGGACGGTCCCGCGGTCGCATTTCATTTTCAAGAAGTCGCAGGAGAACTTTGAGCGTATCACGCTGCGGCGGCTGATCCAGATCCGCGACGGCAACCCGGAGACGGTGCACATCTGGCTGGCGTTTCTGCGGAAGCACGCGTACCCGGGTATCGGCATGAAGGCCAATATGTGGGAGTTTGAGAAGCTGGGTATGCTCTGTTCCTCCCCGCCCCCCGTCCCCATTCGCTTGATCTGATCCTTGAACAACGGCGTACTGACCACACGAACCCCCCTCCAGGCGTTGGCAAGGCCATGGATGCTGCAGCCGGCGAGGTCAAGGACCTGCTGGAGCCCCAGTGGGACCACGTAGGCGCGGGCAAGATTCCGACGACGGTGGCCCGGGCCAAGGCGCTGGAAGAGCTGGCGAAGAAGGAGGACTACACCCAGACGGTCCAGCGGATCAAGGAGGAGCTCGTTACGTCGCGGCAAATGGTATCTGGTGGCAGATAAGAGAGAAGCAGAGGAGGACCATGATATGACTAAATTGTGCGTTTGAGTTGGAGACTTGTACTTGTAGAAAAACATCACGTTTCGCCATTTATACAATATCACGCTGAACGACTACCGTTAGGTCCTCATCTAAGGAAGATTGCCAAATATAGTAGAATTATTTGGTATGGTTTACTGCAGTACGAGACCCTTAAATGTGGTGTTGCTAATGCCGCCTATCGTCGTCTTATGCGGGCTGTAAACAGTAGGTAGCACTGTCACTAAAATTTTATGCCCGCCAAAAAATCACCAAATGCTTCTCCCGCCAAATTCACAACATTTTACGACGGCCACAGCCGAGCCCGCCTCGTCTGGTCAATTCATAATTATTTGCATCGCGGTTTTTACTACTGCTTCTCTGCATTCGCTCTCCACGGGCACAATGCAGACTGGCCGGCCACTGCTCTCTGCAGGCCGGGTCTACCGGTCTCGGTGCGCCCAGTCAAATCGCACCTTTGCAGCCTCACTACCTCTCCTCTCCAGCCCTTGCCGTCGTTGTCTTTCGGAGGGCCGCAGGCGACAGCGTCCACACGAGCAACAGCAACAGCCGCCGCCGTCTCCATCACCGTCACCACCACCGTCCTCGCCCACAGATGCGCCAAGCGGCGCCGTCATCTTCTCCGGCATCCAGCCGACCGGCGTGCCGCATCTGGGCAACTATCTGGGGGCGCTGCTGCGCTGGGTCCAGCTGCAAGAGGCCGCCGCCGGCGACACCGGCACGCAGCTCTACTACTCGGTCGTGGACCTGCATGCGCTGACGTCCGTCCAGACGGCCAGCGGCAACAGCGGCGCCGTCCTGCGCCAGCGGCGGCGCGAGACGCTGGCCGCGCTGCTGGCCATTGGCCTCGACCCCGACCGGTGCGTGCTCTTCTACCAGTCGGCGGCAGCGGCACACGCGGAGCTCATGTGGCTGCTGAGCTGCACGGCGTCGGTCGGGTACCTGTCGCGCATGACCCAGTGGAAGAGCAAGCTGCACCTCCAGGACGACGCGTCGTTTGCCGACGACAAGGCCTCGCGCGCGGCCCTCAAGCTCGGCCTCTTTTCGTACCCCGTGCTCATGGCCGCCGACGTGCTCGTCCACCGCGCCACGCACGTCCCCGTCGGCGAGGACCAGTGCCAGCACCTCGAGTTTGCCCGCGAATGCGCCTCGGCCTTCAACCACGTCCACGGCCAGCCGCTGCTCGTGTCCCCCGCGACGCTGCTCTCGCCCGCGCGCCGCATCATGTCGCTGCAGCAGCCGACGCAAAAGATGTCCAAGTCCACCCCGGACGAGCGCTCGCGCATCCTGCTCACCGACGACGCCAACACGATCCAGGCCAAGATCATGGGGGCCCGGACCGACTCGACGAATGCCGTGTCCTATGATAGGCAGAACCGCCCGGCCGTGTCCAATCTGCTGGAGCTGCTGGCCCTGCTGGAAGGCGACACAAACAGCGCCTACAGCGCGGCCACGGCATCCAACGCCACGGTGGAGGCCACCGCCCAGACTCTCGCGGCAGTGATGGAGGGCAAGACACTGGGCCAGCTCAAGAGACGCGTGGCCGATGCGGCCGTGCAGCGCCTCGCCGGCATTCGCGAACGCTTCACGGACGTGCTGGAGCGTGATGGTGGCGCCTACCTCAACCGTGTCGCCGAACATGGTGCCAAGAAAGCAAAAAAAAATAGTGAAGAGACCATGGATGCCGTGAGAACGGCAATTGGCTTGTAATGTATGGTGCCAGAGAAGTGCGAAGTGGATGTAGACGTCAGTATTTATCTACCGTGTAAGAGTATCGAATCATGCCTATATCCGTGGTAGGTGAAGCCAGCATTTGAAAGGAAAAGGATCAGTTCCATTCATCATCTATCCTGTTTGCTCTCTGATTTATGAAATTGCCTCTTATTGTATCGTATGCATTGCCGTAGAATGGGTAACATGGAATGAGACTGAAAATGAAAGTCGAGAAAGAAAACTGTTAAAAAAAGAGAACAAAACAAAAGCAAAAACGCAGACTCCATTCTGCACTCGCTCCACCATCACGACGCATATGCATAGTTGGAGCCTCTGCAAGTCAACCAAAATTCACGAACGACGTTGTTCGTTTGCCGAGCTCCACGTAGGCTACAAGGGCAAATAAAAAAGCCACTCGTTAGATATGATTTCTGCAAGGGTTGTACCGGGAAGGAGACTCAACCTACCTGATGATCTTCTTGAGGAAAAAGGTCTTGTTGCTGTCCGTCACCCTGTCACTCGGGAATGATGGGCTCATGAGAGCATGCTCCAGCCACGTATTCGCCCGCACGTGCTGCACCACCATCTTCTTCAGCGGCTCGCCCAGCTTGTCGAGCTCGCTCCGCGAGGCGTTGCCACCAATGTTGTTGATCAGCGACTGCGCCAGCAGTGGCCCCAGATGGTCCATTGCGTTGCTAACGATGGCCTTGAGAGACGGGTCGTCCAGCCTCAGCGTCAAGAATGTTGTCTGTGAGGCTTGTATTAGCAGAGTGAAAACAGTCGGGAAAGGAACGGAAGAGATGAAAAAAGAACTCACCCAAAAGTCAGCCGCAGCGCCCTTCGGCAACGGCTCACGACCGTCAAGCACTTTCAAAGTAAACATGAAAAAGAACTCAAGCTGGGACAACGGCTCGACCTGCAATAACGCCGCCGCATTCTTTTGCATGACTCGGTCGATGAACTCAATGCCCCTTTGCGTGAGCTCCGTGTCGGCGTCCGGCTCCGGAAGCGCTTGGAGGAGGCCAAAAACCCACGGAACAAGCACCTCAAGGCTCTTATTTGCCACCTCTTTCGACGGATGCTTTGCTAGTGAGCTGACGAAGGAGTGCGCCGTGTTCACAATGAAGCCGATGTAAGGTGTCTGCGAGTTTTGATGCACAAGCATCTCCGTCACCATCTCTGCGGGAAACACCAAGGGCCCAGGCTCCGTCTCAGAAAATCCGGCTTTAAATATGCCGCAGATAAGATCAATCACTTCGTTGCTCCTTGAAAACGCGGCCTGGACCGAGAGTATCATGGACATGATATGGGTATGCATGGCCTGGAGCTGCGGGTTATTTTGAGCGGCAGCCAGGGTCTCCACGGCGCCTGTTCCGTTGCCGTTGCCGTCGCTGTCCAGGTCCACGTGGTGTTCCGTGGCCGCCTGCAAGCCGCGGGCCATTCCAAAGAGGCAGCGGAGCGGGATCAACACCGCCTGCAGCCGCACATCGCTCACCGACGGCGCAGACTTGCCTTCTTGCTGCAGTTGCTGGCATTGCTTGATCGCCTTGCCTATGAGCGGCATGTTGCTGTCGAGGCCATTGGCATCGGTACTCAGTCGCAAACACAGCTCCACGTCGCGCACGATATACGACAGGAGCTGTTCCGACAGCTGAAGGCGTGTATGCTCGTCAGGTATGGCCTGGATGATCGCCGCGATCGCGTTCACGATCCGTTCTTCTGCGAGCGAGTCCAGCTGCGGATTGTCATGGAGCATCTGGTACTGGTGGATAAAAGCGTTGGCCTCGGACGTCAGCAGCGACCGGCAAGAAGCACAAAGCGTCGCAATCGACTTGGACGCCTGTAGAGCGAGCGTCGGCGTTGCCACAGCCTCAAACAAGAGGTTTAAGGCCGCTGGAAGGTGATTCGGTTTGCGCTCAAAGTACTCCGAGTATCGCTCGATCAGAGACAGGGCCGTCTGGCGTAGACGCACCGGCAGCTGTTCCTCCCCGAGGGCGAGAAGACCAAATAGCGAAGATGAGAAGATGCTGTCCACAATGTCATCGTAGCTTTCGTCGTCGGACACACAATCGGAGAGCGACGCAAGGCAGAATGCCGTCGCTTCGATTTGCGCCCATGCCTTGTCCGAGATCGATCGAAGGAGCAGATCCGTGAAGATCGCCATGAGGTCGCGGCCAGCGGCGGTAAAGACAGTTTGGAGCAGGTCACCAACATCTCTCCGCGCATCGCTGAATCCCGCGCGGTCCCACGAATCCCAGCTCATAAAATCCTTCACTGGCGGGTACTGAATCTTCTCCCAACAATGGCCTACAACTTCCTTGACGAGAACCAGCGCCGACTCGACCCACGGCTCATACTTGTTCTCGCTGGAGTACATTGTGTCCAACATCGTCTCCACGTACGTCGCCCAAAACTCGAGGGCAGGCACAAAAATGAAGTCCTCGGCCACCGGGTGGCCTTTGGCCGTCAGAAGAGCAGATAGTGACGCCAAGGTCTTCCGTGACCGGTCGTCGGAGCTCTGCATGAGTGTCTCAACTCTTGCATCGCCAAACGCCAGCAGCAAAAGACCGTATTGCAGCGGCTCAAAGTCGAAGTCACCGTTGAGAAGCTGCTCTAGGCGCTCGGCACCCCAAGAGCTCTCAAAGACACGAGCGATCGCGGCGTAGTGGTCTGTTGTAAAGAAGTTGGAATAGTTGGAGAGAATATCGATCAGCAGTTCGATGGATACATCGTAGAGCTCCTGGTCCTGAAGACAAGCGATGACGGGGTGGGCCAGATTCCTAAGCGGGCCAACAAGAACGTCACCGCCGGCCGGTAGCCGCTGGGCGTAGAGAATCCACGACTGTACAGCGCATCAGCAAGGGGCCTCTTGCATTATCGACGGGGCTACATGAGAGTGCACTCACCTGGAGGGACTGGATGCTCTCTCTTCTAAGTGTGGCATATTCTTGCGACGTCGACGTCAGCCCAACATGAACGAGCTCGGAAACGTCCGACGCATTGTAGAGAAGTCGGTTATGCACGAGGGAGCTGCGGAATGGAAATTATGAGATGTTAGCGAGTAAACCGATCAAGATACACCATTCCTTGTCTCCACGGAAAACGTACAATTTCGGGATCCGCATGTCAGTCTTACCGACATCCGTGACAAGGGTGTTTGTAAATCCGAGCGCAACACGCAGAAGACGCCAGTCGAGGCCGGCTACGATCTCGGTGACGCTTGGTGCACGTTCGACATCCTCGTGCGTCACGCTGTGGCCGGTCCGCAGGCAGACCAATAAACTCTTGACACAGTTTGGCCACAGCAATGGGAAATGGATGAAGAAGGTAGCAAGGGCCTGCCACAACTTTTGGGTCGACAATCCGGCCGCAACGTCGCCGGCAGAGCCGGCCAGCCAGCGCAGGAGATTTTGAAGCAGTTCGGTAGCATCGTCGTCCGATAGCGATGAGCTGCAAAGGTCTTGTTAGTGGGACCGCGCACGTATTTCATATTTCAAGATACTGTCTGATATATTCCATGAACAGCAGAGATGGGAAGCATCAAACACCTTTCTGTATTAAGCTTGATGATAATCGTCAGAGCTCCAAAGAACTTGACCTGGTCGGCTGCAGCGGTGGTAGCCTGGCGATCCAACAGTGTCTGTGCCAGCATCCAACCTTCAGGTGATTTCTGCAGGCGCTGCAACGTTTCTTGTATCGTGGCAATGGTGTTGTGAGGAGTTACCGGATTGTACAGCGAGACGATCAACTACACCGAGCGGTCAGACGAGAAGGATGGAAAGGGGAAAGGGCCTGGTGCCTGGTGCGTAGCGGGAGGACAGTCTTTGCGCAGAACTGGACGTTCCTTGTCACCAAGGCTCCGCAACAACGCACCCCCAATACAGGCAGGAAACAGCCGCAGTAGCCGACGTTGCAGTAGAGGAAAGACTCACCGACTCCACCTCGTCAATAGACGTCGGCAAAGAGGCGTGGTGTTCCATTGTGGATTCCAGATCATGACTTTCGGGGGAGGTAAGGGCAAATGCTGGAGGTGAAAGAGTGAGAAAGGCGCTCTCCTGCGTGTCAGTGCTGGGCGTGACAGCAGTCAGACTACCGCAGCTAGTTCAGACCTCTTGTGGTGCAGAGATTAATGCAAGCTGAGTGACGTAGTCCGAGACCTGTTCTCGGCGTGGAAATGATGTGGGAGAACGGGAAACAAGACTCTGGTGAGAGATGGGCGCTTTGTTTTGCCAAGTGCCGATGAGTTGTGCACGCAAAACGCAGGGTTTCGGTCCTCTTCTCCGGGGAGCAGACGAATGTGAGAACGATATAGCGTGTTCAAGAGGGTGTGATAGGTCGGACAATGACCAGAGAGGCCGAGTAAAGAGAGGCCGTGAAAACGAAACAAAACACAGAAGAGGCCGTCTTGTTAGTTTTCTGTTTCAAAACTGTCCAAGACAGTTGTGTCTCCTTTAACGCTTCCCCCCTTTCAGTAACGTGATACCAGCATGGCCGGTGCTATGTCCGCTCTGGTGTATGTCGCAAGCAGTGATGCGTGAGATGTCTGGCCATTTGTAACCTCTTGTTTTGGTTTTGATTCGGCCCAGTAGTCTCCTGCGGTTTCGTTAGGCTGTACAATCAATGCCCCACCAAGATGTCAACATGACTGCGGGTCACATGACATCCATTGTGTAAGACTGCCAACAAGGCTGAAGAGCCGGGATGAAGCCTGCATGAATTCATAGTTAAATGAAAGTAAACAAGAACTGCAAGTTCTTGTAGTTTAATCAATCATTTCAAGATTTCTTTTCGGGACGGGCTTTATTTGTACTCTAGGAGTGATAACGTCGCAAATATCCCCAACTATGAACGTTTTTTAAAAGTAAAAAAAACGACCCAAAAAAATACAACAAAAAATGCAAGAAATGGCCATTAGCAAATATTTGCACAAGTATTTTACAAAATAAAGTCGAAATAAAATGTTATTATATGTCAACAATATGTTGTCTGCAGTGGCTAACTCTGTATTTCGAAGGACGGTTGGACTCTCATAAATCCATAACACAGAGCGCCAGCTTAAAGAAACTCTTCTGATTGTAAATGTTTATTCTCTAATCAACTCGGTCATATCGCCCAAAACAGTTAATACATTGTCTATTCCCGGCCCTGCAGAGGAGGAGAGGAATACACCTGCGTGCCGTATTGAAACAAGATAACAGCTACACGTGACCATCTGTTCAATCCAATTTAGCGACGTGCCCCATATTAATAGTCCCTTTCAAGATCAATCTCAAGAAAGCACTGTGTCTCGTGCACCTTCCTGACCTGGCCGTCGTAGCCCGCAGCTGCTCGCTCCAGCCCCGCTCCCCGTTTAAGTGACCAAAACCACTCATTGCTCCTTCTTACCAGAGTATCGTATTGCGGCAGGCACAACCCAGCACTCTGTTTTGAGTTTTCCCCTCTTCGTATTTGTACATACGTTCATTAGACAACGCGCACTGCTGTAAAACGCAGCCTCGTACCGGGTCTTGTCCTCGTTCCCATCTGCTCCAATCCGTTGCTGCCCGTTGATTGTCGTGACAATAAGAGCACGCATGTGCCTCTTACCCGTCGCCAGGTCGCGGATTCTGTCGTCCCCCAGCACTTCCCGACTCTTGCATAGTGCCTTCCCATTTGCCGCTCCGCCGACCACCTTCCTTTACCGGCCCCAGGCCCAAACAGCACCGTCGCCGACTCGCCTACAAAAGCGCAACCTATCCCTCACATCGAAGCTCCGGCCGACTGTCCCTTATCCTCGAAACCCACGAACTGCATATCAATACGGGAATATCCATAGCCAGTCTACAATTTCCAACGAAATGGAGACGGTCAATACCGGCGCTCGCCTGGAGGCGCTGCGCAAGCTCATGGTGGAGAACAACGTCGACATCTATGGTAAGGTTCCTCTACTGGAGCGCAATGGGCACGCTATGGAGGAGGTTTCTGATCGCTGACGGTGTGGCGTCTGCGATATAGTTATTCCTTCCGAAGACGCACATTCGTCCGAGTATATTGCCCTGTGTGACGGGCGGCGGGAGTTTATCAGTGGCTTCAGTGGCTCGGCTGGCTGCGCCGTAGTCTCCCTCGACAAGGCGGTCCTGGCGACGGACGGCCGGTATTTCAACCAGGCTGCGAAGCAGCTGGACGGCAACTGGACGCTCTTGAAGCAGGGCATCCAGGATGTGCCGACCTGGCAGGAGTGGGCGGCCACCGAGTCGGCAGGCGGCAAGGTGGTTGGTGTTGATCCCACGCTGCTCTCGAGCTCAACAGCCAAGAAACTCGCCGAGAAGGTAAAGAAGAACGGCGGCAAAGATGTCGTGGCCGTGCCGACCAACCTCGTCGACACGGTTTGGGCGGCTGAGCGGCCGGCGCACCCTTCGGAGCCAGTCGTTTTGTTGAGCGAGACGTTTGCTGGTAAGGATATCAAGAGCAAACTAGCCGAGCTGCGGAAAGAACTCGATAAGAAGAACGCCGCTGGTTTTGTCGTATCTCTGCTCGACGAAGTTGCTTGGCTGTTCAACCTGCGGGGCAACGACATCCCGTACAACCCCGTCTTTTTCTCGTATGCCATTGTCACGCCCGACGAAGCCATCCTGTACGTTGACCAGGCCAAGCTAAGCGAGGTATGCCAGAAGTACCTCGCCGACAACCACGTTACGACCAAGCCGTATCACGCCATCTTCCCAGACGCAACGCAGCTGGGTGCGATTGCTGCCCAAAGCAAGACCGCTGCCGAGACTAAGAAGTTCTTGCTGTCCAACCGGACATCGTGGGCCCTGGTCCTGGCACTGGGCGGCGAGGACTACGTCGAGGAGGTGCGGAGTCCGATTGGAGATGCAAAGGCCGTCAAAAACGAAACGGAGCTGGAGGGTATGCGTCAATGCCACATCCGCGACGGTGTTGCTCTGACCAAGTACTTGGCCTGGCTCGAACACCAGCTTAAATCCGGTGTCAAGCTGGACGAGGTGACTGCTGCCGACAAGCTAGAAGCACTGCGTTCTGCACAGGAACATTATGTTGGCCTCTCCTTCCCAACGATATCATCCACTGGTCCAAAGTGCGTTTTACTGCTGTCCCCTTTCCTTCGTGTGTGATGTTATCCTGCTGACACCTCAACTCCAGTGCCGCTGTTATTCACTACCAACCGGAGCGGGGAAGCTGCTCTGTAATCGACCCGGACGCCATCTACCTCTGCGACTCGGGTGCTCAGTACCTTGACGGCACGACGGATACAACGCGCACAGCGCACTTTGGCAAACCGACTGCGGCCGAGATCAAGGCGTATACCCTCGTGCTGAAGGGAAACATGGCGCTGGACATGGCCATCTTCCCTAAAGGCACGACAGGCTTTGCTCTGGACGCTTTTGCGCGCCAATTCTTATGGGTATGTGCTGTCTCCTACCCTTCCACCTTTCATACGCTTGTTGTTAATTAACAAACTTGCAGCAAGAAGGTTTGGACTACCGCCACGGCACCGGTCACGGTGTGGGCTCCTACCTGAATGTTCACGAAGGCCCCATTGGCATAGGCACTAGGAAGCAGTACGCCGACGTTGCTCTGGCTGCTGGAAATGTCACATCCATAGAGCCGGGCTATTACGAGGATGGGGCCTACGGTATTCGCATCGAGAACATGGCCATTATCAAAGAGGTCAAGACGACACATTCCTTTGGCGATAAGCCGTACCTTGGGTTTGAACACGTCACCATGGTCCCCTATTGCAGAGCACTGATCGACACGTCGCTGCTGACGGAGCGGGAGAAGAAGTGGCTGAACGACTACAACAACAAGGTTGTGGAGAAGACAAAGAGCTTGCTCGGTGATGATGAGATAGCACTGGCATGGCTGGAGAAGGAGACTCGGCCGTTTTGAAATGTGATGTAACACGTTAACCACCTGTAGCCTCCCTCTCCCCCCAATTGTGTATACATCTTGCTTTGACTAGACCAGGAGCCCTTCAGCCGTTGCGTTGCTGTTTGTTATACGTTTGGCAGAATCAATAAACGGGGAGAAGAGACAAACCCCATTTCCTTTTGCGTATATACACCGTCTCCGAGACCACATCCGACGACTAAACGACCAAAGATTTAGATGTACATAAAGGCAGACATGGCAAACGTGATGCCAAAGGCCAGCTTGAATGCGGTGTGCTCGGCCAAGGAGGCCAGGATGCGGGACGACTTCAAACGCTCCTTCAGCTGGAGGTACTTTACAAGGTCGATGCCCGCCCTCGCGGCCAGGCTCTGGAAGGTAATGCCAGCGCCGACCAGCAACACAAGTGTCCTCGAAAACGTGCTGACGAAGAGACCGATCAGGAAGCCTGAAGACAAGAGAAACGGTGTTAGCGTATCTTCAACGCGTACACATGGTCGAGGATCGACCGAGGAGGGCAAGCTCTGTACCTATAACGCTGCCTTTGGACACCTCGCTGACGATCTCGGCGTTTATAGGAAGGCCATGTGCGCCGTTCGACGACGACCAGGATGACGCCGAGGCCGGCGCAGGGGCATCAGATGCCACCGTAAAGGGCAGTGCAGCCGCAGCCAGGTACCAGATGCGGGATGACTGAGAAGACGATGAGGCGTCGCCGTTATGGGAGCGGCCGTGGCCGTTGTCGGAACGCGTGTAGGGCGACACGGTGGCCACGGACAGGCTGCGGGACGGCTGGATAGTGCGCGGCCGGAGCAACGGTGCAGACTGCAGGCCGACACCGAGACCTAGCGGAGACGCCAATCCCTTCCGGAAGGCCGAGCCAGCAAGCGTGGCAGGGAGGCACCATGCGGACGCGGACGTTGGGGACAGCATGTTTGTTGACCGGGAACACCGGGCGGCAGGGTCAGGTTACTGGGAGCTGTATGGTTGGCAGATGCTGGGTGTGAAGCAGGGAAAGCTAGGCAGGTTGGTGAAGCTGAAAGAGTATTCAATTGGCAGACCGGATGCTGAGGAGAGCTTCGAGCAAAAGACAGTAAAAGAACACCTGGCTGGCTCGGCTGGGCAGGAGGGGGTGAAATGGAACAAGGCGCTGACACTAGGTTGTCCCTTCCTTACCCCAGACCGGACTTTCTCTTTTGTTGACTGCGGCGCTAGCTGGCTGACGTCAC
This sequence comes from Sporothrix luriei, assembly GCA_021398005.1. Lineage (NCBI taxonomy): Eukaryota > Fungi > Ascomycota > Sordariomycetes > Ophiostomatales > Ophiostomataceae > Sporothrix > Sporothrix luriei. The sequence continues at coordinate 110,089 of WNLO01000043.1, read as the reverse complement.
TGGCTCGAGCTCACTGAAAGAATGGTGGGTATTTTCGGCGTAGCGACCGGCCAAACTCCCCGACACGTGGCATGACAATATCGTGACATTTGATGCACATCCGCTCGATGACTGGTACAACTGCCGCTTTTGAACCTCGGCAACATGCAATGCACGACCATTGCAGCGTCTTTCTGAATGCTGCGAGAAAGTACTTATATCTGAGGGAATAGGTCTCAAGAGAGAATGAGCGGCGAGATGGTCGTATTTTTACCTAGTGAGAAAGTTCGTATTGTAGCACTGTATAGCTTTCGTGGCATTTTTTTGAAGAACCAGAAATATACTTCGTAATTGGGCAAGCAAAGTAATAAATTGCGCGGTCAAAGAGTCGACAAGAGATGAGTTGTAAGAGACTCCCTGCTAGGCCGCCTGAGCAGCGGGGCACAGTAATACAGTGCGCACTAGAACTGTGAGAGCTCCCTAAACACGGAAAGACGCGCCTTGACGCGTCGCGAGCAATGGCACAGCACGCACCGGGCGACCAGCTGGTTGTGCCTCGTGTTGTTGTGAGTTTCCACTCACGCTCGTTCCCTACTGGGAGGCAGTTTCGCATGATACTGCTTTTCTAGTTTCTCACCGTGGTGACAAGCAACGAACCCCCACCCATCACGACGACGAACCGCATCTCGGTTTTTTCGTCAACAGCAGTACTCACGCGTCTCCGTCTCCTCTTTGCATCCTCATTCTCAACTATACCCTCGTTAGAGACGCAACTGCGAACCCTGCTCATTGCTTAACCACAATGCCTCGCCCGCCGAGGCGTACACGCGCCGTGTCGACGCGCGCTGCGGCCGGACCGACTGCTACATCGACAACATCTGCCGAACATGCGCTCGACAAAGTCACCACGACCGACGCGGAGAAGCAGACCCCGGCAGCTTCTGAAAGTAGCAGCGATGGCCGTCGGCGATCGCGTCGGAGCGGTGCCGCATCACAGGCACCCAGCAGGACGAGCAGCGAAGCCTCTGGCGCAAGCGACCGTGAGCCTAAGCGGCGCACCTCGCTCCGTCAGACGGCGACCACATCTTCGGCGCGCATGGCTGAGAAGACGGCTCAGAAGACAGCTGCTACGGCCCCAGGACAAACACGTGGGCCCGACGCTTCAGGCATCGACATCATGGACGACACGTTTGCTGATATTGATACAAACTTTGGTGACCACGACTTGGGCGACCTGGACGACGATCTCGACGCTTTCGATGGCCTAGACGGCCTGCACTCCTCCCCAGTGGCTGCTGGAGAAACCGCAGCCGGCCCAGCAAATGCCTCGCACGCCGCTGACAGTACGTCTTCGACGTTCAACGTCGGCCTCTTCCGCCGTGGCCGCCCACGCCAGTCCAGCATCCACAGCCGCGATGATGCCCCCATCCGCCCAAGCAGCCGCAGCGGGACTGCCACACCAAGCTTCGGATCGACTCTCAACATTGGCACGTTCAAGCGCCGTGCGCGCGAGCCGAGTATCTTGGGCCGCCGGAGAGACACGTCCCGCCACAAAAGCCGGGATCGTGACACCGAGGCCTCGGGCAGTGAGATGGATACGGCACTCTACACGTCGGGTGCCGAGTCGTCATCAATGGCCGCACGGCGCCGTGCTGCACGTACTTCGCGTGCGTCTGCAGACTCTCGGGTGGCCCAGGTTGCTCCGTCCGCTCCACACGTTGCCGATTCGTCCACGTCCTCTGTGAGCAACACGACCTCTATGCTCGTGATGTCGAGGACCAGGACACGGGCCGCTGCGAAGCGCAAGTCGGAGGAAGGCCAACGCGAGGACGAGCTGCCCAAGAGACGTGCGGTAGAAGAGGCTGCGACGCCATCCCTGCCTCCAAGCGAGACTGGTGTCCTGCAGTCGGTCGAGATGTCTTCGTCCCCCCCGCTCTCGTCACCACCACGCCAACCCTCGCTGCCCATGTCCGATGTAGACCGCCGTCGCTACGCTACCCCTGGCGGCCCGGATGACGAGGTTATGGCGCCGCCCCTCAGCAGCGGGTCCTCGTCGGCAAGCCCCACGACGTGGCCTTCCCTGAAGGGTCTGTCGAACGCCGGCCGCCGGGGCAGAGTCTATCATGCAGACTTGGTGCCCATGGTTCCCCTGTCGCGCCAGACTCCGGATCTTGTCGATGACGACGCGTCCGATATTTCGTCACCACCGTCCCTGACGCACTCACCCAATTACCGTACCTCCGTTCCAAAAGCCAAGGGCAAGGCGGCCAACACACGCAGCGCTACACATGCAAGCAAGAACGTGGCACCCTTGACGACGGCAGCTCTGGCAGCTCTGCTTCCACAGCGCCATCGCCGTGGGCGCCGGGGAGGCAACGACGACAATGGTTCGGATGGCGACGAGGGCGACAATGAGCTTGAGCGGTCTGCTCTTTTGAGTGAGGACGATGACGAGCTGGCCCATGGCCCACGGCGGAGTGTATCGCGCCGGGGCCGGAGCGCGGCACGCACACCGGCAACCATGCCTGCCCCTGCAGCACTACGCAGCGCATCCGAGGCTGCTGCAGGTCAGCGCGTGTCTGCCACCAAGGCACCCACACGGAAGGCGAAACGTACGTACGGCTCGCGCAGCTTCTCGGACAAGGAAAACCAAGAGAGTACAACCGCGGACGGGGATGCCGACGACAGCACATTCAGCCCGCTTCCTGACGACGCCTTTGGCGACGAAACAACCACCGAGGTGCTTCCGGCCACGGCTACCGGCAAGGCGCGCTACTTTGGCGAAGAGCTGGAGAATGCCTCGAAGAAGTTCAAGGAGGTCGACCGGTGGGCGCTGGAGTTTGAGATTGTGTCTCGGGAGTCGTCCCCGATTGGTGCCCGTTGAGGTTATATGGTCGGTCACGTTTACGAAGGGGCAGGGTGCTTGTGAGGGTGTTTTTCTTTGCTTTTCCTTTCTTTTGTCCTTTCTCGTTTACTTTGATCCTCTCAATCAGCTCTGCATGTTGCCTTCTGACATTCACATTGTTTGCTCTGTTTTCCCACCCTTGGTTACGTCTTTTTAGCTTTTCGTTTCCTTTGAGAGCAAGCGCGAAACCAAAAATTATGCTTTGATTACGACGTTATCTGGTCTTTAACTTTTGCGTGATCTTATTTTCGTGTCTAGGCAAATGCATGCCAAATAACAAGCATTGTCGGCCTGCTTGACTCTGTTTTACATCGTACTCCGTAGATTATTTGGACCGGCCGTCGTAAAGTGTGGTAAGATATGGGGCGGCCAACGTCCTGACAGTCATTCCGTAAAGAGGCAGGGCGTGCACGGGCAGCTGCTGTCTCTCCACGCGCCCATGTCTTGTGTTCCTTGTTTCTTTTTTCCCGTGAAATGAAGCTCGCCTTGAGCCGTGCGCCGCGCGCAGCGCCGCGTAGCAGATCCACCGAACATCTCTCCGCTACAACCAGAACAAGGCACGAAAGAGAATGCGTGTACGCACCAGACGGCCTGCACAGTGCTTTAACTTACATAATAGGCTGCCGTTCAGGGAAGACATCCAAAGGGCCTGGCCTCCAAAAGCGGTCGCAGCAGCAGAGCATCATGTGCACGGCGATATGCCCACGGACATGGGAGGACCTGTGCTACCATGGTGCGGGTGTTTCCACACGTGAAGAGCCAACGCGCTTCGAGAAAGGAAGAAGGATCTCCCTGCACCTCAATTCATTTTCTGGTTCTACTATATTCCTCCATGTGCTTCTGTCCGGCGTACATGTACGTCGCTTTTCGTGCTAGCTCCAAGTTATGACCCGTCAACGAACCTGGCGAAATGCACATATGAGCGGTCTATATGATATTGCCATGGGCTTGTCGACACAAATTGCCTGCTGTCAGAGTGATATGCGTTGCGCTGTGCCCTAGGTAATATGTGGTACGACGTAAATACGTCGTACCGATTCATCTCACAAGGTTCCCCATAACTGTATTACTGACCAGGGGCGGCAAATCAATGGACACAAGGAGACAAGGTTATGAGGGCAACACGGCGAAGACCTCGTGGCTACACCATGCCGGTTGTGGAATACCGGTCTGGAAAGACGACAGAAAATGTAAACAGAATAAAATAAGGGCGCATCCAACGGTTACATTGGTATTTGGCCCCCTTGTCCCGGAGGCTTTTTATCAGGGATCTGAGGTTCTCAAGCTGCGAGTGACACTGGCACAATAATCCGCTTTTCAAAGATCTGACTTGCCGTGCATAAACATACAAGATATTTCCCCCTTAAATTTTGAGCCCTTTTTCTCACCGAGCGGATCATGGCAGCAGTGAGCTACGAAACCCCGTCGGTCAAGAGAGTGGGAAGAATACTGTTGTCACCGTTGTTCACACAGTAATAATACGACATATAAATCGTATGCCATACGGAGAACGGCGGATAACCCCTTTATGTGCCCTCTCCCAGAGTGGACAAGCCACAACATGGGTAGAAGCTACCTAGTGCCAGTTACGACGTCAGATTCAAGACAGACAGCGTTCTTATTACCGACGACATTTTTTGTTCTTCGCTGTTGTCAATATTTGCAGATGCGGGGGAGGGAAGTGACTGTTCCACAGCCTGCTTCGCATGGCCGTCGACAGTTTCGTTCGGTGCTGGCGATGGTGGCGTTTTAAACCGTGCATCGATGACGCGCATCACAACTATGTCCCCGTTTGCCCCGTTTGTGCAACACCGAAAAACGAGAGTGCCTGCCTGCTCCCCAACGCAGCCATTCCGATGTTTCACAAGACTCATCGCTTGTACGCGATGAGATCCATAAACGGCAGTTGTCCAATCCGTACCTTCGAAGTACCTCAACAGGGCGATGGGAGAGCGGAAAGAGTCATGATCGCATCGTGTCTTCTTGGCATATGACCGGCTTGGCAGGACGTATCATTCTTCATATAGATATCCACTGTTTCGTAGCAATATGTTGACGTAAGATACACACGTCGTGAAGCATTGTTGTTCTCCGGTCTCACAATTCATATTGGACTCGACGTCGTGCTTAGTACATCCATCATTAACCTCGCAGTAGCTTGGATTCATAAGACTATATGTAGGAATCTGGCTTGCGTTAGTAAGTTGATAAACGACATGTCATGTTTAATATAAATCGAGTCGCTCCTTTCTGCTTCGCGGAATGTAATGGCAACGAAGCCGTCGTAGGCCTTGCGGCTGCATGGAGAGTGGGGTGGCTTGCAAAGCAAAGCTTGCTACTGGATGCACAATGTGTGTCGCCACATATCGTCTTGACGTTGCCCAACAGCCCTTCGGGTTCAACGCCATGCAGCTAAGCAATCATGACATCCTGTCATCTTGCGGCCGGCTGTCCGCGCCTAGTTAAGCACATCTCAGAGTGGGTGGTCGAACTATGCCACGCTCGTGCTCGGCAGGGACAGCCAGAGCCCAGAGGTGACAGTGCGTCGTCGTACGCCCGGCCGTCTCGGTCCACACCCTGCGCGTCGTGTGCTTCTCGTTGGCTGTGGACAGTCGTATGTGCCCCTCTGCTCCCATCCGTCACTTGTCAACGGCGGGGCCTTGGTCAACATCGCTACAGCCGGTTTGTTGACTTTTATAGCTTGAATGTGCTGTGTGCACTACACAGTCTCATTGATTGACTCCATCGACGTCTGGATACGTGTGTGCCACATGCGCTGCGGTGCCAACGAACCTGAGATTGGCACTGGACTTGAAGTCCGCGTGGTAGTCAGGTTCAACGGTCAGGCAGCCAACACGCGTCGACGGCAAGAGAGCACTAGCGCGGGACAGCAATAGCTCTTTCTTCTGCTTATTGCCCTGTATCCACAAGCGCCTTCCTCCAGACGTGTTGCGCGTGCCTGTGTTCGGGGCGAAGGACACGGCAGGGAAAGAGCGTCCGGCCTCAACACGCCAGAGCCACCGAAAAAAATTGCGAAGTTTGGCAACAGACACTTTGTACCATCAATGATCAATGGCAGTCGGACCCAGACCATAGCCGCCGCATTCATTACGAACGTCCCGTCCGCAATGAATCAATACAACATCGTAAGCTGTCGTCGGCGCACACTTGCCCATGCCCCGCTGCGGCCTTACTGTGCAGCATTGGGGGCAGGTGGGCCAGACTTTGTCAGACCTGGTAGCCAACCAACAGCCGCGACCTGTTCTTTCCTCATGGGAGCGGGGCGGGGCCTGTTCAGGAAAGAGCAGCAGAAAAGCGGGCTGTATTACTCGCCAGCGTCTGCCTAGGGCTCGCTAGTTCCCCTCTTCCTCCTCGTACGGGAGATATGGCGGCTGCTGCAGCTCCATTTTTTTACTCCTGCCTCTGTCCCGCGGCTTTCGCTCGCTCCCCGTCAGAATCTGCCAGAACCCCTCGTCTAAATGTGAAGCTAGGCCCGCCCTGGCCGCTACCTCACCATTGCACCTTCTTCGGAGTACTCCGCACAGTTGGTAGAACACGAGTATGTACGATGGTACTTTGTAAGGAAAGCACCTTTGTGTTTGCGACCGCACTTTCCATTGCATGCATGGTGCAAAAGGCTAGACAAGAGCCGCCCCGATCAATTGCTACCGTAGTCGACGAAACCAAAAGCAAACTTACCATCCGACAACATCGCAAGCTCTTTTTCTTCCTACCCACGCCTTGCCCACGTCGACAGCCGAGCACGCCCGGCAAGCAGCACACCGAACGCACACGACTCGCTGTCGTTGATCTCCGCATTTGTGCTTGGCCGGATTGCCATCGACGACCTCGAGCTCCTTGCACTTCTCGTGGATTCTCGGCCTCCCGTCCTCGTGACGTGATCCCTCAAGAGCCTTTGCAACGGACATTGCGACTGCATCGACTGCTTTGTCACATATCCATCCTACACAGCTTCATCCGTACGTGCATCCTCTTCTATCCGTCTCAACACAGCCCCAAAGGCCCCATCTGGCCGCCTATCTGGCTTCTTGCACCTTCACCGACCTCGTGCTCGAGCCACCTCCCCGTCCTATCCGCCTTCCATATTGCCTGCCCTTTTGCCTTCTTGCCTTCCTCACTCGAGCGTCTGGCAATTCGTTATTTGAATCCTGGCCCGGGCCTGCTCGCCTAGCCTGGCGGCCGCTCGGCTTTCTTTCTTTGCTTTCTCTACCCCCTTCGGGCCTATTTTCCCAGTTGATCCCCGTCGACTTCCTTGATTTTGCGTCTGTTGGTATTGCAGCCTGCTGTGCCATCACATGCTATCGTTTCCTGCTTCACGACGTGTTCCGTGGCTGGATATATCGAAACAATGTCCACTATATCCAAGCACATATCGTTGGCTTCCCGTGGCTCTGCCTGTCATTCTCTGTCACCCTTTCACAATTGATTCGGCCTCAACTCCGGAGCAGATCACCATGGGTCAGAATTGCTTTGCCGCGTCTTCTGGAAGCACTGCCGTTATTCCCTTCTGCCCGTTCCCCGACCACATCGTCTTCTCTGGTTGTCTGCTCCCCTGGCCCGACCAAAACAAACTGGCTTGAGCTCAAAGAGACAAGTGACACATGATCCTACGTTATAGACATGTTGTAGGTATTGATAGTACCATGCCATACCGCCCGAGCCTTTTTACCATCTCACCTTTTGTCCAATTGCCATCTTCCCGTCGGTCAGCTCCATTGGTGCCTTCGTATCATCTTCTCGTGATGCACAAGTCACCCAAGTTTGTGTTTGGCTAGTGGCAAATTGTGTTACTTCTGCTGTTTTTGTTACTCTGACAGATATCGGTACCTTAATGGCCAAGTGGTATTACTGGGCTCCTCTTTTGAACCCCTGTCTTCCCCGTTACTGGCACGTCTTTCAACTCCAGACCAGCCAACCTTCAGTTATCCACCGGACAAATCCGATTGACGTCGTATATTGTTGTCTTATTTCATTCATTATTATGTATTTCCCAGCTGCCTCCTTTGTCACTGTTGTTACTCGCCAATATTGCCTTTGCTCTGAGTTTTGATTTTGATTTTGATATCACCAACAAGCACGCCATCCAAAACATAATTTTATTTGAGTAGGCTCCGTCTTCCAACCCTCCCCGTACCACCAATACACCCGTCAGCCTTCCCGTTACTTGGCTTTCCTAATACTAGCTACCCAGAACCGTGGTTCAATACAGTGTATTTCCTGAACCTCGCCCGGTGCCTGTGTATGGGATAGACCTAACATAGGTCACAACAAATCCAGTCTTTTCTCCGAAATTGTCCCCTTATTGATTTTCATCCCTTTATTGTTATTTTAAAGTGCCTATTTCATCCTTTATTTTTGCATTCTATTTCTTTCCCGGCGGATATTGCCAGGCAAAAGTTTGTCTACAGATACGTCTGCAGCAGGATTGTGCACCTTCTGAAGCGCCTTTGACCCGAGCCGTTGCCACGGGTCGTGCTGGCAGAATAAGTGACTTTTCTGGAAACACCATCCCCGGCCAAACACGCGACTGTGTACGGAGTAATGGTTTACTAACATCTTTCTGGTGTAGAGCTTTTGTTCGATCCACGTTGTCGTTTCTTAGGAATTGTTCATCAACAGCTGTACAGATCAGTTGCCGGGCTGGTCCGAAGTAAAGCAATATAAAGGCTGGCGAGCCCAATCGATGACACGCACCCAAGCAATCCGTCAAAGACACACGCGGCGACAGTCTATTTCCCTGATTCGATCTGCCTTCGTGTCTACCGAAAGTCTCAACAAAAGTTTATCGAAAAGCCCCATCTGTTCTTTTTACACTAGTCGGCCAACAACCGGATCACATCTTCCCTGTTCTCGTCACCTGCCAAACGCAGCAATCTCCTTTACACGTTTGTGTTCCAGTCAGAAAGCCTCTGACCATCTGCCAAGCGCAGAAACATTCTTCCAACAAACACACAAGCTCTGCGTTACTACTACAACTGCATCTTTGCGAAGTACAGCTTTCATTCCATCGAGCACTGAATTCCGTGGCTCAACCTTGGTTAGATCCCTCAGTACCGCCTTTGTTACACCGCAGATTAGCTGTGTCCAGGCCAGCAAATTCAGTACCAGCCTAAATCGAACACAAGGAGGTTTTGCTGCCACTGTCGTCCTAACCGGCACTCGATTTTCTCGCCCATCCCATCTGCTCCCATATCAGCCCCTATCCTTTCCTTCTTCCGTTCGATTTTGGAAGCACACCGTGGGTATTTTCTCAGGCGAGAAGGCAACATTATCAACGATGCCACACGTCACCGGCGAGCCGACAGCACCGGCTGTGAGATTAGTCACTGAAGACCTTGACAAACCGTCTCTTGACAATCGGTTGTACAGAGTTATCGAGCTGGAAAATGGCCTCGAGGCATTGCTGGTGCATGATGCCGAGACCGACAAGGCCAGCGCGTCGCTAGACGTTGGGGTTGGCAATTTTAGTGATGATAATGACATGCCCGGCACGGCCCACGCTGTCGAGCATGTAAGTATTATAGCTCCGTCGCTTATTTATCATTGATGTACTGACCGGTCTGCTTAGCTGCTGTTCATGGGAACGAAAAAGTTCCCGGAGGAGAACAATTACAACCAATACCTGTCGTCAAACTCGGGCAGCTCCAATGCATACACGTCATCGACGTCTACGAACTACTTCTTCGACGTATCTGCGAAACCGCATGCCGATGAAACGGTGTCTCCTCTATACGGTGCTTTGGACCGATTTGCGCAGTTCTTTATCGAGCCTCTCTTTCTCGAGTCCACGGTGGACCGGGAGCTTCGCGCCGTGGATTCGGAAAACAAAAAAAATTTACAAAATGACCAATGGCGCATGCACCAGCTAGAAAAGTCACTGACGAACCCGAAACACCCGTTTTGCCATTTCAGCACTGGCAATCTGGATGTTCTCAAAATCGAACCCGAGGCCCGAGGCATCAATGTACGCCAGAAGTTCATGGAGTTCCACGACAAGTTTTACTCTGCAAATCAGATGAAGCTCGTTATCTTGGGTCGCGAACCCCTTGATACTCTAGAGGCGTGGACCGCAGAGCTGTTTTCTGCCATTCCCAACAAGCATCTTGCGCCCAATGAGTGGACCGATGTGGTTCCATACAGTGCAGAGTATCTTGGCCTTCAAACGTTTGTCAAGCCAGTCATGGACTCGAGAGACTTAACCCTCCGCTTCCCATGCCCAGACGAGACGCTTCTGTTCGACGCGCAGCCAAGCCGATATGTCAGCCATTTGATCGGCCACGAAGGCCCTGGTAGCATCATGTCCTATATCAAATCGAAGGGCTGGGCGAATGGCCTCGGAGCAGGCATGTTTCCCGTCTGTGCAGGCACGCCTGGCGTTTTCGAAGTGACAATTCGCCTGACCGAAGAGGGCCTGAAAGAATACAAGGAAGTGATCAAAGTGTTCTTCCAATACGTCTCACTCCTACGCGAAGGCCCTCCCCAAGAGTGGATCTTTGACGAGACGAAGGGCATGGCGGACGTGGATTTCAAGTTCAAGCAACAAACCCCTGCAAGCCGGTTCACGAGCAAGACGAGTGCCCTCATGCAGCGCCCTCTGCCTCGTGAGCGTCTTTTGAGCGGCCTGAATTGTCTCCGCAAATTCGAACCCAGCCTCATCCAGCAGACGATCGATTGCCTGCGGCCGGACAACCTTCGAATCACAGTGACATCACGCACGTTCCCCGGCGACTGGGACAAGAAAGAAAAGTGGTATGGGACTGAATATAAGGAGGAGAAAATTCCTGCTGATCTTTTGGCGGCTATTGAAGAGGCCTTTTCGGTCACAAAGGCCAACCGCATCGCCAACCTCTCTCTGCCGCATAAGAATCTGTTCGTCCCAACTAAGTTGGAGGTCGAAAAGAAGGACGTCAAGGAGCCTGCGCCCGCACCGCGTATTATTCGCAACGATGCTCTTGCGCGGACGTGGTTCAAGAAAGACGACACGTTCTGGGTGCCAAAGGGCACGCTCACAGTCAGCATGAAGAACCCCATCATCTTCTCCGTTGCTGAGAACTACATCAAGACCAACCTGTTCACGGAGCTAGTACGTGACGCCCTTGAGGAGTACTCGTACGATGCCGACTTGGCAGGTCTGTTGTACAATGTTTCGTTGGAGCACCGTGCCCTAGTCGTTGAGGTTTCGGGATACAACGACAAGCTGCCGGTGCTGTTGGAACAAGTGTTGATCACGATGCGCGATCTGGATATCAAGGACGACCGCTTTGCTATCATCAAGGAACGGGTCACCAGGGCGCTACGTAACTACGGCTTCCAACAACCCTACTACCTGCTGTCCAACTATTTGTCGTGGCTGACATCGCCATTTGCCTACACAGTCGAGGAACTGGCCCAAGAACTGCCGGGCGTTACAGCCGAGTCGATGCGCCGCTTCTCCAAGGAGCTGCTTGGACAGCTTCATATGGAGGTTCATGTCCACGGCAACCTGTACAAGGAAGACGCCTTGAAGCTGACGGACATGATCGAGTCGACGCTCCGGCCGCGTGCCCTGCCGCAGGCGCAGTGGCCCATTTGGCGCGAGGTTGTCCTTCCCCGTGGCAGCAACTATGTCTTTACAAAGACGCTGGAAGATAAGGAGAACGTTAACCATGCTTTGGAATATGTGTTGTATATTGGCGACAGGGGTGACCGCACGACACGTGCACGCACGCTGCTTTTGGACCAGCTCACGCAAGAGAGGGCATGGGATCAGTTGCGGACAAAGGAGCAGCTCGGCTATGTTGTGTTCAGCGGAGCTCGCTCCGGCACCAACATCATGGGCTTCCGGTTCTTGGTGCAGAGCGAAAAGATTCCCGAATATCTTGAGGAGCGTGTCGATTCGTTCCTGACGGAGTACGCGGAAACTCTGGAGAAGATGTCGGACTCGGACTTTGAAGGCCACAAGCGCAGCCTTATCGCCAAACGTCTCGAAAAGCCGAAGAATCTCTACCAAGAGACATCGAAGCACTGGGTGCAGATTAACAATGAGTTCTACGACTTTGAATATGGTCCGTAAACAGCCCAACAGCCCCTTCCTAACAGTTTTCGTTGTCCTTTCTACTATTTTCTTTCTTTTTTCCCCCCCTTACGAATTCGTTTCGTGTTGCTAACGCGTCTCAAATCACAGCCAAAAGAGACGCCGAAGAAATCAAGCTTGTCACCAAGGCTGACATGATCGAGTTCTTCAACTACTACATTCATCCAGAGTCGAAGACGCGTGCCAAGCTCGCGGTGCACTTAGTGGCACAGGCGACGAGCGACGTGACGGCAAAGCAGATCTCGGACCTGGTTAAGGATCTCGGCCTCGGCGAGACGGCTACCACGCAGGCGACTACAGATCTGCAGGCGCGTTTGAGCGCTGCGGATTATGACGAAGCCAAGGAGGAGGAGAGTTTCAAAGACTACCTCACAAACACCCTGAGCGTCGCCGCCGACAAGATCGAGGCAGCTGTGGACGCCTGGAAGCAGCTGTCCAAGTACTACAAGGCGATTAGAGGCTCAGAGAAGACCGAGGAGAAGGACAAGAGCGGACCCAAGAAGGCCATCAACGGCACAACGCCCGTTCAAATCAAGAACATCCGCGAGTTCCGTATGGGCGTAGCCCTTACCGGTGGTCCTCGCGCGATAACAGATATCAGCGAGTTCCTAGATGTTGATGCGAAGCTATAGGCAGGACTGCAATGGATCCTGAAAGGGCTGACTTTAGCACAGCCGGAGGGACAGGCAGGGGACAAGAAGTCCATGCGATTGGGGAGTGGATATGAGTTGGATGTTTATTGGAATTTTCTAGATCAATTGTTGTCTTCGTTTTGTCACAACGTGACGCTGGTAGAGTGAATGTGAAAGCCCAGACCCCAGGCGTGAACGAACAGTGGCAGGGCAAGGCCAGCCCTGTCGAGGCAGACTGTAAGAAAGCGCTTTAGCCGCAAACCTTGCAAAAGCGGTCACGCCCAGGGCGCCGTGGGCGCTGTTCCAGGCACAATAGAGGTCCCGCAAATCTCCCCGCTAAGCCGCACCCTCTGTCACACCAAGCTGCCAACGGTGAGCTGCGTCGAGGCAAAACGATTGTGTGCGAGCTGTGATCCTAGGAATCCATCTGCCAGTCTGCAGTTGCAGTCTGCCTCATTGTTCTTTCATTGTTCTGAACTTTTCCTCTAACCATAGTCGGAGTCTGGCTTTTTACCACAGCTTATTCGATTATTCTCTTTCTATTTTTTTTGTCAACCACCACCCCGCCCTTTCAGGAAGTATTAGGCCTTTCAAGGCCCACAATAGCCCACAACAGCCCACAATAGCCCGCTAGCACCCCTCCATGGCACCAATCCCTCTAAAAAGTTTCCTCTCCTGGTGCCAGTTCAAAGTTCTTCTTGCACCGTTCAGTAGCAATAGAAGCATTTCTGAGAATCCTTTTCGTTGGAAATTACCAGTGACAAAGCACATTCATATTTAGAATTGCATGCCAGGCCATAAAAGCTTGTAGGAAAGAGTGACACAGTAGTTTTGGTCCTCCGTGGACAGTGCCTGCCCTCAATGTATCGCATTAGGATTAGCACGGAAGGCACAAATCACATATGTCGTCAGTGCTGTTAGTTGACCTGTCGTACCTTCCTTCCCACACCGCCCGAATATCGACTTCAAAATCGTCGTCCCCTTCCTGGCCAATAAGCAATTATTGATTGTCTCGACTTATTGTTCGTTACCGCATCTGCTGCCGTCTACCTCTTCGTGGTACTCTTGAACCTGATCACAAACGCTCTTTGCCGGCGAGAGTACCAAGTTACAGGGATCGACATACAGCACCAGGGCTAAACGCCAGGCACCGAAAAGGAAGAGAGAGCACTTTGGCAGCATCAGTAGAGCGAAGGGGAAGGCACGGTCCAGCCAAACAGGGTAAGAAATACAGAGGGAAAGAGCGAGAGAGCTTGAGATGGAGGTAATCTTACGATGTCCTGGCAGGAACCAAACAAGAGGAACAGCGACACCAAGGAAGAAAAACAACCGCAGCCAAAGTGAAAAGGCATTTTTAAAAATTCGGAGGGCTAAAAACTAGCCTGCCCACCGACCAAGAAAGCGCGGGACTGACCAGGGAACGTAGGCATGAAAAACAGCACTAGGAGAGGGAAAACGCCCAATCCGTTATTTTTCAATGGTGAAGACACTGCTCGTGTTCCATCACCGCCACGACTACCTCGAAATCTCTGCCTTCTCCCTGTCTCCTTCCTTCCCCCGTTCCTCCAGTCGCCCCTTCCGCGCCAGCGTCTCTTTCCTCTTCGACTTGTCCAACTTGCCTATTTCAGACAGTCTGCCTCGAGCTGCCCGGGCAGCTCACATTCATCACGTCTTCCCCAAAGAAACGCAAGATTTCACGCCCGTCGAGAAGAGGCGACGACAATACTCTCCCTTCCCGCCCACAGACCCATCAACACTCTGGGGAGCCGCAGGACGAACAACCCCCGCTACACCAACTCTCTTTTCCCGTCGCCTCTCACCGTCCCGTCGGCATCCGGCAGACCCGACAACAGCACCAACGGCCTGGCGATTTGCACAACGGCAGCCGGGATCAGCAGTTGCAGGCCATCCTCCCGTCTACAGAAAGGGAGGACGTTGACGCCGACGACGACGACGCCGACAAGCGCGAGACCGAGGGGAGGACCCACCACACCGGGGACGACAGCAGTGACGAGCACGACAGTGACAACGAAGGCGAAAACGACGACGGCAACAGTAGTGACCTGAACCCCACGTTTTCGTTTTCTGCCGCCTCCAACGCCGCCTCGTCGGGGCCGACCACTCCCACATACAGCCGGGCCGGCTCTGTGTCCCTGCCGCCCACACGAACGGCTGCGCTTGGCTACGTCAACGACGATTACGACGACAGCGAGACGACCACCCCTGACGCAGACGCCGACGATTTCAACGCCGCGTCCAACACCTCCAGCCCGCCGTCGCCTCCTAGTGTCGCCACCCGTAATAGCACCGCCGCCAGCGCCACGCTGCTGACCAAGACCAGCGTTGCCAACATCCACAAAACGAGGTCCAGTCGTCCAGCTACGCGCCGCGTAGCCGCCACCTCTGCCTTGCCAACCGCTGCTGACACCATTGGCCATCGTCGGAAGATCCAGAAGCACAAAACGAACGCTTCGTCTTCCTCATCCCTTCACCTTTCGCTACCTTCTATTCACTCACGCCGACCGGCGCAGCACCGGCGATCCTACGAGCGCAGCCAGTCGCCGCTCGTCCCTGTCTCCCACCGCGCCATAACTATGAGCGGAGCCAGCGACGAAACTTTTCACCGATCGAGCTCGCCCTTGAAGCGCACGGCATCCAACATGGAGCAGTCCTCCGACAACATCGAATCCGCCTCAGAATTCCAAGCCAACTCATCTCCGCCACAGCCCAACTCCTCGTCACCGTTGCGGACGAACACCAACAAAGACGACGTTGAAATGGCGACCTCAGCCCCCAGTGACGAGGCAGACGCTGCAGATGAGACGGAAGTCCAAGTCGAGGCGGACGCACCCCCGATCGAAGAACAGATAAGAACCATCGAAAATCTTGTCAAGGCCTTTAATACGGGAGAGTTGGAAGAGGGCACCGCCGCGTACCTTGTATCGCGCAGGTGGCTTGCCCGGGCCCAGGCGCTCGGCAGCGGCGACGCGGCCAAGGCCGCCAAGGAGGTGCCTCAGGGCGCACTTGGTCCGGTCGACAACTCTGACATTGCAGACGGCGTCGTCGATGACATTGACGGCGGCAAGAGTGTCCGGTTGAAGGCTGGAACGAGCCAGGAGGACTTTGAATACTTCTCCAAGGAAGCGTGGGATCTCCTCGTCTCGTGGCACGGCCTGGCCAATGGCCAACTGCCCATTATTCGCGTTGCACACAACACAGCGCCGAACTCGATGATCCCGAACGTCCAGTACGAGATACACCCTCCCGTCTTCACTCTGCATCGCCTGTGGTCTGTCGTGAGCACCATCCCCCATGCCAAGGAGGTGCCGGACGCAGCTCAAGCGGCACCCGTCATCATGTGCACGAGCAACTATAATATCCAAGGATTCCTTCGCAAAGCCAAGACGCTTCTACACATCCCAATGGAGCGCCATGTGCGTATGTGGAGTGTACCGCGGAAATTAGCAGCCAGCAACACCCCGTCCACTCCCGCTCCCGCTGCGGCGACTACGGGTCTTGGTCCATCGTTGTCAACTCCACCCGACTCCCCGAGACTGGACGGCAAGGGCGGTGACGGTAGTGCAGTGTCCAACCCGCAAGACTCGTGGGCTAAGCTTCTCCTGGACGTGGCCGACTTTATGAAGCTCCAGGCCAATGTGGAGCGTGAACAGCTCTCCCAGGTGAAGGACCTCACCCACGACAAGAAGTACAACGGCCGCCAGACCCTCGCCTTCATCTCCATCACCGTGGACCAGACAATCGTCCTCGATGAAAACGTCGAGCGCAACCTCTGGGTGTCCACGTACAATCCTAAAACAGGTGGCAAGGACAAGGGGAAGGCCAACACTGCCTCCTCCACATTGTCTGCCGTCGGCAACCTTGCCAACACATCCGCCTCCCGAACGGGCGGCGCAAACAGCACGGCAGCGAGCAGTGGCCGTAGCAGTCCCAGCCACGTCGGTCCTGTGACCCGGGGCCGGACAAAGCAGAAGTCCGGACGTACTATGGGGTGCGTCGGTCTTGGCAACCTTGGCAACACATGCTACATGAACGCCGCCTTGCAGTGCCTCCGCAGCGTGGAGGAGCTCACCAAGTACTTCCTAGTCCACGAAAACGAGGCCGAGACGAACCATTCGAACCCGCTCGGCCATGGTGGTAACGTTGCCAATGCATACGCATTTTTGCTGGAAGAGATCTTTAGAGAAAATGTCCCCATGTCTATCGCACCGCGCCAATTCAAGTCCACCATTGGCCGGTATGCCCCCGCCTTTGCTGGCTATGGCCAGCAAGACTCGCAAGAGTTCCTCGGCTTCTTATTGGATGGTCTCCAGGAGGACTTGAGCCGTGTCAAGAAGAAGCCCTACATAGAGAAGCCTGACTCGACCGACGAGATGATTAACAACCCTGTCGCGATCCGGGAGATGGCCGAAAAGGTCTGGGACATCACGAAGCGCCGTGACGATTCCATTATTGCCGACCTCTTCACCGGAATGTACAAGTCGACCCTGATCTGCCCCGTGTGCCAAAAGGTCAGCATTACCTTCGATCCCTTTACGAACTTGACACTGCCCCTGCCGATCCAGAACGTGTGGTCCAAGACCATTCGGTTCATCCCGCTCAACGACCGCCCTGTCTACCTAAATACCGAGCTGGACAAGACTAGCAGTGTGCGCTCCTTCAAAGAGTTCATCAGCGTGCGTGTCGGAGTGCCAGCGGACTGCCTCGTGGCCGCAGAAGAACTTCGTGATAACATCATCCGCGTCTACGACGATTTTGAGTGCGTCTCGGAAGAAATGGCGGCGAACGACTCTGTGCTGGTCTACGAGGTGGAGCGCACGCCCACCAATAACAGCGGTAGCAAGATGCCCCGGAAAATGCCAAGGTCTATGCTCATGATTGACGATATTGAGCCGGAGGTTCCGTCCTGGGACAGCCCCATGGCTAAGAGCCTGCTTGTTCCCGTCATCCATCGCTTCGACCCCAACCACAGGCGCCGTTACACAAAATCTAGTGGGCTCGCCTGCCCGCCGCATTTCATTGTTGTCACCCCTGAAGAAGCAAGAAACGAGGATATCATTCGCCGCAAGGTCCTAGAGAAGGTGGCGTCGTACTCGACCTGGGCGGAATTTTCCAAGTCGGAGAACCCGACCCATTCCTCGAGCACAACCACCAGCACAACCACCACCCCAGACGGCAGCAGTGATGAGAGCCGCGGCGATGATGCTACAGATGCAACGGATAACGACATTGTTGTCACCAGTGGTTCGGATATTGAGTCGGCAGGCGACAGCAAGGTCATTGCCAAATCCATCGAGGGCGAAGATGATATGGTTGACATTACCATGAAAGACGCCTCGGCCACGGAGGCAGCCACTGCCGACCAGGCTGAGGCGAACGCTGCCTCGTCCAAAATTTTGTACAAGTTTAATCGCCACCGTCCACGGTGGGTTACGGAACCCAGCTTGTTCTTGGCTGGCGAGCTCCAGAACCTCTTTCAGATGGGCTATTACGATGACGCAAGCAATCTGATTCCCATCAAGTGGTCTGGCTCGTCTGATGAGAAGCCGTATCCGAGCCTCCGTTCTCGCATGCCCGCAGCGCCCAAACGGTCGTCTGTGGACCGGGATATGGACAGCCCTGGGCCCTGGGAGAGTGCAGCCGGAACCGACAACGAGGAGAGCAGCCAGGGCGACACGTCTCCCAACGACGAGGAAAATGCACGGTCATCCGAGCTGACTCGGATGGCCGAGGAGTCGGACGATGAAGACTCGGCCGTTCCGCCTCCGATTGGCATGCGTAGCCACCAGGCCGACCTTCCCAAGAGCGGACCCGCCCGCCGGAGAGCACTGAAGCAGTACAAGGCGCGTGGCCCTAAAGGCGCCAAGCGCCGCCAGCGTCTCCCGCAGACGTCTACCAACCGCCCACCGCGTCTGGGGTCTGTGGAGGGTGAACTTGAAAGCGATCACGCCAAAAATGATGACGATGACAATGACAGCGCGGTGGTACCCCCCGTTTCGTCCTCTACCCCTGGTGGTTCTGGCGCGGTCGTGTCCTCCAGTAGCGCGCCGCTCATCCGCCTCGGCGAGGGCATCATGGTCGACTGGAGTGCGGAAGGTTGGGATGCCGTATTTGGCAAAGAGGGCCCGGATGATAAGATGCGGGGCGAGCCGACGTACGAGGATCCGATCCCCGTGGTCGACGACCCGGAGCTGCAGGAGAAGAAACGCAACCGCATCAGCCGCAAGAAGCGCGGCCTGACTCTCGATGAGTGCCTCGACGAGTTTGAGCGCGAGGAGATACTGTCAGAAAATGACATGTGGTACTGCCCTCGCTGCAAAGAGCACCGCCGTGCCAGCAAGAAATTCGATCTGTGGAAGACGCCGGATATCCTGGTTGTTCATTTGAAGCGGTTCAGTTCTAGTGGATGGCGCCGCGACAAGCTGGATATGCGGGTCGATTTCCCAGTCGAAGGCCTGGACATCACCAAGCGGGTGCTGGATCGCCAAACCGGCAAAGAGGAGATTTACGACCTGATCGGTGTCGACGACCATTGGGGCGGCCTTGGTGGCGGCCATTACACGGCCTTTGCCAAGAACTTTATCGACCACCAGTGGTACGAATACAACGGTATGTTAACAACACATCTGTTTCCTCACAGGCTTCTTGCTTCTGCGTCTGCGTCTGCCCAGGAGGGCGATGGCAAATGCTAACAAAAGTAGACTCGTCCGTTTCCAAGGTCAACGATCCGAGCCGCGTCGTTTCTTCTGCTGCGTATCTGTTATTCTACCGCCGTCGGTCCGATGTGCCCCTGGGCGGCCCTCGGTTCATCAAGATTGACGAAAAGTTTGCGCAAGACATGGCCGCCTCCGATGATGACACGTCTGTGTCGGGGGAAGGTCGGCGTCTCGGCACCGGCTCCTCCTTAATTGGGTCGTCGAGCGCCTCGAAAGGAGCCGCAGCGGATCGCCGGCATCGCGCAAGTCCTGGTTTGGCTAGCAGTGGAGCCAGCTCTCTCACGCTAGACGCTAATGGCGGCGGTGCCCGTCCCAGCAGCCCGACGACGGTCGACGACTATGACGACGATGCCGATGGCGACTATCTTCCTCCGTTCAGTTCAGCGTCTCGCGGCAAGACCTGGAGTGCAGCCAGTGGCCTACGTGTCAAGTCGGTCGCCGTCGATTCTGGTGACGAACAAGACGACGCATATGGCGCGGGCCGTGCGGGCATCGGTCTTCTCAACTTTGGTGAATCCTCCAATAAGTCGAGGGGACGCTTCGATGATGGCATCCGCAAGTCCGTGGAGATGGACGACATGTACCCCGGCAGCAGCCACCATGAGAGCGGATCATGGACGCAGCAGGCTTGGAGCTTCGGACCGTCTGTGGGCGGCAACCACAACTCGCCCGGCTCGGATGGTGCCGATGTAGACGAGCTGGAACTGGGCGACACTACCACTGCCACAGGCTCGGACGCGCGCGACCCCGACCTGATGAGCCTCGGCACGGCCGACCACCAAGACGTCGACATGTCGTTCCTCTCGACAGCGGTGCCCGTGACTGGCCTCCACGCTCTGAGACAGGACGATCCAGACTCGCCGCTGCCGCCGCCGCCGGATATGCTGACGCAGGCCAACATGGAGGACATCCAGCAACAAGTTTGGGCGCGCAAGCGGGGCACACAATCCGCCGGTGACCGGATTCATACCATAACCATGTCAGACAACGGAGCGGACGCGGCTTCTGACAACGCCGTTGACATTCACATTAGCGAGAACGAGGACGGCAAGATGGACGAGTAACATGGGAGAAGCAGCTGGTCAAAACCTGCTCACGGTGGCGTCATGGGATAGGAAAAGAGGGTTGAATAGGAAAGGAGGGTTGAACCGCATGCACAGGAGTTATCGTCGTTTTTTTTTTTGTTTACTCTTTCTTTGCTTTCTATTTTACATATGACATCGACGCTGTGCCGCCATGCCGCGTAGAAACACGGCATAGCATTGTTTCAATGCCAAAACCCATTGCATATGTTCTTTGCTTTCTGTCTTTGGTGATTCCACTAGTGTATATTGTAAGCCAATGTGTACACGAGTCAATCATATCTCTTCAACCACTGAACGTTATGATAGGGTGATAAGGTGATTATATATGTAATTTTTTTTCTTAAAAAACAAGTGGGAGGATAAACAACACTATAAATATAAAATGAAACCAAAAGTATTCTTTTATTTATTTATGTCGCTGTGAGAAATCATGACCAAATGTGGAGTGCCGGGCTGAGAAGTGCAATATCTCCTGCTCGTCCTGCAAACCATACCACCACACCACTTCCTCAACAAATAGATATGCACATAAAGGGCCCAAGAGCACGTCAATCTTCAATATTGCAACATCTTACCAAGTACAGAGTACGGGGTGCTGGTGCAGAGACGCGTCGTTTATCGATTGCATATAGAACAATGCAGAATCCTCCAAACCACACGCCCTGACAAAGGAGAGAAACACAGTGCAGCCTCCAGCAGGGGCTTTGTGGAGAGCGTACCAAGAAACTGAAAACTGATGTGTAAAAATGCGACAACCATTTGTTCCCCATTCCATTGTCTTTGGCTATTTTCTCTCTCGCCCTTGCCAGCTGTCTCTACTCTACGGACCGCGCACGGATCCGCACAGACGCGATCTCTTGGGTCAAGGGGAGGAGGTCTTTGCACATTCGCTTTCTCGCTGGTTTGGGAATTGACACGTTTTTTGAAAGCTGTCGTATGAAACGTAAGAAAGAGTTGCAAAAAAAGGAGCGAAAGCCAATACGCGATTCACTGCCGCTGCCATTATTCCTTTTAAAAGAAAATATACGATGTAAGGAACTGATGGCATCTGACCGCAATTGTGTCGTAGCGCTGCGTCTTGCATGGCCCTGGCTGGGGCATTTTTGGCCTGGTAGACGGTGCTCCGTGCGTGTTTCAAAAGGAATTGAATGTCAGGACGAAAACAGGGACGACAGTGACATGATGGGAAAGTATTATGCGAGAGGTGAGGTAACGAGAGAAAACGAGCCTTGGCGAGGCTGTCAAGTTACAGATAATAAAGATAACCGCAATGCGAAGAGAGAAAGAGTAACACTCTGTGCTACTGAACCGTGCGGACGGATAGCGAGCCCAAGTCTGACGATACCATAATGTAATTACGGGCTCTCTGGGTTTGTCTCTCACATACCTGCGGCAGCAGATGTTGGACGCAACCGAGGGTTCGTGGAAGCCGACAAGCTCGCCTGGATCCGCACACTTGGAATGATCCAACATATGCCACCGTGTCCGTTTCTGCCAAGCTTCCGGAAGGTCGGCGCTGCAGCTGGCGAACGATAGGGACGCCATTATGCTTATTTCTGAGACAACATCAAGCCTCATTGCGAGACTAGAAACGACATTGATGTTTTTGAGCCGATACACCGAGGGCGTGAGCCAGGACCCCTGTGGCCATGAGGTGCGCCTGGCTGCATTTCGACAGCCATTGAACGCCTCTTTGTGTGTCCTAATTCGGTCCTCGAACGGGGTTTCCCAGGTAATTTTGGAGAACGGCGTGTATTACTCTGTACGCACGTTTGTGCTTCAAAATCCTGGGCTGAGCAAGGGTCCGCTGTTTTTCAGACGATATGCAGACAGTAGTGCCTGGGAAAGCCAGCTCCCTTTCCTCTTTCCTTCTTATTCAGTAGCAGAGAACCGACCGCGCAGGCGGTTGGTCTGCATCGCCGTAGTCTATTGAAAACAAAAGTACGCTTTCGAAAGCATGCGACAGTCTTTCACTTGTGTATGTCGTACTCGGCACGCCGCTTGGAGCTGAAATGAAAGCACGACATGCGCCGTACTTACATCAAACATGCTCTTCGCTGTCAATGTAAGTCGAGGAAAAAGGAAAAAAATACTGCACTTGTGCGCCCCCGCCTTGACTTGCCTCTTCTTATCGATGCGGTGTGTCACACCCTGCATTTCAATGACTTTCGTCCTCAAGCAGTTGTGATTGAGCAGCTGCCCCTGCCAGTCGGCACAAACGAGTGTCTCATTAGGGCCTAGGCACAGCGTATTACGGCGTACCTGTATTACGGCGTGGAGGTGTAGTGCGAGACTGTGTGGTTGGAGTTCCTGTGTTTCGAAAGACAAAGAAGTACCACGCATAGATGTTGTTGATACGCGTGGTGTTGCGACATCTGGATCTAGCGCAACTAGATGAAGTCTTCTCTTATCTCGGATCCTCCATACTCTTGTTCAAAGCCTTGGCAGGGGGGCCACTGAGAAACCGTCGAGTGTATGTCGTAGAACCAAGCCATTGGGACGGATAGTGTGACTAAATGGCTTAAACCCACGGCAGTATGGGCGATGGACAGACAGACAAGAGAGCCACCACGTATCCGTCTATCCTAGGCAACCTGCCGCAACAACGTGCCACGGCGACAATACAAGTCTTCGGCGTCGCCGCATGCAAGAAGAATCGCAATTGTTTATCGATAGGTGCACTGGGCTTGCTTGTTGGACGAGATACAGCCATGCTGGTCGAGATTCTGAGGCGTTCCCATGGCCAGTATCGTGCGTGCAATGCTTGCGTTCGGCAGGTACCACGTTGCAAGTACTTCACGCTCTCCATCTTCCACCACCGTCTTCCTTGGGAAGACATGAACGTTTCTCCTGCCGTCTTGAGAAAAGCCCGCTGCGTGCTGCACGCAATGACCGCTGTCCCCCCCCCCGGAATGCATCCCGAGAACGTTCAAGATCGTCCGAGAGGGTGTCCCTTCTCCCGCACTCCCCCCTTCCTGGTCGTTTCTTGTCACCTTGGAAGCGAGATCCGGAGACCGAAGAGCCTCTTATTTGTGCACACGAGGACAATACACTTAGTCTCTCTCATGTGGGTGTTGGCATCCTGGGACGGTGGTCAGCAATTGGGCGACGCCATGTCTGGTGGATAGCTCGCTGATCTCTGTTGTAGATACGGAAAGGAATAGGGCGGTCGAACAGGCCAAGAGATATGAATCCTGGATCGCTTCTCAGCCTCTGACCCCCGTTGCGCATCCCCCAAGCGTGAAAAGCGAATAAGCCTTTTAACCTTGATGAGGAAGGTCAGGTCTCCTCCTGCCCAGAACTATTCCGCAAGAGGCATAGCGACATGCGGTCGATTTATTAGACATGTTTTGAGGGCACTGCCGGTGGAGTCTGGAAGGGTGCAGTTGGCGCTGTTGTGTGTGCCTATTGGGCGCTGGGTGCCGTCCTCTGGGCTGACCTGGCGTCTCTTCCCTGTCGATTCCTGGCCAGAAAATTTCTCACGATTGATAGGCCTTGTGGGGGTGTTTTCTTCGCTGCTGAGCTCCTCTTCTCGTTTCACTCTGGCCTGTACTTTTGCCACTCGATCTCCAGAGTGCGGCAAATCTCCATAGTAGAGCGCGTATGAGTCTTTGCAACAAAATCCGAAAACGTTCGATAATCTTAAAAACTGGCACAGAGAACGGCAGAGCCAAGACGAGAGCGCGGGAGGCTATCCAAAAAGTATGTCTGTTTTGCCAGCGACGGCCTTGCCGTTTGCACCTCGCATCGAAGACCAGGGCGTGATGGGTCGTGGATGGGTTGGCGCGCAACTCGAAGGGCGTGCGCGTTCCCTGTTTCTTTCTGATGCAATATTGTGGCTGCTATGGCCTCCCGATGTTGCATCTAAAGACACGATAGAATGCGTGGTATTGTTGGAAATCCGGCCGGTAAAATTGACTGGTCGGACGGACGTGGATGAAAGGCTGAAGAGGAGGGTAATTAAAACGACAAAACAGACAAGCGACGGCGGACGAATGACAGCGAAGGACGAAAGAGGGGGGGAGGGTTGACAACGGCACTCGATGACGGCCTTTCGCGTCGGAGTTGGCAAGATACTCGACAAGTAATACGGCGTACGGAGTATTGTGACGAGGCGACGAAAGAGAGGGGAGAGGCAACAGACGCTGCTCCTTCCTTTCGTGCTGCACAGGACGATCAACCGCCCCCCTCCCCCCTTCGCAGCTTCCACCATTTCGCCGATCGCTCTTGCCTCATGATACATGATATTACCGCTGCGCTACGCCGGAACACCGTCTCGCTGTGTCTACTTGCAGGCCCTGTAATCTAGCACTGCACTCCGTAATTGTGGGATGAGATGTGGTGGTCTGCTGTTACCTTCTTGCCTCTTTCCGTCGTTCGCGGCCACCCCATCTGTGTCTGGTGGCCTGGCCTTAGCTCGCGCTCCAACGCTGCTGCGCTTTCGTTGGCTGGCCCATATTGCACTAACGCAAGTGGGGCCCAAAGAACTTTCGGCGCAGGCTTCTACAGACCTTCTCGAAGCCTGTTCTTGTCACCTCACGCTACTCCCTCTGGCCTGGGCCACCACCGCCCATCCTCCCCCTTTGCTCCACTTTCAAAGGAACCGGAAGGAACCCATGCGCCAGAGCTGTTCGCGGTTTCCCTCTGGCCTCCCTGCCTGTGGCAGTCGTTTTCTCGGTTTCTCCTGCTTCTAACTTTGCAGAATGCGCATGCATATCCTGTATCTTGGTAGCTTTGCACGGTGTATCTTGTCTTGTTACCTGTACTCTTTCACAGACTGTCGCAGCCGCCGTAGGATGCTCCCAAGATGATGTAGAGCACGCGCGCCACCATTGTTGTGGCAAGCTACAGTGTATTCGTGCGAGCAAATAATCGTCCCTTCCCTGGTCGGGAAAAAAGGGTCGAAGGAAGGACACAGCAGAACGTGGCAGTCACGCACCCCTTTCCATCCCGTTGTTCCTTCCCTTCTCGAAGCACTTGCCCCAGAAGGAGCCGCTCTCCCAACCTCCGTTCCCCCCTTGTATTCTACCCACCGTCTACCACTTCGTGCGCTATTCCTTCTCGCCTTTCCCATACACAGCAAGGCCAACCCACAATCACGCAACCCCCCCTTTCTTCTCCTCTTTCTTGCGAAAAAGGAACCTGGTCGTTTTCCCCCATTGCTCTTTTCCATTGATTTTGATCCCATTCTCTCTTGCTATTGTTGCCATTCAGCGTGCCGTGTATCAAGTCTCGCCTCTCCTGCCTCTCCTTTCGCCTGACACCTTTTCTCCTCTTCTACACTGTTCCTTTGCGACCTTTGGACGAATCTCCGTTTCTTGGGTTTCTGTCTGATTCTCCGCAGCACCAAAGGCCTCGTTTCCCCTTTCATATTCCTTTTTCTCGACTCTGAATTTAAGGCCCCGCTGTCGCTGTCGCGCGATCGGCCATTCGCCTTCTCTTCTTCCATTCTTCCTCTCCCGTTCAACTTTCCACAAACCTTCTCAGTCGACTCCATCTTCGTTCTTTTCTGTGACGATTCAACGAACACATCTGTTCATTTTTCCCTGTCGTCGCCCTTTCTGTCTCGTACGAACGCTTTACGACTGCATCGTCGCTTTCTCGAACGGTAAGCTTTTGCACAATCTTTACCTTTTTGTCTCCCGCGACCTGTCTGTCCACGCGAGCCACTGCCGCGCTTCCGTCTCGTGCCGTCCACGTTCGTTGTCCGGTTTCGATCTCGCCCTTCGAATACATCGAGAATGATGAAAACCTGAGCGAAAGAGTGCGCCTATCTACTTGATTCCAGCAAGCCGCCTACTCAGACACTGTCGCATGCGCAACTGCAGTCGAGTCGCAGCCACCGTTTCTGTCCGACAAACAACGTCCTGCAACTGAAGCCGACCAATCCCTTTTTTATTTTCCCGCCCGCAATCCAGCCTCCATTGTATTTCGCTGCCGCGCCGTTTCGAGGAGAATCGCATATTGGACCGCCTGGTGAAGCACGCGTGCAAAATCCCGCCTGTAAAAGTACGCTGTTTGCTGATGACTCGCTTGTTTCTTCGCAGGTTCATTTTGTTTATTGTGAGATTCCGTTACCATTCTCAAGCTGTACGACGAAGGCCCAAATCCCGGCACGGTCTGCCTTCGCTATATCCAACCACGTCACGACCGACATACATCGTATGCACCCCTTCCAAGCACTCCACCCAGTGCTTTCTTCGGCTGCTTTTGCTTTTCAATCGATTTCCCTACTCGTGGGCCGAATTTAGCAACTGGGTTTCTGTCCTCTCGAAGCAACTGGATCGTCGTCCTGAACTGTCTCGGATTTTCAAGAGGACTCTTGTTACCACCGACCTGTGCCATCAACGTCAAAGTCGATTCTCTCTCTCTCTCCTCCAAAGTCGAACATTCTAATATTTCCGGGGAAATAACTTGATCGTGGCCCTTTTTGACCCCTCGAAGCACAACATATCTGCGAAAGATTTCAATTGGGTTTTTGTTTTCTTTTCTGTGGGGGTTGTGGCCGTCGTACAAGGTGTATCCGTTCGGGACCTTGTGCCTGTTATCGCTGCCCCGTCTGGCGTTTCGGGTTGGCGAATCCCCCCTATCCTGGCGAATTGAAAAGTCTGGTGCTGCACCTTGACTTCTGATCCACGATACTGGGGCACTCCTGTTTCCTTTTGTCGCCTTCATTCCTTTTGCCTCTCACTCCCACTCCATTTGCGGCAAAGACCAGTCGTCAAGACTCGGTCGCCCCACGCCCGCCGCAATGGACACAACACTTTGCAATGTCATTTACGTTGATGACACCATTCAAGAAGACCGGGTATTTCGCGCTCGGTCGGCAAATGGTGTCCAAAGGCAACAATTAAAAGCACAAACTGAGAACGAGGCCCCGGCAACAGCATGGGAGTCAAAAACACTCGAAGACAACATCTGCTTGTTGGCCGACGTCTTTGGTGATGGTGAGTCTATTTTCTTTCGTTATGTTGCAAAAATGGTAACAATCTCGCGCATGAGCTGATGGCGTTCTTGTTCTTTTGAATGTGCAGTTCACCTTTGTGGAACCGGAAGTGCATGCATGGCGAAGCTATTTGACCTCCAGGACGAATCGACGATGGGCCTCAAGCCGACTATCGTTTTGATTGGCACACCCCACGACGAACGCATACCATTAGACGAACAGTCACGATCCCCATCACCGCACTCCACACCACAAAACGAGGCTGGCTCCATCCCAAACACACCACCAACCGACGAAGTTTACGGCTTACGTCTTCTTCGCCGCATCGTGTCTGAAGCGCACCTGCGAAATTTATCCAAGCTCATCGTGCCCGTCTCCGTTATTAAGCTCTCTGAGTCTGAGGACCCGGCAACCCTTCTTTCTCAGAGTCCCAGCAACGATGCGGAGACCAGTCCAGCTCAAGCATTCAAAATAAATCGAGCGCTCAACCGTTCCTTACTCAAAAGTTGCCTGAAACTGGGTGCTGTGGACGTGCTTTTCAGCCCAATAGAACCACAAAGTATCACGAGTCTCGAAGTACGCGCCTACTGGGCACATAAGAGTGCTGCTCGCGATCGACAGGCACTACTCGAGCTACACCGGGGCCGGAAGCGTTCTTGGGTTGGCATTGCGGACAACCGCCCCTTTGCCTATTTGCGCGAGAATATGGTGGCATCTCTCATGCGGAGAATTTGCCAGATGGAAGAGGGTGACGAACTCCCCGTTGATGCTGTTCGTATCAGCGTGACACCACGCAGAAAGCAGGTTGTTGCTTCTGCGATCGGCAACTGGCATTTCTCGGCCCATGACTTTAATGACGATGAACTGATCGAAGCCTCAGCCCTGATGTTCAAGCATGCCCTGTCCATGCCCGAGTTGGCGGAGTGGCGGATACCAACGGATCAACTCATATGCTTTCTCATTGCTTGCCGAGCAGCATACAACTCGTTCGTGCCCTACCACAATTTTCGACACGTTGTCGATGTCTTGCAAGGGACCTTTAACTTCCTCGTCAACATCGGAGCGGTTCCTCCGTACCCATTATTGCACTCATCATCTGCAGCCTCTTCGACCAACACTCCATTACAATGCAAACAGAAGTCTCCCATGGCGTCTCTAATTCACCCATTTGAAGCTCTCACCCTGCTCATTACAGCCATTGGACACGATGTTGGTCACCCGGGTGTGAACAATGGTTTCTTGGTCGTGCTGAACACCCCCCTCGCGCAGCTCTACAACGACCGCTCCGTCCTCGAGTCGTTCCATTGCGCAGCCTACTCCCAGATTTTGCGGCGGTATTGGCCTGCTGCCTTTAGCGACAGCAAAATGAGGAATCTCATGACCAGCTCTATCCTTGCCACCGACATGGGACTTCATTTTGAATATATGAAGAAGCTTGGGAACACCCAGGACAAGCTTGCCGAGAGTAACACCACCGACGGCTGGAACGGCCGTATGGTCGAAGATCAAACTGCACTGGCTTGTGCTCTGCTCATCAAATGTGCAGATATCAGCAACGTGGCGAGACGACACGATGCCGCGTTGCAATGGATGCACATTCTGTCAGACGAGTTTTCTCGGCAGGCTCTAATGGAGAGCCAGCTCGCAATCAAGTCGTCCTTAGTAGCACCACCGAAGAAAGACAATGTGTCTCTTTTCCGTGCTCAGCTCGGCTTTATGAACATGTTCGCCATCCCTCTGTTCCAAGGCATTGCCAGCATAATGCCCGATATGCAATACTGCGTGGACGAGCTCGAAATCAACAAGGCCATTTTTGAGAGGAGCATCGCCGAAGAAACCGCAAAGGCGGCGGCTGAAGACGAGCAGTCTCGCAGCCTTGACGGTACCTTTTCTCCGCGCTCTATGAGCGTAGCCGTTCCGAATGACATGTCCGGGACTCAGCCGAGACAGCAGCAACAGCAGGCATCTTGCACCTCCACGCGTGGTGCTGTAAGTGGTACGGAAACGCACTCGGATGAGCATGCGAATAACGGAAGTGCAATCTCTCCAAAAAATATGCCCTCATTTGGTGATTTATACAAGGACCGGAACGGAGGCAGCCTGAGGTACGACGCTGTTGAGGAGTTCACAGCAAGTGACCCCTTTGGTATGAGTGACAGTCGGCCGTTGGCTTCATCCAAGCAACGAGTGAGCGAGGCAACGGACGGCAGCGCATCTCTACCTGGTGGCGGGGATTGGGCCTCCCAGGCGACCAGTGCAACGACAGGGAAGATGCCACTCTCTCCGAGTACGCAAGGTACCAGCATCATTAGCCGCGACTCTATGGATCGTCCATCGAGCTTGCCTGCTTCCTCTGCCATCACCTCGACCCCGGACGATATCACCAAGAGCCACTCTGAAGCGCTGATTAGCGCGCAGGTTTCCCGCGAGGATGGCTCGTCTCTCTCGTCGGGTGGAATCAGCGGTGACAATGGCACTCGAAAGCCACACCAGGAAGAGCACTTTTTAAAGAAGAAGTCCAGCCGGTTTAGGATGAACGCCTTCACGTTCTTCCGCCGCCACCTCAGTCCGGGCCCTCCTCTACCCGCATCCAATAACAACGACCATCCGACAGCTCAAGATGGCTGTCGATAGAGCATGGCCGTTTTTCTAGGCCCATTCGGTCACACAACTATATCGCGTGGCTATGCAAGGATAAAAAT
The DNA here is from genome assembly GCA_021398005.1 of Sporothrix luriei. Classification (NCBI taxonomy): domain Eukaryota; kingdom Fungi; phylum Ascomycota; class Sordariomycetes; order Ophiostomatales; family Ophiostomataceae; genus Sporothrix; species Sporothrix luriei. The sequence goes on along the minus strand of WNLO01000043.1, from coordinate 80,012 downwards.
CTTTTTCTGATGTTTTAACGAATGTGTTCTTTCACTGTATTCTATCTAGTATCGTATGTCGTTTAAATAATGCAAAGGGGTGTCAATTGGCGTGTTGGGCATGCCTTACGTTTCCTATATTTAGTCCTTTGAGTTTGCATTTTCTTTTCTTCTTGGTTGTTAGCCGTCTATGCTTCAATTATGACGGCATCTCAACACGAATACGGAGCACAAAGTATGGAAGGTTGGCAGCATGTGCAAAAGGAAAATGGGCGCATTTTGCTCGCTTGTGGCCATTGGCACATCGGCTGATGAGGGCGCGGCAATACCGTCTGATCAAAAATTTTCTCTACTTATCTCTCATTTGGTGTTTTTACTCTTGTTTTCAGGAAACGGGGCGATTGCGAATCGTTGCTGCGTTTACAGTTGGCTTCTCAATATTGGTGATGATGCTGTCTTGGAACGTGGCTGGCTAATAAAAATCTCTGGCGGTCAAGGAAAATAGTCAATCCTAAACATAATGAAAGCCCTTACATTATATATGGCCTATACGAAATACAGCGTCCGGTAATAATTGTAGATATAAGATTGCATTTCAGTAACTTAGTGCATCCTTCCGTATATAATGAAACGGAGCATCGGCGGTAATAGCAGTACCCTCGCAACAACAACAAAAAAAAAATAAAAACACGCGTGCACAGAACTTAAAAGGTCAAACAAAGGCAAGCAGCACCATAACGAACAAGCAGAAAACAAAAGATGCCGGTAACGGTTGACGGCATGCAAACACGCACAAGGGCGTTGAGCCCACAGAAAGTGGCCTGTTTGAAGCAGGCCAGCTCTTCCTTCATTCTAGAGCGAGAATAAGAAAAAACGCGGACGGCGTGATAGAAAATGAGGACGTCTTCAATTTAAATATGCTAAATCATCGAGGGACTATGTGCTCCTTGGACATGTGCGTGACTGTGCAACGGGGCGAATTTACTGCTCGAACCACTCACCGCCCAGCCAGCGGTTGAGGAAGTCCAGAGAAGCCTCGGGCTGGTCGTACGGAACCATATGGCCAGCTTCGTAGATGCGTATGAACGTGAAGTTGCCAGCAGCTTTGACTGTGCCGTAGCCCTCCTTCTTGAAGAAGGCATCGACGATGGACTTGCTGCCAGGGAGCGTCAAGGCCTTGGTCGGGGCCTTGTTGAAGGCCGCCTGGCCGTCCCACTCGAGGGCCTCAGTCCAGGCCTGGTTGCCGAGCCAGTTGCAAATGAAGTCAGCGTCACCGGCGTAGATGAGAACGGGGATCTCAGCCAGGATATTCGGCACAAGGCGGTGGAAAGGCTGCATCCAGTCGCCCTGGAAGAGGAAGTTGCGGTTGATATCAAAGTTGCAGCTGTCGTAGCTATCCACCTCAGCGCCCACGGCCTTCTTCACCTCGTCGCGGTTCAGATACTCGGCGATCCAGCCCATTTGGGGGTAGCAGAGGTTGCTGGTGTCCTTGCAAGGGCCGCGAATGTCGTAGACATTGCGACCCGTTTGCTGGTACGGGCCGAGCATGGCATTGTTGCAGTAGATAGCGGCGGGCACGCAGCTCCAGATACTCTCCGACTTGTAGCAGCCCTCAATCAGGGACTGGCAGCGGGGGAGAGAGTTGTCCATGGAGCGGCACTGGGACTCGTCCAGGACAGCAGGCCAGCCGCCATCGCCGCAGGCCATGGGGCGGTACTGCTCGTACTGGGTGTAGGGGTCGGTCAGACCGTTGCCAATCAGGACGGACTTGAGGTTGATGTTGCGGTCCTTGTGGGACAGAATCTCGTGGGCAAAGACGGGGATGTAATGGCCGGCGTAGGACTCGCCAGCAATGTGGAAGTCCTGCTTGGCGTACTGGGGGAACTGCTCGAAGAACAGGGTCAGGAGGGCGTAGACGTCCTTGCCGGCAGCAACAGTGTTGCTGACGGACTGGCCGGAGTACGAGTAGCCAACGTTGACGGGCTGGTCAAGGAAGATGACCGACGCATTGGCGTTCCACGACAGGGGGTTGTTGACGATCTTGATGTTCTCATCGACGGCCGAGGGGCCGAGCTCGAAGAAGAGACCGGTCAGCGACGAGCAGCCAGGGCCACCGTTCAGCCATAGGACAACAGGGTCGTTCTTGGGGTCGTTGCGAGACTCGAAGAACCCTGTACTGGGTTAGTGAACGAACAAGCAAAGGTGGGAGGAGGTAGGAGCAGCAATCTGATAAGCAGCAGAAACGTACAGTAGAACAGATGCTTGTCGTTCTCGTCGTCATCGAGGTAGCCACTGTACTGCTTGACCTTATCGATGCCAAGGCCAGAGGGATCCACAGCCTTGACCCGGAGGCTGTAGGCTTCCAAGGTGTCGTGGGACTTGGAAGCGCCAGCAGTCTTGACATACGCAGAGGGAATGTCGGCGCCCTTGACGATGTGGTCCCAGTGGCTATCCGGCCGGCGGGTGTGCTTCTTAGGGCTCGAGAAGAAAGTCGACTTCTCAAAAGCGTCAGGGAAGTGGAGCTTGACCTCCGCCCACAGCGCCTCGGCATCGGCGGTCAGGCCCTTCACGGCGTCCTTAAAGGTAGCAAATGGGCCACTGGCAGCAGCGGCATCATCGCCAGAGATCACCGGCTTCTTTCCGGCATCACCGAGCACATGCTGCTGGCCACCCAACGGCGACAAGATCGACGCTGAAGCCGCTCCAACGAGGACGGCTGACGCAGCAATGCGCATGATGGGCAGTATGGGCGTCTGGACAAAGCGGAGAAAAGGGAACTAGAATAGGGTGCGATGGGTGGAATTGGACAAATTGACGGTGGAGAGATGTGAAAAAGCACGGGATGAGATGAGAAGACGAAGCGAAAATGAGAGATGCAGGAAACAGAAAGCGAATAAGGAGAAAAGCAGGAACCGAGACAAAGAGGTATCCAAGCTGATGTGGCGCTGGAAGGTCACACTCTGCGTGCGGCCCCAACAAGGCAGCTGCAATCAGGCGTTATCGGTGCTAACACACCCGCACCTGCTGAAACAGGACGGGCGATGACTGCACCTTCCCTGACCAGGCAACGTGCGGAGTGGGGACAGTGAAGGGGGGTGTGACTGGCCCAGCTCTCTGCTATGATGCTTACCGTGAGCGAAACAAATACGTACTGTACAATTAACACTGTATGCACGTGCGACACTTGCGTTCTCCGCGGAACATCAGCCTCTTAGTGGTCTACGCCCAAATTTCAAGTTCGAATGGGTGGTCCTTTTATTTACGAGCTGAACGAGTCTGTGTCCAAACATTTCTCTTGGTATCGTCTCCGGTGGCTGTTCCCCAGATAGGGGCCTACGGTGTACGGAGTAAATTTGCCCAATTGCACTACACGGACGTCGTAGGCCGCTGTATTCTGCTGTACTCCGTACTCATTATGACGAATTTTAGGCTTGAGAGAGAGCCTATGGCGGGGTATTTTGAGTCACCCACCATCATGTACGCTGCTCTGGAATTTCTTAGTAATTGGGCGCAGCGTAACGATGACCAAAAATTTGTATGCAAAGCCATCACACTGTGCTTTGTTTACAATGGCAAATGCCTGATTGTAGCTTGAGCTTTACATTAGAACAGGTGTTTTAGGAAATCTCAGTATATTAGGCTCACCGATTAGCTCCTCCTCGACTGGTACCTCACGACCCCTCATTGGCAGCAAACCACGACAGCAGTCAACGCATGACATCCAAAAGTGAACTTTTGACCGCACTTTGAGGCCACTCTCCCCTCCACGCCCAGCCTCGAAAGCTCAACTTCAGGACCAGACGCCCAAAGCCGCACAATGTCGCGCCAGATCAACCAGCCTTCAAACCAGATCAAGCTGACCAACGTGTCCCTCGTGCGTCTCAAGAAGGGCAAGAAGCGCTTCGAGATCGCCTGCTACAAGAACAAAGTTCTCGAGTGGCGCTCGGGCATCGAAACCGACCTCGACAACGTCCTCCAGATCCCCAACGTCTTTATCAATGTGTCCAAGGGCCAGACGGCGCCGGCCGCGGAGCTGACCAAGGCCTTTGGCAGCAAGGCCACGACCGAGTCGGTTGTGCTGGAGATTTTGAAAAAGGGCGAACTGCAAGTCGGCGACAAAGAACGCGCCGCGCAGCTCGACCGGGTGCACCACGAGGTCATTGACATTGTGGCGGGCAAGCTGGTTGACCCACGAACACGACGCGTCTACACTACGGGCATGATTGAGAAGGCCCTGGACATGCTGAGCGCGCAGGCCCACCAGCAGCAAGAGCAGCGGCACAAGGAGCAGAAGGAGCAAAAGCAGCTCGAGCAAAAACAGAAGCACGAGACAGAGGACGACCAGGGGGCGGGCGGCGAGGGCGAGGGCGAGGGCAAGAAGCCGGCGTCCGACGGAGAGGACGGCGCTGGCGGCAAGGACGGCGCTGCGGCTGGCCCTGCCAAGGTTCCGATGTGGACGGGCGTCACGGCTACCAAGAGCGCCAAATCGCAGGCGCTGGACGCCATGAAGGCCCTCATTGCTCTGCAGCCGATCCCCGTGATGCGCGCGCGCATGCGTCTGCGTGTGACGTGCACAACGAGTGTTCTCAAGCAGACGGTCAAAGCTTCCGCCCCCGCAGCGTCGGCGTCGGGCGAGGAGGGCGGTCAGAAGAAGGCGCCCGGCACGGTCAAGGACAAGATCCTCAGCTATGTGGAACAAGTGGAGAGCCAGGACGTTGTGGGTTCCAGCTGGGAGGTGACCGGGTTCGTTGAGCCGGGCGCTTTCAAGGCCCTGTCCGACTTTGTTGACAACGAGACTCGTGGCCAAGGCCGCGTCGAAGTTCTGGACGTTACGGTGACAAAAGAGGACTAGGATACCAGCAGGGAGGGGGAGGGGACTGTCGTCAAAAAGGGTTGCGTCTTTGCATATTTTCATTGCATCTTGGCATTTATATACCGCTGTTTAGTTTGTCACGAATGATGTCCTAGCTTTTGTTTCGGCGTAAAGGAAAAGTTAAAAGTACTGTCAACGAAATGCATTAGATTCAAACGATGGCACACATGCACACAAATGGCTACAAGTGCAAGTATATCAATGGCATAGTTAACCACGAAATATACAGTGGCATGTCTAGTTCATGTCCGTTGGTATGTTTTGATGATTTTTATTTTGATGATTTTTTTTTACTCCGCCTCTCTATCTGAGAGCCCGTAAAAGACGAACAAGCAGAACAGTAGTAAAAAAAATGGAAAGAGATACACCGAACCATGTTTCCCTGGTACCAAACCGTTTTGCTCCCATCTCCCACTCGTCGCTGTTTCTCTTCCCCTCCCAGCTCCCTCTCCCGCGCGGCGCTGCCGTCCCTTGACAGCGAGCAAGGGAAAGAGAGCAACGCAAGAACCTGTTCCGGTTTCTTGTTTAACCACCCTTCTTCTTGGACACACCGACAGTCCGGCCGCGACGACCGGTCGTCTTGGTGTGCTGACCGCGGACGCGGAGGCCCCAGTAGTGGCGGAGACCACGGTGGGAGCGGATCTTCTTGAGGCGCTCGAGATCCTCACGGAGCTTGGAGTCGACACCGTTGGCCAGGATCTGGCTGTCCTTGCCGTCGACGATATCGCGCTGACGGTTAAGGAACCACGAGGGAATCTTGTACTGGGTGGGAGCCTGCAGGATGCTGACTATCCGCTCCAGCTGCTCAGCAGAGAGCTCACCGGCGCTACAATGTCAGTTAGTATATCGGTTCGCTTGTCGTTCATCGATGAGTCGCCCCGGCCAGAAAGAAAGGGAAGATGTAGCATTTGCGTAGCAGCCCAATGCTGCATCTTCTTCCCCCTTCATGCCCGCTTCGCACGTTCGATCGGTCGCTGGGTGATGATAGAAACGTACCGCATGTTCAGGTCGATATCGGCCTTCTTGGCGACGATGTTGGCATAACGGCGACCGCAACCCTTGACCTTGGTCAGGGCGTCTAGAATTTGTATGTCAGCCACGATCCCCTTGCACTCGGTTTTACCATCCGTCATCGAAAACTCTTTTTCTAGTCCACTTCTCGGGGTGTCGGGTAGTACTAACAGACGACCTTCTGCTTGCCATCAATGTTGGTGTTCAGCAGACGGATGATCTATTCCTCCTGTTAGCGTCCTGTATCCCTTCTGCCGTCGGGTGGTGCGTCGTCTCAGAGTCGAGTACTGCAGCGCTGGATGCGTAATCGAGCAAAGTACGGGGCGCGACACAATTCGAAATTGAGATTAGACGGGTTGAGTGTTAACGTACGAACTGAAAGTTAGCTGCACGCATATATGTTAGCAAATGTGTCCATGCTCGTTCCATCCATCATTGCCGGCCTTCCGGACGCCGACGACATCTACGACCGCCGTCTTGTCGGTTCGAGATCGCGAAAAGTGCGGTGAAGCCGGTTTCCGTGATGATGCTTTTCGAAGATAGACTGGGAAAAGGGGATGCAACTCACTCTTTTCACCTCCGACGAGAGACATGGTGGGCAACTTCTTCGTCTGTCCGACGCGGATGTTGCTACCTGAATTGTTGATGGGTGGTGGTTGAAGGTCGAAGGAAAGTGAGGAGAGAAACCGCAGACTATCGACGAAAGCCTCCCGAAACTCTGAGAAAATTTCCCTGTGGAGCCAGCAAAGCCCTCTTCCTACCGGTCCCCTCCAATAGGGGACGGCCAACTTTGGTGCAAAAATTTATGACTTTGGTGCGGAAGCCCGGAAAAACATAATTGCCGCACGATAGGGCTGATCACCAGTGTAAAGCTGAGTAATCAAGTCACATGAAGCTTATACGGATACCACGTGACTGTACTGCTCCTCCTAAGTCCGACTCTTCGTAATGCACTGTGCGTGTACTGTATTGATCTTTGACTCGTAAGACGACGTAATACGTACGGTTGTTTGAATTCACACAAGTCTTACAACCCGATTCATGGCTTCGACTCATCGTCATTTCATCACATAATGAGCCTACGTATTTGTGATTTCCATGGACTGAGCACAGGTGCGTTCTCGAAGTCCTGAGGCGCAGCTGTGAAATGCGATGAGAATTTAACGCTGCGTAGATGAGCTCATAAGCTCATAAGCCTGGCACAGTCCCCCACCCGCAGGTAAACACCCCCCAGGTTCCTGGACTGGCTTACACAAGACGTTTGAAACGCAAGATGTGCATCGATCAAACGTCACAGAAAATGCGGTAGCGCCGTTGCTATATGAGCGCCTGCTATTGATATATTTTGATGCTCGCCACTCTTCTTTTTCTTCTTCGATTGTCTTTGTATCAGCCGTGCAACCTTGCTCTTTGCACACCCCCATCCTCTCGTCAGTGTTGCCCGATGCGCTGAGGGCGGCGAGGATCTGTTTTGTAAATCTTGGCAATCTTGGCATATCGATGGGTGTAGTTTCATGCGTTCGTTCTTTTGATCTTCGAGAATGAAAAAGGACGTCGAACATGCGGTAAGTCTTGCCGGTGATAAATCGTACTTTGTCAAAAAGGACAAAAAAGTGGACGACTGTGGAAAATCACAAAAGTGGTATCTCAATATTGATTTGCATATACTTACTTCCCCAGGGAAAGGAGCCTCCAGGGAACCACATATCCTATAAACATAAACCGTACATGAACAAAGGAAGAAAGGAAGTAAAAAAGGGGGCAGAAACTATAGAACAGAAGGGGAAATCGTAGCGTCGGGTCTATATACGCAACAGGGAAAAGAGACGGACCTCTCTACAGAAAAAATTCGCTACCAACCTTGTCGTCAAGACAAGCAGTGAACGGCCGGCCATTCTCAGAAGGACTGTTATGGGGATTATGCAGGGGCCGCGATGGGGACGATCTGCACGCCGACACCGCCGCCGGCCGCTGCCGCCGCCGGGGTAGCAGGGGCTGCAGGAGCCACAGGCGAGACAACAGCGGCACCGGCCACCACGGCTGCGGCAGCTGTTGTCGATGCGACAGCCGGAGCAGCAGCGGCCACGCCGGACGTGGCCGCGGTAGCAGAAGCAGCAGCAGCAGCAGCAGCGGTCGATGTCGAGGCGGCAGTTGTCGTGGTCGACGTCGAGACGCTGCTGGACGAGCCAACATTGGCGACAAAGCCACCCGCACCGCTCAGAAGAGCAGCGGCCGCGGCGTTGAGGCTCGACGACGAGCCCAGCGACAGGCTGCTGGCCTCGAGGGCGGCAACGGCCTCGGCCGCGATGATGGACGACTGCAGGTTGAAGAGAGACGGGCTGTTGGCGCTGTAGAGGGCGCAGTCCTGGCTGAACTGGTTGATGTTCTCGACGAGCAGGCCCGCCTGGTTCGGCAGGATGATGCTGGCAGGGTCGGCGACGATCTGGGCGCCGTTGGGCAGGCTGGGGGCCTTGGAGCCGTAGGGCAGGATGACCGTCTGGCCGATCTGGCCGAACGGGTTGTTGGGGTCATAGGCGACGAGGTTGCCGCTGAGGCCGGAAATGCCGGCGAGACCAGCAGACGAGGCGTTGACGTTGCTCACGACAGAGGCGCTGCTGGCGGACGCGGCGGCAGCGGACGTGGCGACCGACGCCGAAGCGGCAGCAGCGGCCGAGGCCACGACGCCCGAGGGCAGGGCCGTCGCATTGGCGCCCAGCAAACCAGCAAGGTCGAGCGTCGGCTGGGCCGCATTGATGGTCACGGGGCTGGCGGCCGTCAACATCACGACAACGGTACTGCCCGGCTTGTTGTTGTCAGCGAGCAGCTGGTTGACCATGTAACGCGAGTTACGGCTGCCGGCGCCGCCGCGGAGGTCGACCAGCTCGGTGACGGAGACAATGACAGTGTTGACCTGGGAGAAGCGCGCCGCGAAGTGGTTGACGCGGATGTTGTTCTTGATGGTTTCGACCTCGTTCACGAGGGCGAGCTGGGACTGGACAAGGGCTGAGAACTCCTGCTCGGCCACAACGGCCAGCTGGTTCACAAGGTCCAAATTCTCTTGGACAACGGTGATCTGCGGCTGGAGAACCGTCTGCTCAATGACGACGTGGGTGGTGCCGACAACTGCTGCAGGAGAGATAGCGACAATAGTGGCGCCATTGTTGTTGTTGCCGTTGTTGTTGTTATTCTTGGTGTTTTTCCTGTTGTCGTTACGGCTGTTGGTGCGGGCAGCAACGTTGTGGATCTTGTGAGCGGGCGCTGTCTTATTAGTCAAAGACTCTGGACAATGAAAAGAGTTACTCGTGTGCAAGGTCTTACCTGCGGATGCCAGGGAGGCAAAGCCTGCCAAGACTGCCAGGGCTGTAGAGTAATGCATCGTGAGAATTTGTGGGTTGTGAGTGGATAAGAAAGAGAGAAAAAGAAGAAAAAACGTCGAGATGCAAAGAAAAGAATGAATGACCAGAGCACTCGAGATACAAAAAACCCTGTCAAAGGGAGGTGGTTTGATTTGGTAAGAGTGTGCAAAGAAAGAAACGAGGTATAAAAAACCAGTGTCAGTCAATGACAGAAATGCAGCCTCTGGGGCGCGGGAAGAGAAGAACGATGAAGAAAGAAAAGAAGAATAAAAAGAGAGTAAATGGTTTTGAAAAAAGGAATGTCGTAGCGAGGTGCGGAATAGAAAAGGAAAGAAAAAGAGAAGGAGAGACAGCAGAAGAGAAAAAGAGGAGCAAGAGAAACAAAATAGGAAGATCATTGATGTGCAGCCAGGCCACAGTCGAGATATATATATATATGACGGGCTCATCATCATGCGGTATGAAGCGTGAGAGACACAAGAGGAGAGACACAGGTAAGAGGGCGTGCATGACAATTTCCAATGACGGCCGTGCCTCGCGATCGACGGATTGCCCCCTCTCCCTCTCTTTTCGGCCGTGAGGTCGTAACAGCATCGCATCACAAACTCTACACCCCTCCTCCCTCCCTCACACTATGCTACAGAGCCTGAGACTTCTTGGCAAAACAGGTGACCAGCGAGATCGTTCTGGCGCTTTGAGAGGCTCTGCAGTGAAGATGTAACATCATCGCGTTAGACTGCCCTTTTGTGAATAATGCCATCGTCCAGGTTAACATCTGGTCTTGTGTCTGTGTGAAGCACTGATACAAGACGTTTAACCGGAGCCCTACCACGTCCATCCATGGGACCAGACCATACACAACGTTTCCAGGATGCAATCCAGGTCGCCCAGAAGGGGTCGAGATGCGGGATGGAATGGCGTTTCCTGTTCCAGGTTTGAGAGACAGAAACAGGGAAAGAAAAGACGAAGTACCAGCGGCAGACACAGGCAGGACTTATCTCGACAGACAGACTGGACGGCCTATCTCCATAGTCATCTTGTTTTATCTGCAGTGTAGGCTGACGTACTTCTTCGACATAGTACCAGTCTTTTTTGCAAGGGTTAAAGCGAAGACATGAGGCTCTGTCTTCAACGGCATCGCTGCCATCCGAGAAACTGAGAATGCACAGCCTACCTCCATCTGTCTCCGAACGCCCTGCAGTGTGCCAGACGAGAGAAGCTTATGTTGGACAACACAGGGGAGGATGCAAGAACGGAAAAGCTTGAAGGTGAGTTTATTGAGGTGAAGAGGGACGAGATGGCGGCCACTAGCTTAAGCGACAGGGGACGTACCGGTAGTGGGCGGCGGGTCCGCGGCTGCTTCCAGGCCTGGCCAGGCATGCCAGTGCCCTGTTTTTAGGCGTTGGCTTCAGCTTCTCGCAGGTCTCCATTCTGCAATGGTCCTGTCGGCACTGGCGCCGCACAGAGCCTCGCCCTTAAACGACCCCTGGTCCAGGTTTCCCAGACGTGTTTTGTTTTGCATCGAAAACTCGACACCATCAATGCGTGGAGAGTCCAGATGGGGGACTGTGGGTGTGATTGAAATTGAAAGAAACGGCTACGTAATTTACTTATTTGAAAGGAGAAAAGCCAAACATCAACATCAGACCAGGACAAGGCGCCTACGTTCGGTCATCATCTGGACGACGTCCGTTCTTTTGTGCGCATAATTCCTTTGGAAGAAAAGCAGATCTACAAAGAGCACACTATCACAGTCCATGTCGCGTCTGGGTGCTGACCGATGAACAAAAAATGTAGAACGTTCTACCGCCCACACTCCAGCATATTCTGACTTGGGGCCTCGCCAGCCCGTCATCGACACTCTGTACTAAAGGCTAAGATGTATTTGATTATAAGAACTAATAAAAGCGCAAAGTAATTCTTGAAGTAAAAACAATAAGCCAAGTATTGTCTCATCAGAATTGGAAGGCCATCGAAGCATAATGCAAAATACACATCTTTGCAAAAATGTAACTGCAGCCTCCAACGTGTTGACAAATAATTACAATGTAAAATTTGTCTCTGTACTCTGGCGCGCCGTAGGAATCTGTAGTCAAGGCGTGTTTTAACGACTAAATTCCTGCCGCCGAACTGGTTTCTGTATGATACGTTACTTGGGAACAATGCCTTATGGAGAATAGTATAGAAAAGACACAAAAGCGGCATGACGATGGAGGCGCAGTTCGACTTTGTTTTCTGACCCCTTGTATCGAAAGAAAAAAAAGCTTCCAGACGGCACTATGAAACAGTCGTCTTCGAGAGGCGATATGTCGCCTTGTGATGGAGTCACGATGCTAAGTTGAGCCAAGCAGGCTGTTTGCAAGAAGAATTACATGAAATAAGTTTAACAAAATGGCGAGAAAGCACAGTAAAATATCATTATGTCTCCTTTCTTGTTACATTTTGTACTGCTTTGAAATTCAAAGATCTGAAATGGCCATCTAAATTCAAATTTGTGGCCCTACCCCAATATCATTAAACGATTAATTATCATAGATAGAACTTGTTGAGGCCCCATAGCAAAACCAGTACACTCGCTGCCCGGATTTGAACACTCAAGTTTGTTGGACTCGGTTGTATGGCCGCCGGCTCCTTAGCGGCCGTCAAAGAGCCATCATCGCCATACTGCGGGAGCTCATAGTGTCCCTCATCAGATACGTCAATACTGGAGTCGGCACCGATGATGAGGCCACTCCTGTATGTAGCTATGGGTGTGTGTTTCCTATCTCCCGCAGCACTGTCTCCGAATAGTAGTAGACCTATAAAGCGGGTAGACTTGTATGTGTGTCGAGCGACGACCAAGAAAACAGCTGTGATGCTAATAATCTCGAGGCAATGTACGGCAGCAATCTTGGCGTTGGAAAAGTGCTCCAGGAAAGAAGCGCCCTGCTCAATGGCGGTTGGATACAGGGACAGGAGTCGGAGGTGGCCAGTTCCATTCCCGGACAGTAGGATGTGGTTGTGCAGGACAAGCAGCTCTAGAGCCATGGCGCCCAACGCCGCCGGTAACACCATGTACCTGGCACGCAGTTGGCTGTGGCAATTCCGCATAACGGCGAAGCAAGCAACCGCAACACTTGTTAAGTAAGGATGCGATGCATCGCCTTCATCAATGGGCGACACAGATGTAGCGATGGCAAACCCCAAAAAGAAGACAGAGCTGAATATGACAGTCATAGTCTGGATAGAAGCAGTACATTCACCCGGGTACAGCACGGCGATCAACACCCGGTCCAACCACCCCACGTCCTGGCTAACGGCCTTTCCGACACGTACATCGTCTGGCCATGAGGTACGGACATTGGGATGGGTGCTGGTGGCCGAGTTAGCTCGGGCCCGGACATTGAAGGGTGCCACTCCGTCGGTACTCGGCCCAGTACTGGTATGTAGACGTCCGTTGGAATCGGAGAGTTTTTCAGAAAGTCGTATTCGTTCTCGTTCCTGTTGGCGCTGTATTCGATCGCAGACAATGGCGGCTCGCTGTGCGATCGCGGCGACCACCATACCCACATATGGCGCACACCATTGTGTAGATACAGTCACGCGCATGTCTTCGACAGCCCATGTCGTTCGTTCGCCGAACAAATAAGTGCCCACCCTGTTTATCGTCTCAAAAAGACCAAAGGCCCCCGGCTGCAAGCCAGTATTCACGAGAACAGTGGCGGATGCACAAACCCGTAAGAGTAGCAAATGAGGTCGGCTTCGATTTGTGTGGGAACCGATTCGTAGCGTGATATAGACGACGAGAAACCAAAAGGAAACAAGGCGGGGAAAGTAGTAAAGGCGGGACACGCTGTTTGCGGTCCCCGTATCGGGGCCGTCAAGCAAAAGAGCAAGCAGGCAGGGTAGGATATTGAGGCGAAAAAGAACCGATGCTACTCGGTGGAGCGAGAAGTCGTTTACTCGCAGAAAATAGGACGTATGGCCGAATGCAGACAGGAAAAGATACGATGCTGTGAAAAATCCGGACCATCTGGCGACGATGGACGTCTGGGTGGCGTCTTGGTATGCGAGGAGTAAAAAGCTAACCTGCATAAGGCCCTTCCATTCGTTCGAAATGTGTCGCGGCAGAAAGTCGACCTCCGGCAACGGCGCCCGATGCAGCGATGTCGATGACGGACCTCTTAATTTCCGAACGTATCCTTTTGGGTAAACAAGGAACACAATCGCAGACAAAACCGAAACAAAACATAGCCAGCCCACATTGTAGTGCTTTTCTGACTTGGCAAAGGCATGTGAGCGGTCGGCCTTATAGCAGTAAAGAGCGGCAAGGCCAGCAAATGAGCATGATAAATGGGATGCTAACGAAGCATCTCGGCCTTTGACAACAAATATGAGGGTAGGAACAAAAATGGCTGCACAAAGGATGTACAAGAGTAGCCTCTGTGCGCGAACAGGCGTTGGATAGGCGGCACAGCACGTCGTCGTATGGACGAGGCTGCGTACAGGCTGACCGGCCGTAGGACGCCCGAGAAGCAGTCCGTTGCAGCGTGCGTTCAGCGGGATATCGATCCACCGCTCCGCAACGGACGCAGTGACATGCAAGCCCGTGTCCTCATAGGCCTCCGGAATGTGGTTGGTCATGTCGTTGTAAGAGGTCAGAATGTGGGACTGTACCGCAGGTGACAGACTTGCGAGGTAGTTGTTCATCCGCCTGATCCGACCTGGCGATATCGCTTCGGCACGTCCCGGCAGAAGCATCTCGTACCTCGGGATCGTGACCGGTGCGAGAAAGACGTGATTGGCGGGGTGTTGGCTGTCAAAAGGGCGCACCTCGTCACCCATGACACGGGTTACTCGATCGGTTGCCGTGCGAAATGTGTCAAAATATTTATCGTCAGCTGCATTCCGTGCAGCCCAGAGCCCGACAGATCCGAGAATGACCAAATCTGGCTTCAATTTCACGTCAACGTGCTTGTCGCTGCCGGGCTCCATCTTACGGATCTCGTCGTCCAGCGCCGTCGAGTCCAGCCACGGGTCCCAGATAAAATGAAGGTTAACCGTTTCCGAGTCAATGGCCAGGTCATGCTGGGGGTTGCTCTCGGTGAAGGTTGTCCGCAGCAGCCATTCGGCCGCCTCGTGCTCGAGCCGGGTCAATGCGGCAAAGAAGAGCACACGCATGGTCGAGTCGCCAACAAAGAGCACGCGCTTGCCACCCAGGCACTCACGGATGTCGTCTCGCGAATACTCGTGCATGCGGCAACCGGCCGGCTCCCACTTGTCAAACGGCCGTGCCGGAGGCGGCTCGCGGCCCTCACGCTGGAGTGTTTCGAGTTGCTCATAGTCTGCGGCGACATCGACTTTTGGAGGTGTATATGGCGGCCACGAGCCGTGCCGTACGAGAGCCCGGCATCTGTACGGATCGGCGGAGTCTGCAGCTGTTAGCATGTGTCATTTTTTGTAAGACCATTCTACTGTTGTCTCGTTGCCATATGCTGGCCACGTACTTGATAAGGCCTGCAGGACAAGGCCGAAACAAAGCAAGGTCAGCGACAGGCGGACGACGACATTGGCGATACCATGGCCGACGTTGAGCAGATCACAAACGGTACTGCCGAGCAATATCACAGACCGCGTTCCTACTCGCAACGGCGCTCTCCACACCATCTGTGAATCACCACGCAGGGGAGGCGATGGGGGGACAGGGGGAATGGGGCACGCGACCACTATTTCCTTGGCTCATGGCATTGAAGGAGCCCGTTAGGAAATATGGGGATTGGCAGAATGAAAAGATAATGTAACAGCTCTTGAATAACGGAAAACAAAGTACAAAATAAAAAAAGGGGGAGGAAAACGAATCGGACGCGAGGAGAAAGTGCCGCGGGACGAAACAGAAGCGCTCTGATCGTGCCTTCTCTGTGATGGAGAGCTTGATGGGGAAGGAGCTGTGAGAGAGAGTCGGGAAGGAAGGAAGCTTCTTCCTTTCTTTGGCTGAGTCCACTTGCGCAATCGTTATCAAGTTGAAGCTCATACGCCACACTGAATCTCTTCCTCTCCCAGCAGCATTATCACGCCAACGTTGTCCGGAGTGTGTGGTATGCATACGTATGCTCGCCTTGTTCCTCGGATAGCCGCAAGTGGGATCCACCTATCAATTTGCACATTACGAAGTACGAAGTACAAGGAAAAGCCAAGACTTTGCCAAGCTATGATTGAAGAGGAAAGAGCACACGCGAACCGCGCATTCCAAACGGGCACTGTTACAGTTAGATCCGACAGTGGTGACATGTGAGGAAGGAACGTTTCGTAGATGACTGCCTCGTCTACAGAGTACTCAACTATGAAGAGGTTATTACAGTACTTATGATGTGGGCTTGTAGCGTATAAGATACGTCGTTGAGGTGGATACGGGAAAATGCGAATCATTTGTTTGGCCTGCACCCCTTTTGGACTATTGATGTTAGCCTGATGTTAGCCGTAGAAGCTCGAGCAGTCAACCCCAGGGACCTGGACAGGCCTAGACTGCTGAAGGAAAGCCTTGTTCCAGGGCAAGATAAGGACGACGGGTATGCTTATCGGCACGTGATACGCACTACCACATTATCGTGGACCGCGATTTATTTTCTCCCTTCAAAATTCTCCCCATGCAACACTGACCACAACAACACACCGTTCTCCTTGTCTCCGTACGCTGATACGATGATGGGACGTCGTGCACGATGGCGCTCCGATGCTGTATAGCACTGATATATGTGGCTATTACTGATATACATAAATAACGTCTCTGCAGCGACCAGGTTTGTTTTGTAGGTCTCGCTTCCGAGACAGCACGCGTCTCTCTTTTCTTGCTGTTTTCTTTTCTACCTCCTCGCTGTCTCATGCCAATCTCGACCATCCGACCCTTTTTCATATCCTACGGCTGGTCTTGAGTTGGGATGCGGGTGACGCTTGTGTCCTCCCTTTTGGGCGACATCGGTGGCAAGCCGTACTAGACAAGAGCAACACCCAACACTCTTTGAGTGCGGGCCCTTCTTTCTGTGCATCTGTGGAGGTTTCCTGCAATTAAGTTGTTGTAACATCTAATACAACCCCGATTCCCGGCGACTGAAGCGACCGACCCATCCCTACCATGCCTGGGATGCGCCCACCACGAAGACCAGCGCCATCGTCCTCCAGAAAACAGCCTCTTCGACAGCCAAGGTCCGACCTCCGCTCCGACCGGCCGCGCCCTGCTGCATCTCTTGCGTGATGGTTCGGCCCACCGTCGTCGCCGCCGTGAGACCGTTGAGGTTGTCGGCCGTGGCGATGGCCGGCCCGCGGTTAAAAAAGTCGACGAGAAGAAACGCAGGCTTCGTGCCACCCCATTGCGTTGTGCACCGATTGGCCTGCGCACCCAGCGTGCCCGAGATGCCGCCACCGCCGTTGCTGCCGCCGCCGCCGCCGCCGGTCCCCGTCGTGTCCGGGCTGTTGGTGACGTCAATGTCGCTGACGTCCGGGATCTGGATGCTGCTGCTGACCTTGGCGTAGGCAAAGTGGTTGAGCAGCGGCAGCATGCCGCGCCGCAGGGCCGCCGCAGCCGATCCTGCGGAGGGCGGACGGTCCAGGGAGCAGTTGCTGAACTGGACGAGGTTCGTGACCATGTAGGGCGTCTCGAAGACGTGGTCAAACTCGTTGAGCAGGTACGGGTAGCTTGCGTCGGCCGCAATCGAGGCAACGAACGTGACGAGACGTGTGTTGGCGGCAATCATGGCTTGCAGCGTCGGCCAGCCCGCGGCGCCTTGTTGGCTGGCCGAGCGTGCGTAGCCGTACTTGGACAGGCCGGCTTGCTGGAAAATGCGGCCAAACACCGCCGCCGCCTGATTGTCGCTGTTAACGAGGAGCAGCGTCACGACATCGTGTGGATTGGTGTCCATCCATCGGGCAATGAGGCCCAGCCATGTTTCCAAGAGGCCGGCATTGAGCAGGCCGCAGCTTGTGTGGCAGAGAAAGAGGGTGCCGTTCAATAAATGCACCTGCGCCTGGAGCAGACGGACGCCAGCCGACAGTGCCAGTGTTGCATTGAAGAACTGGTCGCCGGCGATGGCGCTGAGCTCGTGTGAGTCGCGAAGAAAAGCGCTGTCGTGGGCGCCGAGGTGAGTGACGCTGCTGTAGCTACGGCCGCACAATAACGGCGAGTTGTTGCAGGCCATTCCGGTTGAGGATGATGATGATGACGGTGATGGCGATGACGACACGGGTGATGTATGTGATTGGGATGGCGATGGGGTGCGTCCAACAAGACCCGCTGCCGTCTCTGATGCGCTCGGACGGCCTTCGCGGCCCGCTCCATGTGCATCTGCATCTGCATCCGGATCTGGGCTGATAAACAGCCCGTTAGAAAGCGGCTTGCTCTGTATGTCAAGGGTGCTGCCGTCGACCGGGATGGCCGATGCCCTCAGTACAGGCAATGCTTGTAAGAGAAGCAGCAACTGCAAGGGAGGGTGCATAGCGTGCGATGTCAGTGCGATGTGAGCATATAATTGCTTTTGAATACGATTTGTGTGTCTGGAGATGGTAACAATGGCTGAATATCATGTGTTTGTGATGTGGAAGACTAGGGAACGTAAAACGAGATGAATTAGATGTGGCATCGTTGCTTGCCGTGTGGCAGCTACGAAGAACAAAAGGAGCTGATTGTTTTGTAAACAGAGGGCTTGCCAAGTATACAAAAAATGGCGAGCCTGGATGACGACGATATTAACCGGCGTGTGAAGGCGCGAAAGAAGGATGTGGTAAACAAAAGACATCCTCGGGCGTCATTGGATCATTGGTTAGGCTGAACTCGAACATCCGGGTCTCTGTTTCTTCGACCACGTTCGTTTCCATAATATACGAATTATAAGACTGCCCTGTATATGTGGCACAGAATACGATACCATGCAGTGCTCCTCACATCGGACTTGTTGTCCGCAGGACATACAAAATACACGACATTGAAGGTTAGCACTGGAGAAGGCATATCTGGACAGTATGGTACACTTAGATTGAGACACGAAACGCACTTGAGTAAAAAGAACAGACCCACAGAGCTCGCTGCCAGGCACGACGCAGAAAGATGGAAGACGGGCCTGAAACATGGGAAATCGGAAACCAAATAAAAGAAATGAAAAAGAAAAGTACAAAAAAACATACAGACGGGACATGGGTGAGGAGAAAAATGAAGACCTCCTCCCATCCCGTCCTTTCCGACCAGCACGCCTTTCATAAAACTCACGGCAGCAAAGAAAAGAAACCCCAGAACGAAAAACCAGACCGACGGAAACCAGACCGACAGAATACCATTTGCAACCTCCCCCCCCCTCTCACTGCTTCTGGCCGTCCACAAAGTTCAGCGCCTCCTCGGTGGCCACGCACCCAATCGAGCTCGTCTTATTAGTAAACGTCACGCCGTAGCACTTGTCGGCCACCTGCACAATCTCCGGCCGGAAGGTCGTGCAGATGAACTGCGTGCCCGCATCCTTGGAGATGGACGACAGCAAGCTCGCCACGGCCGTGCGGTACTGCGCGTCCAGGTTGGCGTCGACCTCGTCAAAGACCACCATGGGGCTCGGATCGGTCTGCTGGATGGCAAACACGAGGCACAGCGCGCACAGGCTCTTCTGGCCGCCGCTCAGCTGCTGCACCTTTTGCTGCTCGTCCATGTGCTTCGAGTTGAACGACACGCTGATGCCCACGCCCGTGTAGCTCTCGACGCTGCGGCGCTGTCGCCGCAGCGCCGACGACCCGCCGGCCGCGTCGTCGTCGTCGTCGTCGTCGTCGTCGCCATTCTCCTCCTGCTGCCGCCCGTCGCGCCGCTGGATCACCAAACGGCCGTGGCCGGCCGGCACCAGCCGCTCAAAGATGGTGGCAAACTCCTTGGAGATCTGCTTGAAGGTCCGCTCAATAGACTCGTCCTTGACGCGGTCGAGATGCGCCACGAGCTCCTCAATGGACGCCTGCGACGCATCAAGCTCTTCGCGCCGCTTGAGCAGCTGCTCCTGCTGGTTGGTGAAGCTGTTGTACTGCTCAAACGCCTTCTTGTTGACGTGCCGGTATTTCTTGAGCGCTTCGAGGACGGTCTTGAGGCGTTTTGAGATCTGGGTCGTGTTAGTTGTGAAAATCATCTACGTGGACAAGCTCTATAGCTCTATAAGGAGTGAAGAAAGGGGGTAAGGGGGGGGGGAGGGAAATACCTTGGACGGGTCCATCCGCTCGTACTTCTCAAACGCCTCCTCGGGAAGCACACCGAGCTCGCGAATGTTCTTGGCGGCCTCGGCCAGCTGCTGCGTCAGAAGGGCCCGCCGCTGCAGGCTCTTCTCCATCCGCTTCTGGCTCTTCTCCAGGGTCGTCGCAATCTCCTGCTGCTTCCGCTCCAGTTCGACCTTGTTCGCCTGCAGGTCGCTAATCTCCGCCTGTTGCTCGTCCATCTCGTTGAGTGTCTCGCGCAGCCGCGTCTCCTTCTCGTCGAGCCGCTTCTGCAGCTTCTTGAGCTCCTTTTGCGCCTCGGCGTAGTTGCCGTCGCCGCCCACCGATGTCATGGTCTCAAACACCTGGCTTGTGAGCTGGTCCTCTTTCATGCGGAGGTTCTGCCGGAGGTCGACGTCCAGAATCTGCTTCTGGCCCTCAATCTCGCGGCGCCGGCTGGTCGCCTCGTTCACCTGCCGCTGCAGCGCCTGGACCTCGTTGTTAAGGCGGTCGAGCTGCTGCTCTTCGGCCGCCGACAGGGCCTTCTTGAACTCGGACTTGCGCTCGGCCTCGTGCGACTCGAGCGACGTCGCGTACTCCTCCATGCTCTTGTTGATGTTTTCGAAGCGGCTGCTCAGCGTATCCTGGCGCGCGCGCTCCCGCTCGAGCTGCGCTCTCTTGGCGCTCAGCTCCGCGCGACTCGGCCCGAAGCCTTCCTCGAGCTGCCGCATCTGGTGGAGAATCTTTTGCTCTTCGCCGCGCGCGTTGGTCACCTCCTGCTCCTTCCGGTCCATCTGGCGCTTCACGTCGTCGGCCTGGGCCACGAGGTTATCGTGTTCGCCACGCCACTTGTTCATGGAGCGGATCGCTTCGAGGCGTGACCGCGACGGGTCCACGTAACCACCGGTCATCGTGCCCGTGCGCTTCGTCGTGTCACCCTCCGGCGTGATGCCGTCCACGCCATGGCTGCGGCCGTACTGTGCGGCCACGGACACCGTCGGGCAGACGACGGTACTGCCAAAGACGTGCTGGAAGGCCTTTTCAAACTTCTTGTCGAACTGAATCTTGTCGACCAGGGGGAGAGCATCCTTGGCGCCTTGCGGGAAGTTGGCCTGCCGTGGGCGCAGCTGCTCGAGAGGAATGAATGTGATGCGGCCACCCTGCTGACGGTACAGGGCATTGGACAGGAGGGTACTCGTCTCCTCGTTGTCCACGACATAATGGAACAGGCTGTTGCCAGCAATGACCTCGGCCGGGATACGGTACGCCTCGTTGACCTCCATCAGGTCGGCCAGCATACCATAGGCACCCGGAATGTCCTTCTCGCGCTTCATGCGCTCAATGGTGGCCAGGCCGCGTGTTGTTGCGTTGTCCATCATGTTGCTGAGTGTGCGGTTGGCCTTGTCTCTCTCTTGCCGGGCGTTTGATATATGCGTGTTGAGCTTGTCGTCTTCGCGGCGCAGGGCTCTTCGCTCGTCGTCGAGTTTTTGCACCTTGTCCTGTGCCTTGGACAGCTTGTCGGCGAGCGCGGTGCGGTCGGAACCGAAGCTCTCAATGCCCTTCCACAGATTGTCGATCTCGGCTTCGAGCGACTGAATGAGGCGCTTCGCCTCCTCGGTCTCTTCGGCAGCCGACACGCGGTTGGCCCGCAGGGCGGCCAGAGTGCTGTTCAGTTCCGCAAGCTGGCTATCGATCCACCGATCACGCTCCGCCTTGTTCTTGAACCGATCACCTTGCGACTGCTTGTTGAGGAGGCGCTGGCGGCGGGCCTCCAAGGACTGAAGCGCCTGCCGGCCCTCGGCCTCGGCGGCTCGGCGCTTCTCGAGATCAGGGAGAATGCGAGCCAGCTGGCTCTCCTTGGCGGCAATCTCGGCGCGCACAGCCTTGAGCTCGGCGTCGTGCTGCTGCCTCGCGCGGTCGACCGCGTTCTGGCTGTCGGTAAGGCTCTTCACCTTGAGCTCCGCCTTGGCCTTGCTGCGGGAAATGTCTCTGCATTCCGCCTCAAACTCTTGGCGGTCCATGTTGAGGATGTCAACCGACCGCTGCAGTTCTTGGAGCTCGCTGTCGATCCGCAGAATGGCGTTTTCGCCGTCGAGGAACAGCTTCTGGCTCGCGCCGGAGTTGTCGGCGCCGTCCTGGCGCGAGCGGTCAATCTCCTCGAGCGCCTCCGTCAAGGCGACCTGGTGGTGGTGGTGGAATGCGTACTCCAGGCACCGCCGCTCGCGATCCTTCTCCTGGAAGCCGCGCAGCTCTTCCTTCTCTTCCTCGAGCTCGCTCATCCGCGACCGGATGTACTCCAACAGCTCGTCGATCTTGGCTCTCTTGTTCTCGGTCTCGCCCATAATCTTGAGCGACTCGGCACGCCGGGCCTCGTAGCTCTCGGTACCGGCGACCTCCTTGAGCAGCTTGAGGCGATCGGACTCCTTCATGTTGGTCAGGGCCGTAACACGACCCTGGGGGACAATGTAGTACGAGTTCTTCAGCGAGAAACCAGCCGTGTCGAGCATGCTCATGACCTCGCTCCGCGTCGACACCTTCTTGTCCACGGCATACTCGTCCTTCCGCAGGCTGATGGTCCGGCGGAGCGACACCTCTCGGTTGTTCGTCTGGAAACGGTTATCGCTGTTGTCGAAGATGATCTCCACATAGGCGGATAGGACGGCCGAGCCCGAGCCCTCGTGCAAGAGGGCCTGGCGCTCCTCGCGGCTCAACTGTGTGTAGGCATCACCGAGAACAAAACGAATGGCGGCAAAGAAGTTGCTCTTGCCCGAACCGTTGCGACCGACGATGACATTGGTGCCGGGCGAGAAGGGCTCCATGACCGTCTGGTCCTTGTAGCTAGATGGAAACGCGACACGTTAGAACAACAGGGCGGACGGCGATGGCAGAACACATCTCCGGACAAGGACATACCTCTTGAAGCCCTGGATGATGAGCTGCTTGATGTACATGTCGCCGGTAGGTGCTGCCAACGGGCAGCGGCGTCGCGTGGTAGAAAGGGGGAGGACTGTCGGATGTCGGATGTCGAGCTTGCGCAGAGCAATGGGCTGCGGCACGCACGACAAAGGCGACGTCAGGTCAACGGTGACCGGAGGGGGGCTGCTGATACTGCGCGTCGGTAAATCGAGTCGGCTCCGTTCGTTGTCGCGATTGTGGATTCTGCAGGCGTCGTGGACTACGGCACGCACGCAGCAATGTGCTAAATGGGGGGAGTCGACGCGTCGCGAGCGCAAAGGTCATCCACCTGAAGCGGCTAAACGCACGGGCCCTATACACGGCCGGCGCGGGGCACAACAGGCTTAACAAGTGTACTTGGAAACGCGACTATTTTATGTAAGTCACGTGATGATTTTCGTGTGACGGGTTGTGAGATCCAGGGGCATGGCTGAAAATGTACGATCATGGTGATACGGCGTATTTTGAAGTGCCTAAACAGAAGGCACGTGAAACAGATGAGACCTAAACAGAGAAGGAAAGAGCGGTCGAGCAAAATGCGAATCGGAAAGTGCGAAAGTTGAAGTGAACGCTTCGAGAAAGAGCCAACCACACATATCGCGTTGGGAAATGCACAGTGGTTTCAGGTACGGATATAGCAAAAAGATCTGATGTCGAGTTGCAGAGGATCGGCGACACAGTGCAAATCGGAGTAAAACTGTGATGTTTTGGGACTTCTGGGCTACCCAGGAACACTACTCCTTGCAAGGGTTATTTCTGATTTGATGCTCGAGAGCTGTGCATTGGTGTGCTGTTCGTACGGTCTGGCCAGGCCCAGCGCTGCAATCGACACCGTCTCCCCATATTCGTGCCTGGGGCTGGCTCAAGATCGGATCGGTCGGGTTTGCCTTTGATGCCAGTGAGGCACAGGCGGCATGGTATGGCTTGATGCAGACGCGCAGCTTTCACGAGCCCTTGCAGGTGGCCACAGCCGAGTTCCAAAGTACACCTCAAGGAGCAAAGATACCTGTCTGGTATGCAAAGCGTTGTAATCGTTGCACGGAGCAATACCTTACATGTGTGTATCTTACTCCGTAGGTCATATCTTACAATAGGACTCATGCAGTTCAAATAGTCGTTAAATCGACATGGTCGGTGCGTCTCTCATGTCGATGTAGTTTTTGCATTTCTCGAGATCAGCCATGTATACGATAGAGAAGCTGAATGTAAGACACCAAGTACTTGGGTCCCCTTCATCATCGCGGAACTACCACACCGAAGCACTCGTTTGGCAGATACGGTCTTGCGTGTGCAGTCCGCTGTTACCAGGCTGCTTTCCTAGCCGTTGCTCTTCTCACTGTATCCTTGATGGGTAATTTACATGCCGGCTACGAGCCAGTGTGTGGCATCGTGCTCTCGGCGCTTGCTCAGGCAGCAGCAACGACAGGCAGGCACCGGTCATATTGGGCTGTTCGAAGCTGCTGGATAATGGTTGTGACGGACCATGTGACCCGCGGAAGCTGCAGTGTCCAGATGCGTCTAATGACAAGTGCCTGACTACGCACAAAATGCCACAAAAAAGAACGTGGTGCAGAAGAAGAGGGTGAGGGCCTAGTTAAACCCAAGGAAGGAACCTTGGTACAGGTTAATGAAGAAAGAAGCACGATGCGAGGGGCGCCGTGATGTTTGTGAGCTCCCCTTATTTTATGCTCTGCAGTGGAGAGTGGTCTTATATTGACCGGGACCGGTGCCAGACAAAAGGGAAAAGAAACTCGAAATTGCAAAAGCAAGGGAGAGAAAACTGAAGGTAAAAAGACCAGCGAACAAACGAGCCAAGTAGAGCTTTTGGGTGGAGCGGCAACTGACGCTAAGACCGTGCGCGGCCTACCCGGCTCCTGCTGGCTTAGAGCCGGCAGGGGGCGGAAGGGATAGTGAAAACGTGTATAAAAATACTGCAATGTCATATAGACCGCCGCCCGCCCACTCTTTTTTTCTGTCCGCTGCTGTGTTGACTCGCGCCTTCCTTGCCAGTTTTTGCTGCGTAGCACAACACGTAGGAGCCACACACCAAACCGCACCCATCCAGAACACCGCAAAGACGGGCACAGCATCCTCGCCACGCGCTAGTCCTCTCCCGCGCATGCTCTTTCCCTAACCAGCGGCACGGCAGCAAATAAAAGTACGACATAACCCACTGGCGGTCCCAGCTCCTCTGCTCTGCTGCCTCTACTGCAGCTACCGCCAGCTGTTTATTTTCCTATTTCTTTTTGCGGCGCATCGTCCAACGATTGATTCGCGCTCCCGCCCCCCGACGGATCTCGATTTTATGTGAGTCCTCCTATCGCTGATGGATATTCATCTCATGCCGCCCTATTCCCCATCTCTTTCATTTC
Organism: Sporothrix luriei; assembly: GCA_021398005.1. Lineage (NCBI taxonomy): Eukaryota > Fungi > Ascomycota > Sordariomycetes > Ophiostomatales > Ophiostomataceae > Sporothrix > Sporothrix luriei. The sequence goes on along the minus strand of WNLO01000043.1, from coordinate 55,284 downwards.
CCAATCACTTAGGTAACAAGGTGTCATGCACAATGCGCATCTTTCGTCACCTTGTCGTCCGCGACTGCCTTTTCACGATGATGCGCCGCACTGGCGTGACTTGCGTTCATATCATCACGTGATGCCACCAGCCTTGGAAGCTTCGCACTTGACCTCGCGTTCATCCCATCATCGCGTTCATCTCAGCAGGCGCAATCAAGCATAATTTCACACATTTGTGGCCACCGCGTTACCTGCCTCACATGTACCTCACATGCCTCGTTCATCTCCGCTCACCCTTCACTTCCTCTCTTTCATCACTCATCCCTTACGGCCACTTCACAATCGCATGACGTCGGCTAAGGCCGCTTTTCTATTTATATTTTCGTGCCCCTGCCTCCGTTTTCTATTTTATCCATCTTCCCCTGTTACAAACGTCACTTCGATCATGTTTTAACTCATCCAGAACCACAAGCCCAATACCAGCCACAGGCCGCAAAAGTCGATGCGGTACAGCGCTTGATTGGCTCTTGCCTAATTCATAATCTCGACATGAAAACAGCAACATGGCGTCAAGGTAGGTCACGTGTGCCGCCCTCTTGCAGTGAAGGGTGCTTTTGCTAACCTTTGTCAATTAGGCTTGATCGACTTGTCACGTAAGTATCATTGATGTCGTTACGCCACCTCGCTGTGATTCCTACCGAATCGCTATGACCCAAACAAAAACCAATCAAACCCCTCCTCCGACATTGCTCTGCTAACACATGTCCACAGCATCCTTGAGACAGGCAGCACCCGCCTAATCCGGGACACAGCCGTCAACCAATTGGCCGACTGGCAAAAGCAGCACCCGGAAGAGCTGTTCAATCTCATCGGCCGTGTGGTCCCCTACCTGCGCCACAAGGACTGGGAGACTAGAAGCACAGCAGCCAAGGCGCTTGGCAAGATTATCGAGCACTCTGATGCCTTTGATCCAAATGCTGGCGGACCCGAAGAGAGCTCTTCTGCGGAATCCAAGAAGGAGGAGGCTGGTGCGGGAGTGAAGTCAGAAGGGTCACGGGACGGAGAAACCAAAGACGGAGTCGTGGACGTAAAAAGAGAAGAATTCAAAGACTTTTCTTTTGAACAAGACGAGCTCTATGATCTGCGGACGCTCAACATCAACGCGGTGCTCAAGTACGGGCGGGAGCTGCTTCGGGGCGGCAATGTCGATCTGGCACTGGCCGCACTAGACCCGCAAGAACGTCTAATACACCAGAAAAAGACTCTCAACGGTCGCTTAGGCCTGCTCGGCCGCGTGTTTGATGATGATGAGATCCCAGTCCCGCTGGAAGCTTTGAGTACTGCAAAAAGCGCCGTGAGCGACGAGAACGGCCCCCCGACACCCCAACACCAAGCCGTCACCAATGGCTCGACGCAGCGCGAAGGCAGCGAGGCCAATGGCGCATCAGCCAATGGCAACGGTGCTGGACATCAGCCGTCCGATGAACCTGGCCTCAGTTCACGGCAGCTCAACGTTTTGAAGCGGAAGCGGAAGCGCGAGCTTCAAAAGGCCGCCCATGGTAAAAGCGGATTTGGCGACTTGTCGATCCGCCGGAGTACCACGAACGGATCCGAAGGGTTTGGCGACGAAACCCCCTTTGGTGACGGCGACGTCAAGAAGGGCGACAAGGTCAACGACTATTTCAACCTCGAGCGCCCGTCGGACGTCGACGAAGACTCCAAGGTCGTCTCCGAGTTCAAGGGCCCCATCGTCCCCATCAAGTCGGAGATTGAGTTGGACGAAAAGCTGGAAGGCCTGGAGTGGCCCTACGAGCGGTTGTGCGATTTCCTCAAGGTGGACCTCTTCGATCCCCACTGGGAAACGCGCCACGGCGCGGCCATGGGTCTGCGGGAAGTCATTCGTGTGCACGGCAGCGGCGCCGGCCGAGAAAAGGGCAAGACCCGCAGCGAAAACAACGACGGCAACCGCAAATGGCTCGACGATCTGGCCTGTCACCTGTGCTGTGTCCTGATGCTTGACCGCTTTACCGATTTCAGCTCCGACACCTCGGTGGCACCGATCCGCGAAACCGTTGGCCAAACTCTCGGTGCCGTCCTCTTTCACGTGCCACCCGAGTCCATGCAAGCCATATACCGTATTCTCTATCGCCTTGTCATCCAAGAGGACCTGGAGCTCGAGCGCAATGTTTGGGCCGTCTGCCATGGTGGCATGGTCGGCCTGCGCTATGTCGTCGCCGTGCGAAAGGACCTCCTCCTCCAGGATGGCGAGATGGTGGACGGCGTCATTCGCGCTGTCATGAAGGGTCTGGCTGATCATGATGACGATGTCCGCTCAGTCAGCGCCGCCACCTTGATTCCTATGGCGAAGGAGTTTGTTAGCCTGCGGCCCGGGTCTCTCGACTCGTTAATAAATATTGTGTGGGAGAGTCTGTCCAGTCTTGGCGACGATTTGAGCGCCTCCACCGGCAAGATCATGGATCTTCTCGCGATTTTATGCGGCTTCCCTCAAGTTTTGGACGCCATGAAGGCGTCCGCCGCGCAGGACGAAGAACGGTCCTTCACACTACTTGTGCCGCGCCTCTACCCCTTCCTCAGACACACCATCACATCTGTGCGCCTGGCTGTTCTCAAAGCCCTCATAACCTTCGTCCAGATCAGCGACGACGACACAAAACACGGTTGGCTGAATGACCGCATTTTGCGCTTGGTATTCCAGAACATCATCGTGGAGCGGGACAAGGAGACTCTGGCGATGACACTGGACCTTTGGTCCGCCCTCGTGCGCTGCCTGGCCGCGACGAATCCAGCTGTCTTGGCTAGCGAATTTAAGCCACACGTCGATGCCATGATGCAACTCACACTGCACCCAATCGGGATCTCTCGCAACCCCATTCCAATGCGGCCTGAGCTGTTTATGAAGCCCTCGGGAGGTATGTATGCGGCACCCAGCAGCTGGGTCGCATCGACCTCTACAGCACGCAAGTCGTCGCCCCCAGAAGCTGGCGAGCGAACGGCCAAGCGTCGGCGGAAGTCGACACGCGTGGACGATGTGCCGGTGACGTCAAGCTCCCATGATGTGGACGGCGCCATAATGCAAGGTGACGTCGACGTTGTTGGCATCGAAACTATGGTGCGCACGCGCATCGCGGCAGCCACGGCGATGGGTTTGATCATGGCCCTTGTGCCGGCCACTGAAGTCGATACGTACGATGCCAACGTGCTACCGGCACTGACATCGGCCCACTCGACGACCCAGCTGATTGCCTGTACTGTGATCGAAGAGTACGCCAAGAATTGCAAGGCGCCTGCAGACAGCAAACGCCTCATCGAGCCCCTGCAGAAGATTGTGGAGAGCGAGCGTCCGTCACACTACAACGACCTCGTCAGTTTCGTCCAGCGCGTTCGCTCGCAGTGCTCGCAGCTTATCCACATGTTTCGCGATCATGGAAAGATATCAGAAACGCGCTTGCCTCGCATTGCACCGTTATGCCAAGGCGAGCCTGCCGCTGGGCCTGAGGCTTTCTCTATTGTTCACGCGGAAAAGGTGATTGGCGACGATTTTGATAAGCTCAAAAGAATCATGGCGCCGGGTCAACGGCTGATTGCCAGCCAACACCTGTCTGATGCCCGGGAGAGCGCGTCTGCTGCCATTGCGGATGCGAAAGCCGCCAAAGAAGCTCGTGACATCCGCATCCGAGCTGCCGCTGCCTGCGGCCTTGTTGCTATGAAGGTCTTGCCGAAGAAGCCGAGCCCCCTCATCAAAGCCGTCATGGACAGCATCAAGACCGAAGAGAACCACGACCTGCAGAGCCGCTCGGCCGACACGATTGCCCACCTCGTGCAGCTCTTTACAGAACTGGGCCGGCGCGGCCCAGCCGACAAGGTCGTTTCGAATCTGGTCAAGTTTTCCTGCGTCGAAGTGGCCGAAACGCCCGAGTTCCCCGTCCACGCCACGAAGCTCAACACGATTCTCTCTATGCACAAAGAGGAAGACCGTGTTGACCACGCCGATGCCGCTAAATGGGCCAAAGAGGCCAAAGCTGCCCGAGTGACACGCCGCGGTGCCAAGGAGGCACTGGAGATTCTGTCAAAGATTTTCGGGCCAAGCATTCTCGAAAAGGTTCCCAGCTTGCGCACCTTCATGGAAGAGCCCTTGCGGCGGGCGTTCACCGGCGAGCTGCCAGCAGACGCCCGCGATCCCGAGCAAACCTTTGGCCAGGAGATTGTAGACGCAATGTCGGTCATCCGCACCATGACGCCGACGTTTGATCCCGCTATCCGCCCCTTCGTCATGGAGATGGTGCCTCTTATCATCAAGGCTCTGCATTCGGAACTGTCCGTCTTCCGATACATGGCTGCTAAGTGCATGGCGACCGTCTGCAGCGTCATTACTGTCGAGGGTATGACGGCCCTGGTTCAAAACGTCTTGCCGTCGATCAACAACCCGGTCGACTTGCACTTCCGGCAAGGCGCCATCGAGGCCATCTACCACCTTATCGCCGTTATGGGCGATGGCATCCTGCCATACGTTATCTTCCTAATTGTGCCTGTTCTGGGCCGCATGAGCGACTCTGACAATGAAATCCGGCTCATTTCCACGACGTCATTCGCTACTCTTGTCAAACTGGTGCCTCTCGAAGCTGGTATCCCTGACCCTCCAGGTCTCTCCAAGGAGCTTTTGGCCGGCCGCGACCGTGAGCGGACATTCATCTCCCAGCTCCTGGATCCGAAGAAGGTCGAGTCGTTCACCATCCCTGTGGCTATCAAGGCCGAATTGCGGTCGTACCAGCAGGAGGGTGTCAACTGGCTGCACTTCTTGAACAAGTACCATCTACATGGCATTTTGTGTGACGACATGGGCCTTGGCAAGACGCTGCAGACCATCTGCATCGTAGCGAGTGACCACCACCAGCGTGCCGAAGAGTTTGCGAAGACGGGTGCGCCTGACGTCCGGCGCATGCCGTCACTGGTGGTGTGCCCGCCCACGCTCTCGGGCCATTGGGCGCAGGAAATCCGAACTTACGCGCCGTTCCTCTCTGTTGCCGCATACATTGGCTCGCCCGTTGAACGCAAGGCCCTCAAGGACGGCCTTGGTAAGACCGATATCGTGATTACATCGTATGACGTTTGCCGTAACGATATCGAGGTGCTGGAGAAGCACAGTTGGAACTACGTCATCCTTGATGAGGGCCATTTGATCAAGAACCCACGCACCAAGATCAGCATGGCCGTCAAGAAGCTTGCCAGCAACCACCGTCTGATTCTGACTGGCACGCCCATCCAGAACAACGTGTTGGAGCTGTGGTCTCTGTTCGATTTCCTCATGCCCGGATTCTTGGGTGCCGAGAAGGTGTTCATGGACCGCTTCGCTAAGCCCATTGCCGCAAGTCGGTTCAGCAAAGCCTCGTCCAAAGAGCAGGAAGCCGGTGCGCTGGCCATTGAAGCCCTGCACAAGCAAGTACTTCCCTTCTTGTTGCGGCGACTTAAGGAAGAGGTTCTCGAGGACCTGCCGCCCAAGATCTTGCAGAACTACTATTGCGATCTCAGCGAGCTGCAAAAGAAGCTCTTTGACGACTTCACCAAACGCGAGGCCAAGAAGATCACGGAAGAGGCGGGCCGCGATGACAAGGAGTCCAAGCAGCACATCTTCCAAGCCCTCCAGTACATGCGCAAGCTCTGCAACTCACCAGCGCTGGTCATGCGGCCCGGCCACCGGATGTACGACGAAACACAGCGGCTGTTGGAGCGCCAGGGCTCGAGCGTCGAGGATCCCAGCCACGCACCCAAGCTCACGGCGCTCCGCGACCTGCTGGTCGACTGTGGTATTGGTGTGGAGGGCGACGGCGACAGCAACGACCCGCTGTACCAGCCAATCAAGCCGCATCGTGCTCTCGTCTTCTGCCAGATGAAGGAGATGCTCGATATGGTGCAAAACACCGTGCTCAAGAGCATGCTGCCGTCTGTGTCGTACCTGCGCCTGGACGGTTCAGTCGAGGCCAACAAGCGGCAGGACATTGTCAACCGGTTTAACAGCGACCCATCCTACGACGTGCTGCTGCTGACGACAAGCGTCGGCGGACTGGGTCTCAACCTGACGGGTGCGGACACGGTCATCTTTGTCGAGCACGACTGGAACCCGCAGCGCGACCTGCAGGCCATGGACCGCGCGCATCGTATTGGCCAGAAGAAAGTTGTCAATGTGTACCGTCTAATCACGCGCGGCACGCTCGAAGAGAAGATTCTGAGTCTGCAGCGGTTCAAGATCGACGTCGCGTCCACGGTCGTCAACCAGCAGAATGCAGGCTTAGCCAGCATGGACACCAATGAAATCCTCGACTTGTTCAATCTAGACGACTCCGGACCCAACCTCTTGACGGACAAATCTGCCGCCGGTGGCGCCGGTGCTTCGGGTCGGGAAGAGGACATGGTGGACATTGAGACGGGCGATGTGCGACAGCCCGGCAAGAAGGCAGCGTGGCTGGAGGAACTCGACGAGCTGTGGGACAACCGGCAGTACGAGGAAAGCTTCGACCTGGACGGATTCTTGAAGACAATGAATTAAGGACCACTAGAGGCGTTGAGAGGGGAGGGGGGATACTGACGAAGCGATTGTACAACACAAAGCGTGTCCTTTGAAATAGACTATTGGCAAGCAAGGCTCGTGCACGATCACCTTGCATCATGCCTGGCCTGCGGGAATGGAGGGAAAGCAAGATGTACGATACAACTATATATTATTGCTAGCGAAATGTACGATTGAATAATTTTTGGTACAAAAGGATGCAGAGCGCTATTAGGTGCACGAGGTAGGTGCGAACAGCTATTATCGATAAGGCTGGCAGGCGCGTCTTATTTGGTAGTGGTGTGCCAACATCGACTACCCCACCTTCTAGCACTTTCCACCTTCTGAACTCTCCACCACTTTGCGCTGTTCAGAATAGAACTTCAACGAGAGCCTCACAAGAAACCTCGAAATAGTTATTGAAATCCACACCCTCCAACTGCGACCATTCTTCAGCCTCACAGGAACCCTTCTATCCGTTTGACGAGCACAGAAACCGATCACATCCCCTATCCTCCCACGCAAGGTCCATCATGCCTGTCGATTACAGCAAATGGGTATGTATTCTTCCACAAGTAGCATTTGTCCAAGAAACAAAACAAACAGCCCCCCTTGCAATATACTGAGCTCTTTTCTTCTTTTCTTCTTTAGGACAACCTCGAGCTCAGTGATGACTCCGACATTGAAGTCCACCCCAACGTCGACAAGCGGTCCTTTATCCGCGCCAAACAGAGCCAGATCCACCAGGAGCGCCAGCAAAGGCGACACCAGATCGAGACGCTCAAGTACGAACGGCAGGTCAACGACGGCCTCACGAAGCGCATCGGCAGCCTCTTGAAGGCGCTCCGGGCGCATGGCGACGAGGCCAAGGCGGCGGGGTCCTCACCGACCGCGAAGTCGGCGGGCGAGGTTGCGTTCCGTGCCGTCATGGCCGACGCCGCCGCACTCAAGCCCGAAGACGACAAACCGCCACAGCCGCCGGCCGACGTGCACTCCAACGTGGACCAGACCACCACGTACACGCAGATGATGGCGGCGCTGCTGGACCAGGTCAACAAGGCGCTGGAAGAGAAGAAGGTCGAGGGCGCCGCGCGGTACGACGCCATGGTGGCGGAGATTGAAGAGCACCAGAACAAGGTGGCCGACTTGCAGCGCCAGCTGATTGAAAAGCTCGGCGAGCTGGAGAAGGAGGAGTCGCGCAAGATTACGAGCGACACGTTCCACACGGGCTTTGACAGCTCGCACGTGAACAAGTCGGCGCCGGGCGACGGCGCCAACACGAGCGGCGGAAGCGGCAGTGGGAAACCCGAGCTTCTGAATCCAGGCTACAAGAGCGCAGATGCTGCAGGAGCCTCCTCGTCAACGGCTGCGTCCACGCCCGATAAGGACGACGGTGACAACAACGACCCGAGCGAGCCGACCGCCTTAGCACGCAAGTTTGCCGCCATTGCACCCAACAACCACCTCGACAGCCGGTCCTTTATCGCCGCCAACCCACAGGTCCTGGCCGAGAAGCACGAGGAGGGTATTCTGATGCTGGCCTTTGATGCCGAGATGGAGGGCAAGCAGGACACGGCCCGGCGCTGTGTGCACCAGGCGAAGCTGCTCGAGTACTGCCGCTCGCTCGGCCGGGACGGCGTGGCGCTCTTCTTCAAGCGCATCGAGACGCGCGACCACAAGGCGCACGACCTGTTCTATGGCGACGTGCAGGACACGTACGTCAAGATCATGACGCGCGTCAAGGAGATCAAGGCGCAACAGGCCGCCGGCACATCGACCGAGGGCGTCGAGCAGATCCAGCTGCACGCGGTGGAGCCGGGCACGGTCATCAACATCCGTGTCCCGCCGGCGGACTCGGAGGATCCCGAGGTGGTCAAGGCGCGGCAGATCTTTGACGGCTTTTCACCGGACATGCGCAAGGCCCTCGAGTCGGGCAGCCTCGACAAGGTCAATGAGGTGCTGGGGCGCATGAAGGTCGATGAAGCCGAGGCCCTTGTGGCCGACTTTGGCGAGGTACGATTTGCTCCATCCGCTACGTTGTCATTTCTTTCTAGTTCTTTTTTTTTATTGTGAACTGCGTGTTTTATGCCAACTACTAACACTCATATAGGCTGGCATTCTAAGTCTCGAGGACGAAATTATCGACGCCACAACCGAAGAGGGGCGCGCGCAGCTCAAGGACCTGGGCCGAGACGACTTTGTAGATGAGAAGGGCGTTGCGACGGACGCATCACCGGCAGTAGCAGCAGAGAAGGAGGAGTACGGTGACCCAGAATAAATGGGCCAGTTCCATTTGTGTTTTGTTTCGTACGTGACGCTGCTTATTTTTTGTTGCTGCTGTTGTTTTGTTTTGCCTCTTTGCGGTTTGTCATAGCCTTTATAACAATATATATTTTGTTTTTTCTTATTGTCCTATAAGTACCCAAAAAGTGATATGTGATGTGTATCATTGTCGTCATTATGTAGTCTATACCCTATTCGCCCAGTCCCCCCCAACCCATCGCCTCATGACACTGGTGCAACACGCTTCTCAAAGCATACCGTACATACCGTCTGACCCTGCACGCCGCCAAACTGGAAGCTCGGGTACGCCACACGGCCCGTCTTGACCAGCCATGCGCCGCCGTTCTGTGCGGCCCGCTCGCGCTCGTCCTCGTCCTCCATCCATGCACAGAGCTCCGTCTCGGTCCAGTTGCAGCTCGTAATCAGAAACCGGCCACCCGGCCGCAGGAGGTTCAGTACCTGGGTGCGGTACTGGACCTCGACACTGGGACCACCCCCCTCGGCCCTGTCGGCGCCGTCATCGTTGGCCCGCGTTGGGTTCCCGAGGCTGATGGCGTCAAAGGTGCCCTTGTCCAGAACCAGGTCCCAACAGGCCGCCGCCTGGCCGTCTTGGACGAGCTCAGCGGCCGATCCCCGCAGCATGTCCCAGACGGCGAACGAGATGGGCAAGCCGTCCGCACCGGCGGCGTCCGCATCGGCCACGCCGCCCACCACAGATCGTGCCAACGCGATGCTGGCTTCGCTATAGTCAACACCGAGCAGCCGTACTGATGTATCCTCATCTGGCACCCCATCGGAAAAGATCTCGTCACGGACCGCACGCAACAGAGATCCGTTGCCGCAACCCAGATCCAGAATGGTCCGGGCGTTCAGGTTGCCCTCGTCGTCCAGCTCGGCCAAGAACTGGACCATTTTGGCCTCGGCGTCTGCATCATCAAACCAAACCGTGCCTGTGTCTTCGGGGTTGCTTGCATGGTTGGCCAGCTCAGTAGCATACAAGTTGTCCCAGCTGGTAACAGGGGGGGTTGTTTGTCAGTCGCCTCTTGTTCATATGCAGTTGTTACCAGGTCACGTATAAATAGACACGGCGAGCAAAGCGACGGACATATAGGAAGACTTACTATTCCTTGGTTCCTAACTCGGACGGCTCCAAGTGAGCAGGTCTTGGGGCCGGCATAATAGGCGGGAGTTATAAGCTTGGATATAATAAATTTCGTATAATGCGACATTCGAAACAAATTGGCTTTTCGTAACTATGAATTTTTATCACTGGTTGATACAGGCTTGTGAGCCGCTGTAACTTGCTGCGTTGTTAGAAAAATGCGGCAGAATGCGCCCACAACGCCACTAAAGGCGGTGAGCTAAACATCATAGAGCGGTTGTTCCAAGACGCTATTAAAAGCTTGTCTTGTTATTCGACTGTTCGTAAACACATTTCCTATCGCAAAGTGCATTCACATATTGGCATGGTACAGTACATACTCCAAAACAAATCTCCAAAAATTTTGTTAAATAAGATGTAAATGTCGATGAATCGCCGAATACATCGCGAAGATAAAAGAAGTACATGGTATCATTCAGCCCTGTCGGGTGACCGTTCTCCAACCTCTTGTTGTAAGTTTTCCTCTACAATGTCCACACAGAGGCCTTTGCGAGCACCTGGCGACCGCGTACTTCGACGGCAACAAAGCCTGCAAAGCGCACCTTTGGCATGTCGTTGGAAGGGTGTGCTGTTTTCTCGTTAGTACAATTGAGGTACAACGGGCACTGGTTCTGTTTTGTCAGGACATGAAAGCTTACCACTTCGAGATACCCCAACGTGCTCATCATCGTTTCCAGCCGCGTCGTCGTCGGTTGCTGCGTCGTCCTCGTCCTGCTCAGCATCGTCGTCCGCGCCTGTGTTGAGCGGTGGCAGGCCTGCTTTCTCAACATCCATCCACTGCGGCGAAACGTAGTCGAGTGGCATCGGCAGCGAGACGACTACATCGCGACTCTCCATGGGCAGGTTGGACGCAATACCCACCGCCAGCTCCACAATCATGCTGGCACTGCCGTCGACACCAGGGGGGGGAGTCTCCGACATGTACTGGTATAGGTACGAAGTCAGGTCGGCAACTGCTTGTTGCGTAAATTTGGCCCGGTTTTCGTTGCTCTCTGGCCGTGACAGTGTGTCCTGTAGACCCTCGAGTGTGGCCATCCGCCAGCTGATAATCTTGTACGTCAGGGCATCGAACTCCTCCTGGCTGCCAAACTTCTTCGAAGAACCACGGATGTTCCGTTCAATGTCCTTCAGCTGGTGGCTCAGTTCAGGGTCGAGACCCGGGTGGAAGCACCGGTTGAAAACGCATTCAACAACCCATCGGCAAATGATAGCACGGCCAACAGCCGTCATTTCCTGCTTCCCAGTCTTCAGCGCCTCGGGGCTAGCATAGGGCTCGATCCATTTCGGGAGTCCCACCCAGTCCTTGCGGATGTTGAATGACAGGTTGGTGATAGCTCCATTAAGGCGGTTAAAGCGTGTAGCATACTCGCTGTCGTCCAGAGCAGTACGCGATTGAGACATGCGCTGATTGGCAATAGCATTCTGCAGGTGCTCAATCTGTCCCGTGAGCTGGTCAATTTGGCTCTTGCCCTCAAAGTACAGGCGCTTCACATTCTTGTACTTCAACGCTGTAGGAAAAGAAAACATTGTGTTAGGACGGCAGCATACAAAATCGGTCTCACAACCTGGGCCCCTGTACCGGCGTAGATACACTTACCAAGTTCCTTGAGAGACTTTTCGGGGTCGGGAACGGGCGCGTCGCGGTCTCCGGTAGAAGGCTGTGGGCTTGTACGGCCATCAGCAGAAGCCCCCTCGTACTGCCGTTGATCGCTGGCACCCCGGTAGCCTTGAGTCGGGCCACCAGAAGTACCGCTGGATCCCGCTGGCAAGGGAGGCAGAGGGCTCAAGCTGCCTGGTGGGCCTGACGTCGATGGGGCACCTTGATTGTGGCGGTACGGCGGAGGCTGACCGCCTGACGGTGGACCAGACCGATCATTGGTATCTTGTGACCGACGGTTGGGCGGTGGGCCACCAGGAGGAGGTGGCATGGTTTCCTGTTCCTGAAGCAGTTCCTGGCCGGTTGCCGGATTTTGCAGTGCCTGGCCTTGTTGTTGCGGTGCCTGAGCGACTTGAAGCTGGGCCGGTGGCTGCTGTTGATGTTGAGCAGGTGGGGGCGGGGTTGGCGCTAAGTCCTGAAGTACTGCGGCTGTCTGGCCCAGTGGAATTTGGCGGTGCGGATCCTGAGACGAATAGGTGTTACCAGCCGACGAAGATGTCTGAGCTGCAAGTTGGTCGGCTTCAGCAACGGGGGATTCGTGCGACACTTGCGAGATTGTCTCTGGGTTGGGTGTGTGCTGTTGCAGAAGAGAGTGCTGTTGCTGCTGAAGACCAGTTGTGCTTAAGTGACCAATGAAACCCTGGTGGGGGGTGTTGGTGGAGATCGCCTGTGGCTGCTGGTACTGAAGGGCGGGGTACTGTTGTTGCTGCTGTGGGTCAAATTGGCCCTGTCCGAAGGCGCTGTTTCCACCCTGCTGTTGCAAAACTACCTGTTCTGGCGGTGATACTCCTGGCGCCAGTTGCTGAATATATCTGCCTTGTGCGAGCTGCGCTGCGTGGCTGTTGCTTTGCCGGCCGATGTCGTCAGGACCGTAAGGAGAGGTTTCTTGCTGGTCAAGCTCACCAGTATGCACGCGGCGGATCGACGGCGGAGGCGGCTGGTCGTTGTCCGAAACTGGATAGCCTCCTCCCTGGTTGTCTCCAGCAAATTCTCCGATCCCCTGGGGCGGTGACGGCTGCGTATTGCCTGGGTTTCCTGCTGGATCAGTCCCGATAAAATGCTGCTGCTGCTGCTGCTGCCCTTGGAGTGGCCAGCCCTGCTGAGACGGGTCGAGAGACAATTGCGAAGCTCCAGTGCGCAAAGACGGCGGCTGCTGGCTGAGTCTCTTAGACGGTCTTCGAGCAAGACCTGCTGAGTTGTTGTGGACGTTTTGTGCAGCAGGCGGCGGTGGCTGTTGTTGGAGCTGCGAGCGCCCGTTGGAATCCGGCCCTGAACCACGATTGGAGCCTGAGCCACCTCCAAGGAAGTTCTTAAACAACTTGCGAGTGGTCCGGCGTGTTTCTTGGGCGGGCGGCGGCGGCTGTGGCGGGCTCTGAACTCGTTGCTGCTGCTGCTGCTGCTGCTGAACCTGTTGTTGGTATGGGTCCTTCAGAGGAAACTGTGGAGGCTGTCCGGCAAGCGGCGAGGCGATGGCAAGGGTTCTGCTCAAGTCATCAACTGACGCAGCGCCGAGCGACGAGGACGAGTAATGCTGATGTGTCTGCAGGGGTCCCACCTGCGTTGGGTAGCGCTGCGACTGTGACCGTGACACCTGCTCGAGGTATTCCAGGTTTGTCTGTTTCGTGAGGAGCGGTGTATGCGGCTGTTGTCCGTCAAACCCAGCCGTCGAAGTGTTGCCGGCAGGCGAGGCCACGCCGGAAGGAAGCTTGGTGCTACTGGACTTTGTCAATCCCGGAGCCAATGTTGGCGGGTACTGTTGCTGGTTTTGCTGGTGCTGCAGCTGCTGCTGTGCCTGTTGCATGCGCTGCTGTTGCTGCGACGAAAACTGCTGCTGCTGCTGCTCATCCAAGAGCTGCGACTGGCGTCTCCCAAGCGTCTTCTGCAAAGAGTCATATGCAGGCAGGTCAGTGTTTGAGAAGGATGCGGCTATACAGTGAGCGTCAGCTTCATCGCCCGAGAGTGTGGCTGGGGGGGTAGAGGAGGAGAAAGACCATCATCCTGCCCAGAGAAGAGAAAGAACACGGCGTAATTACCTGTAGCAGGTCCAGGGTCTTCACCGGGGCCGCGGCCAGGTCCGGGTCCAGATCCAGACGTATCACCAAAAGGATGCTGCTGTTGCTGTTGCTGTTGCTGTTGCTGCTGCTGCTGCTGCTGTTGTTGCTGCTGCTGCTGTTGATGTTGCTGAGAACGGCTGCTTTGTCTGCCAGAGAGAAAGGAAGGCATTATTATGTAGTCCGGGAGCGGATTAGGAGACGAAAAAAGAGGGGTGTGGCTGATTTTGTTAGGGGAGGGGGTGGGTTAAGGCGCGCGTCAGAAACGAGACACAAGTCGACAAGAGGACAATGGCCAGGACAAGCGCTTGGGTAATAAGCCGCCCCAGAAAGATCAACTGGGCAGAGACGAGGGACGGGATATTGGACCAAAATCTGTGCCGGGGAGTAAAGGAAGGAGAGAGAGCTTCGTGTGAGAAAGGAAAGAAGTAAGAAATGAAACGGAAATTTGGGACAGGAAACGAAGACGAAGCTCGAGACGATGAACAGCAATAAGCAATAGATGAACGGCGCAAAGAGGCTTAGGGGGCAGATGGGACAGATGGGACGGGGGCCGGAGAGCAAGGCGCAAACACGGCAGGGAAGATTCTGAAGCTCCCTCCGAGAACAAGACCACCGGACAAAAGCCAAAGTGGCGCGAAGGACGACAGGAGGTGGTCGATCGGACGAGAGCAGCGAGGCGGCTGACGGTGAGAGAGCCTGGGCGAGGCGACTGGGTCCACGCCGGCTCCTGTTTGTGGCACTGGAGCTGCGCAAGACAAATCCAGAGCGAGGAAGCGGGGACTACAACAACAGCAGGGCGCGAAAGATGGCGAACGGCATGCGCAAAAGTCGAAGCGCAGACAGGAAACGAAACAAACGCAAGATGGCGATGGGGGCAGGCGACTGCGCTGTAGCCGTTGCGGGTGTGTCGAACGGGAGAGGGGAGAGTGAAGCCAAGAAACACTCGATGCTCGGTTGTCGACGGTGGACGGTGCGCGCAGGGCTGTGTCTGTCGAGCGATGCAGGTTCGGTCCTGCCTGGTTTGGTGCTGCTCGTCTTGCAACGTCGCTCTTTCTCGTCTCGCGGCCGCGTCAAAAGGGCTGGGGGCTCTTGCTGTTTGCGTGGACCTGCCCAGTTTCCCGGTCTGATTTCGGCCAGCTAGCTACCTTTGCGGCTTAGAAGCTGTTCCCCGCTGCAGGAAGGATGCGACGGCAACCGGGGGGCTCAGAGGCAGGCGCGACGCAGATTGAAGCCTGCGAGTAATATGTGGACGTTGGGATGGGTGTCTGTGTGCCTGAGCTTCTCATACGGAGTAGTCAGATTGGTGAGGGTTTTATTTTGGCTCTGTCGTATCTTGTGGGGCGCGTCACCAAGCTCATCCAGGCTCATCAGAGGCTCTGGGCGTCATTTCGAGTACGAAGCTGGTCCTTGTCACCACTCCTTCCCTCGCACTCTTTTCTCACATTGCATGTGTGCCCGCCAGCGACGCAGGGGACCCCGCCAGAGGGGCTGTGCTGCTGATTTCTCCAGCACTCCTTCTTTCGACCGTTTTGTTTGGTTGACAGTCGTTGTTCCTGCCAATAGTGGACGTAGCTCTTTCCCGGTGCGGTAGCGCTCGGCATGCAAGCCCAGGGGTGATTTCCCCCAATCAGGGAAGGATAGAGCAATCCAGGTGAGCTTCCAGGCGTGCGTTAGGGGAGCATGTACTCCGCACGACGTATTTTAAGCGGAGTACTTTCGAGTTCGAGGCGCAACATCATGAAAGGGGATTCTAACGTTCGCTCTTTCTCTCATCAGCGCACGTCAGATACGAACAAACCCAAACTGGGAAAGAAGCGAGAACACCTGCGAACGAAACGAAACAAACAGGTCTGTGAAACAGGGAAACAGCGACCCTCGACGCCGTCGGCGTGTCGTGAGCGACAGGGGCATTGGCATTGACACATCCAGCATTTTAACCAGTAGCCTGTTGGTTCTTCGCAACAATGGGGAACAAAAGGAGGAAAAGCCGCCAGAATGCCTGACCGTCCGCCGTTGGCGACTAGCGCGTGCTTCCCATCTGTCAGTAATTACGGCATCACTTCAGCATTCAGTGAGCTCAGCAAAGCCTCATCGAAACACCATCTCTCCATCTGCGTCGTGAGAGCCTTGCTTGGCAGGTGAGATTGCTTTTTTGGCCGTCGATTCATACCATCAAATACGATATTTACGGCGCAATACTCCGGACTCCGGACTGAAATCTCGGCCAGCTGAGATGGACGGCGAGGAACGAGCAACTGGTAGGACAGCAAGCGCGCAATGCATGCAGCCAAACCGCCCTATGTGGGAGTTATTCCTCTGTTCCTCTGCAGTAAGACGAGCCATCGAACCCAGATCGCCGCCTCCCTTTCCTAATCCCCTCCGATGTTTGCTCTTTACGAAATACGGGAGTGCGCAAGTTCGTCTCAATCTCCGCCTTTGTCACTTCAAAGGGTATCTTACACCATCTTACTGCGTACAGCCTTTCTTTCTTTCAGCTTGTCCTTTCTGTTGTCAGTTGGCCTGGCCTGTTGGCGTTTGCTTTGTCTAAGACGAGCTCGCGTTTCTTTGCCACAGCCGTCACTAATAATAGCAACAATCGCGTCCACGCCCGTTGCCACACTGCAAGTCGCACGAAAAGGGGCTGGGTCGAAGTGGACTGGGCTTGGGGCTAGGCTTTTGGCCTGGTCTGTACGACATATGTACGGAGTCATTTGACACCCTTGAAGCATCTCAAATCGCGACCCATGCAGCACCGCGCCAACGACAAGCAATAGCCTCAATTCTCCCATTTCTTGCCTTGATTTCCATTTCCCAATGCGGTCATCGCGATGGGAGCTACAACATATTCAGCTCGTTGTATGTGGGATGAACAGCCCTCCTCACAGAACATGGTGCCAACCAAAGCGGAGACGCTCGACAACGGAAGTTAAATCAAGAATATTTACTCCGAAAATCAAGGCTCCGGGCTACCACTCAGCCCATTAACATTGGCAAAGCATCGCCACATTTTCTGAAAGGCTGCTCGGCTTTTGCCATGCTGAGCCCTCCTGCGTCGTCTCCGCATCACACATGCTCAGTTGGTATCCTGCAGCTTCAGCTGAACTGAATAGGCATTTTTCCGCCCTTGATTTCAGCTCAGCCTCTCCCCTTCTTATCCTTGTCCTGGCACCATGAAACGCGGCTGATAAGTCAGGAGCCTGTTTATTCTCTCAGCCAGATGCAGAAATTGACAGTTTCATTCTTTCCCTTTTTTTCCGCACTGCAGGAAAAGAGAAGGAATCGTACAAGTCCGACTTCTAAATCGGCCTTTTTCAAGTCATTGTGCAGGACACCGTTCTCGGCCGCAAAGGGCCTCATATCACAATACCGAGATGGCTTGTTTTCGCTAACATTCCGGGCAGCCGGTAAAGAACAAAAGCCGGAAGCCTGGCTTTGTTTCCATCCCGTGCAAGTGCGTTGTTGAATTGTTTGCTCATATTGCCGGGATGGTGGCCATAACGGCTAAACGGCCACCTGTGCGACAAGGCGGCTCCGGGGTGCCAGCTAACGATGATCGTCAGGGTCCTGCCATCGTTCGGCCACTCTGAAAGTGCAGAAAGCGGCAATACGGGGCCAACTCGGCCCGTCGACTCCACAGCCCGCTCCCGAGCCATTGTTTTGTCGCCTTTTGCGATGTAAGGGCACGCACGGAAAGAGCACGGTCCGGCACAGCCGCCGTCGCCGAAAGAGGCTTTATTTGGAGCAGGCACTGGCTGGCGCCCATTCGGTCAGAGGTTTCGTGGTGCAGTTGGTTGGCGCATCCTAAGGACGTTTCTTCAAGGAAAAATCCAATGCGAAAGTCGAGGCTTCGAACCACTCCGGGACCACCCGACAACAAAGTGTTTCTTTTGTGTCATTTAGTCTTATTCGTGCTTGGGTGCTGGAGCATGAGATCAAGCAGCCTTTCATCTTCAGGCTGGGTTTCTCGGCGGCTCGGCTTCCTACGGTCAAGTCTCCAGGCTCGCAAGCTCTTTATCCCCAATCCAACATTTTTCCATCCGCGTTCGATGGCAATCCTCAGGCATATCTGACTGACGTCTCGTCTGAGCGGCAAGGAGAGATGGCAATTTGTTGTCTCACGGCAATGTACGGCAATATATCGATTAATTTGAGTGCAGAGCTGGGGGGCAAGACCTTCCGCTGTGTTACATTCAAAACAGAGGCAAGTATTTCGCCGCATCTCCCAGTGCCGACAGTATGCTCTCCATGACAATCCAAACGATCTGCAAGTCCTATCTCACACTCCTTCCCGGGGTATCAGGGCCCGTGGGCGCAACGGGAGAGGACATGCCCGGGCAGCGGGGCGGTCATTTGCCCTTGCACGGGATACGTGATAAGAACGGACTGCAGGCGCCGCGGTTGCACCACACACGTCCGTACTACCACCTCTGTACCGATGTGCGTAGCACAATCGATCATCTCTTTCGTGATGGGTTACTCAAACCGCAACAGTGCACCCGCTTTATCAATATGCCAACGTATCAACTTTCCACACGGAAAGAGGACTGCCAAGGATTTCAACCGGACGAGGATCTCGGCATAACAGGCATCCTAGCGTCGCGGTCGCTTTGATTGAAGACTCGTACTCATGTCCAAAGAGTATTGATATGTCGACATGGTCGACGGGTGTGCGCATTAGTGGAGGCACGTTCATGATGCTCAGCGTCTCGACTGCCATGCATTGACACTGCAGGCATGTATGTTTGACCCCCACTGGCCGTGGAACATTCTACGTACCACACTGGATCTGTCTACGGGACACAAAGACGGGCGGCTTATCTTTCATGTCATTTAGTGCCGTGAGTGCTTGGGAATCTCCATCTTCCCAATTACTATCAACAAAACTAAACGTGTCTATTCTGCTGTGTGATTTTCAGTCCTGTGCTTTGTGGTGTGTTCTTTCTTGGCCGGTCTTTATTCGGCACGTAATATTTAACGAGTGATGATGTAAATACAAAAACGACAATTAATCTAACATATTTATCTCTATGAAGTAAACTAAGCACCATAAAAATAATCCATCTATTATCCTTCCTTCATGAGTTATCTCAAAGAAGTAAAAATGTACAGACAACCTTAGTGCATGTAAAACTGAACGTCCGAGGAGCACCGTCCATACCGTGTGTTACTCGAGTTCGTGACATCCAATTGGGAAGCAAGCCTTTTCTCGACCAATTTCTTGTTTATATTGATTTGTATCACAAAAAATGACGGCATACGACCCTCGTATTCTCCTAATAACCGTTCCCAATTTGTTTCGTCATATGTGAGCGGTCACTTTGCTCAATGTGGGAATTTTCATATATCAAGCACGTCCTAGAACCACTTCCTCCCCGTATTGACAGTAAGTGACTGCAGTGACGTACAACATGATACATATATATAACGGATCCGACGGAAGTAGAGAGACGGGAAGGTGCCTCAGGGATTGAATGTCCTCGTGAGAGGGGGAGGTGAGGGCAGACTGGGCATCAAAGAACAAATACGAGCATCTGGTTACACAAAGCTGGCCTACCCGAGGCGAAAGAAATTGCAGTCTGCAAAATGGAAGAGAGAGCAGAGCCAATGACCAGGTCCTGCTCGGGGCACGATATTTGTCGGCCTAATATGCAAGACAGGTTCCTTTAGGTAGCTACCAAGTAGAAAAAACTGGCAGCTTTATACGACGCCCAATACACACAACTGTTGGCCTAAAAGATCGAAAAATTCATAGACGGCCGATTGGCGCTGTTCCCTAGCACCAGAGGCTATATCTTCGTAAGTAGCCAAACGACAAATTCCAAATGAGAGTACTTTGCCAAGGAGGCACTATTAAAACTTTAATTTCACGTACGGGGTATTTTGTTCATGCCCACTCTCATGTTTTTCGTAAGTCAAATGGAATCATCATGAGAAATACACGAGATTAAGGTATCGACTACGACGAGGAACGGCGTAATAAGGCCATGGCGAGGTTCCATCTTATGCCAATTCTAATTCCGAAAGAACCTCGAGGATACCACACAGTTTCGACGGTGTTATGAGCAACTACGTGTAAAACACTCCTTCTTCATTGTTTGCTGTGCTTCATATAAATTTTAGCATTGGGCATCGCCGCAGGACTTACCAAAACTTCCTATTTGTTATCGATCGGGACACACCGCCTCTTGTACGAAGAGATACCCAACGAAGCACAACGTACGGAGGGGATCGTATGATACATATCGACCGACATCACGACGTGGCCAAATGCTGCAGAGAGAGGTCGAGATGAGGGGTGCCAAATCAATTGTGATGTAAAACAAAAATAGCCGTCACCCGTATTGACCGCTGAGGCATGTCTGCATCATGAAAATAACAAATAAAGGCATAATTGTAGAAGGCCTTGGACATCTGGCAGGCTACTTTAATGAGGTCCAAGGGCACAGCAAAAGTTGGGTGAGGGCTGGGAAGCCAAAAAATGACCTCGCCACGGCAGGATAACAATAATCCGCAACGGCAATGTCGATGGGTTAACGGCATCCGACGCTGTTCTCATGTATGAGAGGAGGTAAGACAACATGCCGACTGTGCCGACAGTGTCGGCTATGGATCGGCTTTCATGTCTTTATATCAACATATATAATAGAATAGGAGAGATGCACATCAACCTAGTCGTATCCGGTAGTCGAAAGAGAGTATCAAAGGAAGTAAACAGGAAGGGCGCTATCCGAGAAGGAAAAAAGAACAGTATTGGTACATCGGGGTGCAGAGCCGAAATGGTAAAAAAGCAAAAGGACAGCAAAGACAGAAGGGAAGATGTTCTCAGACAGTAAAAAAAGGGACGGGGGAGGCCATTCGTCGATGGCTGCGGCACATCTGCACAAGTATCCGAAGAATCACACCGGCTCCAACCGCGGACGGAGTGAGAAAAAAAGACACCGAAGAAAAATAACGCGGCAAGGAAAATGACAGAAAGATCAAGTGCGCGGATGCCAAAGCGGCCAAGCACACGGCCTGACTTGTCTTTTTCTGGCACGGGTAGTCCGCTCCCACATCTTGCTGTGGAACACGACATGCAGCGTGTATTAGAGTGCAGAGGCCCCTTCACGTTTGACCTTCACGTTTGAAGGCGTCATTACTTCACATACTTGCAAGGTGAGCATGCGGTACAATTTCATATATTTTGCAAATACTCCATCCTGCAAGGAAGCTTTTGCATGTGGGCCGTGAGTGATTGGTTAAGGGTTCTTTAGCTAGGAAGGGAAAGGTATATTTACGAGGGGGAGAAAAGCTAGAAACGGAAAAAGAAAAAAACGAGATTGGAAGAGAGAAGAAAAGAGCTGATGGCGAGGCGGACATTGGGCCTGCGCGTGCCAAAAGGCTTGTGCCACGTTGCTAGTCAAATACGGAGATGCATAACTCAGACTACGACCAGACTCTGACACCCCACCGCCGGTGAGGCCAGGATAGTCAAGGCGGTAGGGGTGCTCGCTTCGTCCCGCACTGCGTGTGCTTTGTCTTGATTACATGACGGAACGAACGGTATTACGTCTTGCTCCCGTGGCTTCCATTCCCCTACCCGTTGACCTCTGTACGTATTTTCTCATTGTACCGTACCCTCTGCCTCTATTTGTTCGTTTTTTTGTACTTCTGATCTCGGCCTTTGTATGTCGTCTCAAATGTTTCGTTCTTGTGTCCACCGCCGTTTCTCGATTTCGGATTTTTTTGTTCTCTTTGCTCAACTCAATTGACTTCATGTCCTCGGGAGCTGAAGTCGCATGATTGGGACGACGATGCAACGACAAAACGAGGATAGCCAGGCAGCTTGGTCCCCGTTTCTGATTCAAACGCGGGATCTCCACTTGGGCACGTACTGTCTTCACCGGTTGCTTTAGTCTTCCGCTGCATGGCAATCTCTGGCTTCCACTTTCGCTTCTCTATCACATTTTGGTCTCCTTTCGTGTCCTTTTCCCTCCTCTTTTCTCACCATTTTATGGACATAACTATCTCTTATCGTGCTGTGGATTCGGTCGATGCTGTTCTGGAGATGGTGCACGGAGGGGGGGAAGGTGCACGAGTCAGGGGAATTACCAGAGAAAACAAAATGTCAGCTTTCTTAGTCAAAGTCACCGAGTGTGATATTTATGGAATTAGCCAGCCATAATTGGCTGACATGCTTTGTAAAACGGCAATGTGAGTGCGGTGGGACTCGAGTTGGTCTGGCCAACATGCGGTGGCATAGTCGGCCTGGTGTGGCCAGTAATTACGACCTTGTTTGAGGAAACTTTCCAGCACATGGTATGAGGGACTTGTATGTTACTAAATGCTGTCGTCGGAAGCACGTACCGCAGAAGTACGTGTCATAGACAGCTGGGCAGATGGGAGTGCAAGTGCAGAAGGTAATAGAAAGGACAAGGAACTGTGAAAGAAAAGTAGAAAAGAGATAGAGACGGGGCGAGAATGAGACACACATGTCAAGCGAATCGGCAAAAGATACATGGCGGTTATTGTGTGTTGTGTGCTGGTACCGAACCTGCTGCGTATGCCGTAGCTAGATGGAAGAAGGATTGGTAGAAATGACGGTGATGGGATAGGGGCTGAGGGGAGAAGGAACGAGGACGAAGCCGAAGGTAGGTTAGCTCCGTCCCATGCCCACGACCGAGAGCCAGTTTGTGTTGGGATAAAAGAAACGACGGTCGCCTCGGGATCAGGCAAGGGCCGAGAGGCAGCTTTTTCGCCTAGACCACCCGACAAACGGCACGCAGCCGGGTCAGGCTAGGCCGCTGGCATTAGCTCACCACGGCGCCTTTCTGGCCCCTTGGGATGGCCTGGCCTGGCCGATCGTCTTCGACTGGCCTGGCCCGGGCCATTTTGTGCGATGTAGCTGTCCAGTCCTTCGCGCCGCATCATTTTCGTGTCTTTTGTGTAATTACTTTGTCTGCCTTGTTCTCGGCGCCCGCGTCACCTGCCGCTGCTGGCTTTCGTATTTCATTTCCGTTTTGGTAGTGACAAGAGACAAGAGACAGCATCACTTCTTCCGACTCACCGCCTGCGACGGTGATGGGTTGCAGGTTGCAGGGGGGTGGGGAAGCACACTCATGCAGTCGACGAGCCCACTTCCAGTGGGCAGGATGATTCCCGTTTGGCTGGGTTGGGTCCGCGGGGGTAAGTGAGGGAGGTGTGGAGGGTCGGTCGGCCTGGCAGTCCTGGCTCCTGGCTCGTCAGCAGCCAACAGGCACTCCCACGCCTGTCAGTTGGAGCAGCACTTTGAATGCCGCTCGCCTTGTCGTATCATACCTTGGTCTTGCGGCAGCTATGACATGAAGTGAGCTGCGGAAGCGGTACGTACCATGGTACATACTCGTTTTCCTCGTCTTCCTCGTCTTCCCCGTCGTTTAGTCTGTCTAGCGTCTTCGTCGTCTGTGGCTTTCTGCCTTCTCGTCGCCGTGCTCGGGTAAAAAGCGACCTACTATGCAGGCCAAGCGGCGACCGTGGCCGAACTAGAGGACAATTCAGACTACGGATCAGGCGCAGAGTTTGCTATAAACAACTCCGCCATCAGCCGACTGGTAGGCGCCTAGAACACGGCAGCATCCACGCCAATGCCCGTAGAGTCCGGCAAGACATAAACAGGCTGGGCCCGTCCGGCGTCCACGAAAGTAAAAATACAGGCCCAGGCAGCCGTTACGGCAGTCGTCGGGGGCCTTCGCGGAAGCAGGTTAGTGTTGTCGATGCCGAAGTTGGACTTGTGTGTGATCTGCGTGTGTATGAATTCGATTATGAGTATGAACAAAATGACTACGAATATGCGTCAGTGTGCCATCGCAGATGCTTGCTGAACAAGCCAGTGTGGCTCTCCGGATCAGGGATGATTTTGTGCTTAGGATACGACGTAGGTATAAACACCATGGGGGCGAAGTACAGACGACGACGTGCAAAACGCACAGAATTTAGAAAACGACCCCCAAACCCAGAATCATCTGCATTGGGCGGCCACCATGTTGCTCCGTACAGAGGAATTAGGAAGTACTCGGTGGAGGCAGTTGCGAGCCAACAGACACCTGCTCACGGCGAGCAAAACGGGCAAGTGCCCGGAGCGTGGTGGCAAGAGAGACCCCAAACATGACCGCCTACCCCTGTCAACACGCATGCACCTTCTGTCCTTCCCCGGCCACGTCCACGCTCCCGGTCGTTCTTTCCTCGTTTCTCTCGTTCCACCGCTCCTTCGATGCAAATGCCCTTTTCGTTCTTCGTCGCTCTGGCCGCGCCTACCTGCTGACGTCGAGCCCTCTTTCTCTCCTTCCCGTCTTCGTTCTCGGCCCTGCCTCCCACGCACCCCACCCAAGGCAGACGTCGTACATGCAACGCTCTTTCCCAAATGCAGCACCCCTCGCATGCCCTCCTGTCTCCTGACCTGGGGCACGTCCGTCATGGGGCATTGTTGATTTGTACATACATCGTACACCGGGAAGGTACAAAGGACATCCAAGGTCAGGAAAGCGCTGAGGAGCATCCTTCGTCCCGACCAATCTGCTTCCCGTGGCGCCCATCGGGCCGCCCGGACCCTCATTGGTCGAAATCCCTCGCCCATTGCACGCTGTCTGTCCAACCGACGGGGGATGGGTAACGGCGGCGGCTGGCATTGTCTAGACCCGTGTGTTTAATCTTTACGTCTGGACTTTTATATGATTCGTGTGACAGGTGCTGCGTATGCGTGTGCGTCGGGCTAGAGTGCCCGTATATATCGCCCAGCCCGTTACGGAAAGCTGGAGAAAAATAAAGCGAACAAAAGACCAACCACAATCGTCGAGGAAATAACATTTAATCAATTCGTTGATTTTATTTTATCGATTTTTGGCTCGGTAGCTGATGTTTTGTGTGATTTGCTGTGATCTATGCCATGAAATGCTGCGCGCTGCAAGTATTTGATTCTTTTTCTTCCTTTTTTTTTATTTTTTTATTTTTTATTTTTTTATACCTTTTTTGTCTCTGTACATTTTCCCTCCCGCCTCTCGTCATCCCACAAACAATTCTCCCTGCATACATTCATGTTGGTTCATTGGGTAGGACAGTTTTCGCTGTTGGCGACCGTTCGGCGTGCACTCAAAGTGACGAGAAACAGCCCCAACGGGCGATTCTTTCTGGACGTTTGGGATCCTCAGGCCGCGTTTCGTTTTGCTTGAAGCATACCGATCGTTCTTGCCTCTTTGACTTGCTCGTTCCTATTAGTCTGCTTCGTGGTCGCTCTTTCCTTTTTTTACTTTATTCCGCCCCTTCCTCTCTTGCCTCATTTGACCTCACCCCTCCTCTTCTCTCCTTGCTCACCGTGTTTTTCTCTTCCTTCCATCTCTGCCTCCGATTCTGCTTCTCCCTCCTCCTCCACAGTTTCAATTCTTTTCAATTCTTTCTTCCTTTTATTTTTTCCAGTCTGAAATCGACACGTTGAGTATTTCACGATCTCACCCTTTAGCCAAAACGTCTACTCTACCGCATTCACCTCGAGCGCATTGTGAGGATCTCTCCCATTACATGGCCCCACCTCGGTCAGAACCTTTATTGCAGCTCCTCTCTACGTGACCTCGTCACGTCGTCTACCCTTTTATTTGCTTTCTATTCTTCTCAACCCGGCCTCCAATACTTCTATGGTAAGATCATTTTCTCAGTTTTTCTGTCGCACTGGTGAGCGCGCTCTCTGTGTCCTCTCCAAGTCGTCCTATGAGCCCAGCTCCCTGCACAAAGTAACTTAACTATCGGACCAGTATCTAACACAATATTCTGCCAATTTAGCCAGCCCTTGTACGTCGTGCAGGCACCATCACCGCTCTACGCTGCATAAACGTCGTCTTCGTCGTGTACTTTGCACTATACGCAAAACATACACACGCCCCAGCAGTGCCTCGACGTTCTTCCCCCAAGCCCGCGCTTGTCCTGCTGTCTCGGTCTCCATCCTGCTAAATCACATTGTTTACACGAGCTAGGCCTAGACAAGGTCTTTTTAAAGAAAGTGGGTTTTGCCACTACTGACCCGTCACCTGCCCCACCAATCGACCAGCAAGCCATTTCCTGAGGAGAGGGTGCGAGAACTCGATGGATTTTTCTGAATACCTTTGTCTTTCTAACCTCGCGTCTTTACTTCCAGGTGTCGTCCCACCTTTTGCCACTCTTGGAACGACAAGAGCTGCAGGAGAGACAGTCTCTTGGTAAAGGTGCTCGCCGCCTTTTTTATATTTCTATTCTTTTGTTGTTTCCCGCTTTCTTGCACTTCGTCTTGCCTCGTGCAGACTTCCAATCGCTTCACCCTGTCCTTCTCGTGTCTCTCCTCTCCTTCCTCTCCACCCTCCTCCCTTCACCCTCCTCCCTCCTCCCTCCTCCCTCTCCCTGACCCCTCCCGCCCGGTACTCTCGCTTTCGCGTCTGCACTTGTCTCTCTCCGTGTCCCTTGTCATCACCGTCCGGAGAGTTGCGTGACAATGCCCTGTCCGGCATCGTCTCGGACACTCTCTTAATACCAACGAGCACCTCGACGAGGATCTACTGGGCGAGGTTAGAACACAACATACCCACACATTTTACCTTCGCCTCGCAGCTCTTATATTAGGCGAGATTTGCTCCGGGCGTAAGCTAACCGTTTACCTTCCCATCTAGATCCCGGGTATCTATCACAACGTGCAAGTCGGTCTCATTACCCCAGCGCGCCGACTTTACGACACCATGGCCCCGTCGACGGCCCGGTCTTGGCCCGAGGCCATCGTATATGGCATTGAGCTTTGGTACGGGGTTTTTCTCCTCGTCGTCTTTGTGATTCTCATTGCTCTCTACAGCATTTTCGATACACGTCGTGCCGCACAACTTGTCCGACCAGCAACAACCGGCCCTGGTGGCCGCCCTCTTCCACTTACGCGTCGACGATCGCAAGATTCTGGAACTGTCACCTTCACGCCCACTGCCGAAATCAGTACAGCCGCGAAGCGCATCTATGGATACGGGTATGGCTTTTTTGTCCTCTCCTTTGTTGCGAACTTCGCCAGTGTAGTCTTGCACGCGGTATGCGCAACAAAGAACCCCGACATCAAGTTTGGTTGGTGGTGCGGTGAAGAGACGTCTGTATGTTTACCTCTATCCCAGTCCATGATTCTCAACAAGTGCACGCCCTTTTGCTACGCAATCTCCTTGTCTTCGCGTGATCAGATGCGCGAGGCTGCAATTTTACAACGTATTTCGGTCTTGGAGCTGACTTCTTTTCCATTTATAGGTTTACTATATTTCCGGCCTTTTCATGCACCTTTACGCATTAATATACCTTGTCGAAGGCGATATGGTACCGAATCGACCCGTCATTATTTTCTGGGCCACCACACTCGCTGTCGAAGTTTCCATTTTTACTTTTAATATCATTCGCCTGGCGGGATACCACCAGGTGCTGCGCAGCATTGTTCTCGATGTATGGACAATCGCATACGGACCTGATAAATGGGACTACGTCGACATTTCGATCGGAGGCTTTCGGCTATTCGTCCTTGCTTTCCTTCTCGGTGTTAATATTTCTATCAACTATTCGCGAAACGCCGTCCGGGAAAAGGTGGAAGATGACAACTTGCCCCCAGCGGCTGAGGTTGACCATGCGGACGAGTCGACGCCGCTTTTGAGAAATGGGAGCGCAGGGCGCGTGTCATACAATGCCACTCGTTCTAGTGCAACAAACGGGACGGCCCACGGCCCGGGAGATGACGAGAATGCCAACGGGGCGACGAAAGGGAAGCCTGCCGGTTCAGTCAACGGATCTGCCAACGGCTCGACACCAGACCTGGCCGATAACAACGCGCCCATAACCGATTCGGCATCAGACGGCCACGCTCGCCCCAGTGAAGCTGAAGAGACCGCGTTCTACCGACCCCAAAAGCTTCCACACAAGACTTGGTGGGAATACCTGACAAGTTATTCGTTGTTCTTTCCTTACCTCTGGCCTAGGGACTCGCCGAAGCTGAAGCTAGTCGTCGTTGTGTGCTTCTTGATCCTTGTTGTTCAGCGGATTGTGAACTTCTTGGTTCCTAATCAAATTGGTCACATTACCGATGCCTTCGAAGCCGGCACAGGGTTACCATGGATTGAGATTTTGATTTTCATCTTTTACAAGGTTTTGCAAGGGCAGTCTGGCGTGCTCGGATCGACCCGTGCTCTACTTTGGATCCCGGTTTCCCAGTATTCGTACTTGGCACTTACCACGGCAGCATTCGAGCATGTTCACTCGCTTTCCCTGGACTTCCACCTCGGAAAACGAACCGGTGAAGTGCTTTCTGCGCTCAACAAAGGCGCCGCCATAAACTCTTTCCTTGAGCAGGTTACCTTCCAGGTGTTTCCCATGCTTATTGATCTTTTGGTCGCCGTCGTTTACTTCCTGCTTCGTTTCGGTGCTATCTACGCAACCATTGCGGCTGTCATTACGGTGTTCTACCTTCACATGACCGTGAAGATGGCTTCTACCCGTGCCGACTTACGACGTGACATGGTGAATGCTGACAGAGAAGAGGAGGCCGTGAAGAACGATTCGATCATGAGCTACGAAACGGTTAAATATTTCAATGCGGAGGCCTTTGAATTCAACCGCTACCGGAAGGCCATCCGCAGTTTCCAAGCTGCTGAAGCAAAAGTGACATGGGGCATGAACAACATGAACATCTGCCAAGCACTTGTCTTCATGTGTGGCATCCTGATCATGCTTATGGTTGCTGCTGTCGAGGTCTCACAAGGCATGAGATCTATTGGCGACTTTGTTGTCATGATCACTTACCTGGGCCAGCTTCAAGGGCCACTGCAATTTTTCGGCTCCTTTTATCGAACCGTTCAACAGGCTATGATTTCGGGAGAACGCCTTTTAGAGCTTTTCAAAATCCAGCCGACGGTCGTCGATTTGCCCGACGTAAAGCCACTAACTGAATGCCGCGGGCACATTCGTTGGTCGCATGTGCAATTCTCCTATCTCCAAGAGCGTACCGCCTTACATGATCTCTCTCTTGTTTGCTCACCAGGAACGACGACTGCATTTGTTGGCGAATCCGGCGGCGGCAAATCAACAATCTTCCGTCTCATGTTCCGTTACTACAACTGCGACGACGGTACTATCGAAATCGACGGCCACGATGTTAAAGACCTTACAATTGACTCCGTTCGACGCCACATTGGTGTTGTTCCCCAGGATACCATACTTTTCAACGAAACGATCATGTACAACCTCAAGTATGCGAACCCTGGCGTCTCCGATGAAGAGGTCTACGAAGCTTGCCGGGCCGCGAGCATCCACGATCGAATCCTCTCCTTTGTCAACGGCTATGACACAAAGGTTGGTGATCGTGGCACGCGTTTGAGCGGTGGTGAGAAGCAGCGTGTTGCAATCGCACGTACGATTCTGAAGAACCCCAAAATCATTATGCTTGATGAAGCAACGTCCGCTCTGGACAGCGAGACTGAGCAACAAATCCAAGCAAAACTCATCCGTGGCGGAAGCCTCGGTCAAGATCGCACTCTCTTAATCATTGCGTATGTTTGCCACCTATCGTCCCCATTCCCGTCCCCGGTCTGGTACCTTGCTGATCTGGTTTTTACTTTTAGCCACCGGTTGTCAACTATCACACATGCCGACCAGATTATCGTTCTTCATGCTGGCGCAATCATCGAAAGGGGCACACACAACGAGCTTCTTGCCATGAAGGGGAGATATGCCTCCATGTGGGAGAGCCAGTCCCAGGCCGAGCAGGCTGCGGTGGCAGCACGCAACGCTACCGCTCACGCAAAGAAGCTGCTCCGCAAAGCTCACATTGGCAACAGTACGGGCCATACGCGAGGGTCAGAGGAAAACGCAGACGGTTACGCTAGCCTCACATCATCTACTATACTAGGTGCCGCTGGGATGGCAACTCCTCGCCAAGAAAGTGTTGAGAATGGCGACGAATCGTCGGATGACGGCCGGCCGCAAGAGCCTTCTAAACCCAAATAACGACCTGCAACCAACCACCCGACGGGCCCAAAGCGATCCTTGTTAATTTCATATTGTTCTGTTTTGAAAGGGCACGGAGTTTTGTGACGTTCCCCATTGGCCTAACATTTCGTTTGGATTTGGTCCATTGTACGGATTTTCCATTGAGGATTTTTTTGTTTTTGTTTTTGTTTTTTTTCGGTTTCATTTTCTTGTTGTCTTCTTCTCTATGTCACTGTCTCATGCCGACTCTTTTTTTTCAAGTTGTCGTTTTGGCGACTCGCATGTTTGACGCTTTTTTTTTTCATTTTCATTTCCCATCTCCTGCTCGTCTACCTTGACAGAGGAGGCTGCATTACGACTTTCTATTCCACCTTCCTCCCATTCATATATACCCAAGTATCTAAGAAAACAGCACAAAGCGCATACGTTTATGATCTTGCTTCTTTTGCCACACCCTAATCTCAGTACTCTACCAGGCGAGTAGTCTCGCACTTAATATCAAGTCTACTTTTTACGGCCCTTGTTTTTCGAGTCATTTGCTTTTACTGATATCCTTTGTTGTGTTTTCTCTTCTCTTTTTTGCCCACTCGAGGCTTGCTCCATTTCTTGCCTCTTCCCCAACTTTACACTTTCCACACTCATCCTTCACAAAAAGACTAGAGGATGGGTCCATGGCAGAGCGTGGCAACACGTTGTGTGGCGTTCTTCAGGCGGTCCATGACTGGGGATATGGTGAATGACCCTCTTGTGATAGGATTGAACGGCGGCCAAGGGAAACACGTTTTCTGGTGCATGGTATACAAGGACGGGGCCATTAGCAAGTAAGGCAAACAAAAAAGGAAGGGGGCGGGAGGACAGGATCGAGGATCTGGGGAGTCGAGGATTATCCGCTAAAGGGTGTAATAACTTGGTTCGTGTTTTTTCCCATAGCAGTTCCTTTGTGCCATTAGTTTCGTCGATGTTAAGATGATTTTGCTCCGAATGTGGTACATTGTATGGCGTGTTCATTCAATTAAAATTATTACAAGGTTGTAAAGAATGCAGGCTAAGTACATATGGGCAAAAAGGAGGAACATTAAAAATAATAGTAAGTATATAACGGGGTGTAGGGCGTAGAAGTGAACGGAAGCAAAAATGAGACCCAGTCAACAGAAAACGAAAAAAGAGATGGACAAAATGGACGAGGAAGGGCAGCAGACCGGAAGACAGACCCCAGCCTCTGCAACATCCTTTCGTCGCTTTCAAGGTTCGTTATGCACAGGCACAAGGAGCAGGCTGTAGAAGCGAACATAAAAGAGAGAAGAAAGGTACGAAGCCCCAAAGCACAACCAGGCAAAGGGGCCCAGTACTGCAAAGGTTGTACTAGACATTGTTGTACACCATTCAACCATGCTCAGGAAGAGGTAGCCACCTTCAATGCCGCAGGCCGATAGCCGAATACGAAACACAAACCCCGTGTCCGGAAGAAACGCCAGAATGCAATGCCATTTCTCGAAGAGAGAGACGAAGAGACGAAAATCAAGGCAACAAAGAAGAGCAAAGAGCAAAGAAACAGAAAGCAAGACGACACGGTCCTGCGAGGGCCACCACCTGCTGGAGATTCGTATGTCTGGCTTTTCCATTGCAAAGCTTCTTTGGATGTTCGTTGGTCTTTACTGTCCGACTCGGTTTTTCTTGGCCGACTTGCCATTGGCGGCGATGGTGCCATTTCCGTTGGACAGCTGCGTGGCGAGCAGAGACGCCGAATCGTCAACGACGGCAATGTCCTTGGCAGCCTCGTCGACCTCGGTGTCGTCCTCTCCATCACTGCGATCGTCCTTGGCAACGTTATGGACAACGAAACGGTAGGCGATCCGAATGATGAAGAAGAGCCAAAAGATGTTGAGCGCCTGCAGCGCAGAGAGCAACCCGCACGTGATCACAAAGGCAAGCGGGCACTTAAATTGCTCGCCGGCCCAGTCCAATTCATAGGGTCCAACAGTCTTGAACTCGGTGAAGAGGCTGTAGATGATGCGCAGATTGAGGTAGTGGCGGAGGTAAATCCACACGCACATAAACAGAAAGTAGAAGGGCCCCATGAAGGGGCCGTCAATGTAGTTGAGCGACTTGGAGGTCTGCACACTGTCAGCGGCCGAAACGACTGCAACCAAAGTGAAAAAAAAACGAGCTGCAGGAGGAATGCAAAACTTACAGCAAGGAAGAAATCGCTGATATCATGGGTGATGTAGACGGCCAGGCCAATGTAGGTAAAATGGAAGCGGTAGCTCAGGGCAATCAGAGAGAGCGAAACAATATGGTGGCCGACGAGCTCCTTGAAGTCCTTGCGGGGCTTCTCCATGCCGAGCAGGAGCACAATGGCCTGCTGAGACCAGTACGAGGCCTGGAACAGGTAGTAGAACTTGAAGTAGGCCTCGTGGGTCCAGTGCGGGGAGTTTTCGTACATGCCGCGGGTGTTGAAGAACCACACAGGCGTGCGGGACATGACGAAGACACCGGCGGGGCCGAGAATGCCAAAGTACAGCGCCGTGTACATCTGCTCCATGAACCGTGCCTGTTTGGAACGGGAGCGAAGACCAAAGTACCGGGCAAGGGGGCGGAGGAACTCCTGCATGATGAGCTCCCGCGTGAAGGACAGGACAACCGTGTAGAACGTGACAAAGGCAATGTCCCAGAGGCCCTTTCCGTATTGTGCGGGGGTGCCGGGGGCGGCGTCGGGCGCCAATGGCAGCTTGTAAGAGAGGAATATGAAGTGATGCAACGGGTTGGCCTCGGTCGGGTAGGCAGCGTAGCCGGTGAGCATGATGAGGAGAAGAGCCAGGGGCAGTGCCCATGTGTGCCGTACGGAAAACTGCTTGACGCGCCGGGCCAACGAACGGGCCTTACGCCGTTTTGACACCCGCCTGTCCCGGGAGAGGTCCTGTTTCTGTTGCGGAACGCTTGGGTTAGCAGATGCGAGCGGGGGGCTGTGGGATCGGGCTGAACCCATCCAGTTTCGAAGTGCTCATCCAGGCGGCCGGTTCCAACTCACCTTGCTATTGGCAGCTGAGGAATCGACTCCGTTCAAATGGGCCAGGCTGGTAGCCAGGTTGCCATGGCTGTCTCCGGACTGCTTCCTGCGGCGGGCGACATTACCGTTGCCGTTAGCCAGCGATCCTGATGCTGCCGCGCCGTTGCTCTGTGTCGTAAAGGACGAATCGGCATCGACATTGAGGAGCGGAAACGGCTCCTTTGCGGAAGAGGATGGGGGAGCCATGGTCGGTGCGTGTATGGGGGGCGGATAAAAGGGGACGGGGGCGGTGGTCGGTGGTCGGTGGTCGGTGGTCGGTGGTCGGGGCGTCTCAACTGTTCTCCCTCTAGACGTTGAAGTAATAACAATATTCGAGATGACTGAAACGGCCAGGTCGTCCAAAAAAGGGTGAGGGTGAATTGATCGTGATCGTTGGAATGGAATAGGGATGTCGCCTGCTAGTTGATCGATAGCCCGGCTGAGGAATGCCGCAAGTGACGGGGCCGCCGTTTTAATATGAATGCTCGTCGATGGATTCCTCCACGTGGGGCTGTCGAGTTGGGGATGCGACGAGGTGCGAGACGGAGTGCGACAACGTTGGATGAAGATGATGAGTGGGATACCGTTGTCAAGGCAAGTGGTCGTTGGCAGGGCGAGATAAGGGATCGGAAGGAGGGGAAAGAAAAGTACAATGTGTAAAAGTAAGGAGCGGATGGTGGTATGGGTGCCAAAAAAAAGTCGTCGATGGGCAGAGGAGGAAAGTCGGTTAGGGGATGAGAAAATCTACGCGCGACAAAAGCAAAATAGGGATGATCACCCTGGTGGATCTAGTCGCAACGCCTGGCGTGGTCGCGGGTGAGGAAGGAGCAGGCGCGGCTAGGGAAAGAGCAAGCCGCGGTGTCGAAGGAAGCGCAACGGAGCGCCGCAACGGAATTGCTTCGTAGACCAAAGGAAAGGGGTACGCCGTGTGTTGTACAGTCTACAGTCGCGAAACGTTGACATGAGAAAATGGGGCAGCAGGAGTCGACGGAGCCGAAAGAAATAATTACGTTCAGGTTCCGTCTCATGTGCAGAAGACTGCCCGTCGTGGTTCGCGAAAGCGCGTTTTCGACTTTTTTTTTTTTTTTTTTTTTTTCTCTCCCAGTGCCGCTTGCCTTCCCTCGGCCGCCATGTCCTCCTCCCCACCTTTCCCCTTTTGGTGCCACTTTCTTACCGCTGCTCCTGCCGCCCCTATTCCCTATTCCGTTTCGCCGTTACTTTGCCAGGGCCATTTGCTCCGTAGTTTGGCCTGAAAATTTGAACCACTGACCAGTACCCCCAGCCATAAAATTTGCCTCAGGGCCTAAAGTGCTTAATTATTACATTCCGGCCGGCCAATCTCACCCCCAGTCATCTGAACTGTCAAATTTGCCAGGCACTAATGCCCGTCTGTTTCGTCAAAAGGGGCCAGTGCAGTCCAAGTGAGAATACAATTATGGCTTTCGGAAAGAACCTTTCTCCTTGTGACGACAGCCGAGGACTCTCGAGGAAGTCGCGGGCAGCGTCGCGCCTTCCGGCTCCGGGGGGCAAAAGAAAAACCAAACCAAGGCCTCTGCCGGAAGCTACGGGGCTTGACTCTCTCCCGCAGGAATTCGACATGGAGTGCAACCGCGACCGCCGAAACGAAGGCGCTTTGTCGTCGCCACCGGAGGCGTTATTAATACCTGTAATTACGACGCTGTTAGTGCTTGCGCCCAGGGTCAAACAGCCGTTACAGTGGCTTCGCCGCGCAACGTGCCCTCTGCCGCGAGCGACGGCGGCATATGTGCAATGATGTTATCTAACCGCAAACCACCCACGGTGGATGGTGGATCGCTAAGCCCTACAGAGCTCGTCACGAAGAAAGGAAAAGTAAATAATACGGAGCAAATGCAGGGAAAACCACAGAATGCAAGAACGGTCTTGGCATTTGAAAGGGCGCTTCTGCCGCGGGACTCGTGGGAGACCATCGGGCATGCCGCTGGCGCTCGTCTTTTTCTTACTCGGCCATTCTTAAATCCACCGACAGCGTCGAAGTGATTTGACGACACCCTCAAGTTGCTTCCTTCATGCAAGATGTCATGCGAGCAGGTTTGCACAGCTGACAGGTCCAGGTGCCCGGCAGCATCGGCTTTCCGTGTCACCCAAAGAAGAACAGCCAAGACCCCGGGGCAGCCTTTGCCTTTCCTTGTCCTTTACAGTCTCCAATATGCTATCTTACACGCCGACTTATAGCTGGGTCTTGTGGACATTAATCAAACTTGCTTACGTGTTGTACATCAAGGATTCGAAATGAAAATGGTTCATAATATAATTCATGCCAGTATATGCGCCATGTTCATAATCGCGACCGCGACAGAAGGAAACAGAAGATCACAAACGATCATGAAACTATATGAAAGCAGGGATAAAAGGGACAACACAAAACAAAATGCCACAATGTAATCGCCAGTATGCACAGACACGCAGAAGTAAAACAAATCGCTATCCCGCCATTTGGGTATCACGGCCGCCCCAACAGTCTGAATGTTTCTGCCGTACTTTTTCGTGAACGGTCGAAAAAGAAACCCATCTATAACCGGAAGAAGTGCATCCAAAAAAACAAAAAAGCCCTTCCCTAAAAACTCCTTTTTTCTTGCAACCAACAGCAACGGATATGTATGCATGGGCTCACGATGGTCGTCTATCGTGGGCGGAAGAAGAAGCAAAGCAGCCGGTTCGCGACAGGGACGCCGCAACAACAGCTGCAATGGAGTACCCGGCATGACAGTGCTGTCAAGGGCGAGTACTGGATGTCGCTATGGCTACCATAGCGTGGCTGCTGTGGCGCATCAGAACGGCGGTGATCTTGATGGTGCTGGTGGCTGGTGCTCGTGCTGCTGCTGCTGTTGCTGCTGCTGCTCGTACTGCTGCTCGCCGGTTTCTTCTTCTTCCAGGACCCGGGAAAGTATGGCGCCCTGCCGCTGCGGCGCCGGAATGACCATCACAGGCAACCCGGTGGTGTCGACGGTCGGGCGAATTCGTTCGCGCAGCTTCTCAGCTTGTGTCACTGCAAACTCTTCCAGTCGAGCCCGGATGTCCCACCGACCGCCCTCCTCATGTTGCAAGCGGTCCTCGTCGAGAGACGGCGATGCGCCGCTGAGGGACTGGCTGAATGTCGACCGTGACGCGTCGCTGTCGTCCCGCCCTGATGCCACACCGCGCCGGAACGGCAGCGCCTGGGCCAACGATCGCCAGCGCTTGGCAGCGTGACCAGCCGATGCCGTCTCTGCATCGTCCGACGCCAAGTGGTTGCCATCGCGTGGTGGTGGCGATGCGGACGCAAACGCGCTGGCACTCTCATTTTGCAAGCTCGTGAGGGACATGGTCGTCCTTGGAGGCTGACCGTGACCAGACGAGCTCGTCGTACTGGTGCTATTGCTGCGGGACAACGGCATTGGTGCTGCCTGATGGTGGTTGCCCATTGCGGAACTTGGACTGCTGTCTGTCACAGTGTGGTACCGCATGACGTATACAGTGCTGTCGGCACTGGCAGTCTCGGTCCGACTCACTGGCGTAACAGCCGGTGGCGGACGTGCAGGCCAGAGCGGTGGCTGAAGTCGTCGTGACACGCCTGTAGCGCCGCCAGCTGGTGCCGTTGCGTCGTCGGATTCGGCATTGTCGCCGGGTCTACCGGTCAGTTCGCCCAATACGGTGTCTTGTTGCGCCGCAAGGGCCTCTGGATCTTTTGCCCATGGTCGCATGCGGTGCCGATTTGCGAATGTCGACATAAACGGCCATATCCGGACAGCGGACCGAACCGTTTTGTCAGCACCAGCACCAACACCAGCACCAGCACCGTCACCACCCTGGCCGGTCGCAACATCGTCATCGCCGTCCTCGCTGCCGTCCTTGGGATCTTTGGGATCTTTCCCGCCATGCTTGGGGCCCTTTTGCCGTTTGCGGGGCCATGAAAAGTCAGAGGGCATGATGTCCAGCATCTCGTCGCCGTCAAATACCTCACGCCCGAGAATGCCGTCCTTCTTCTCCTCGCGTTCGAGCGCTTCTATGCGCTCCACCCACTCCCACACAATCACGCTTGCGGCGGCGGCGCCTACCCACAAGACGTAGTCGCCCCAGCCAGTAAAGTCGGGTTTGGAAATGTCAAGAACGAAGAAGACAACGGGCACAAGAATGGCCAGTAGTGACAATGCAGCTACCAGGCAGATGTTGCGCATGCGTGGGTGGTAATACGCATAGCGTTTCTTCATGAGAGAGTAGTAGATGACCCATGCGGCATAGAGCACGCCGAGGGCCAGCTCAAAGAGATAGCTGAGAGCAGGTATCGCATCGGTGAAGGAGTGGGTCGTGCCCGCATAGAGAAAGCTGTTGAGACAGTCGAAGACGACATCGAGGGTGATGAGAGAAAAGGCCGTCCATTTGATAATGACCTTTTCTCTTTGGCGCGGAAAGAGGCGAATCAAGGTTTGCGCCTGGGCAAGCCAGAGGAAGGTGTTGGAGATGATGCGGATCACCTTCAGCTGCGTGCCGCCGAGAACTTCGTCCTGCATCTCCTTGGCGTTCTGGATGCCCCAGGAGTACTGGCTCTCCGCGACACGGAATGTGTCGGCCGTGGCAATGGTCAGCGAGATGGCCACAGTCAGGGCAGCCACCTTTTGCAGCCATGGACGGCCACCAATGTTCTTGCCGCCGGAGCCACCGTTGGTGAACCCGCGTCGACCAAGAACGACAACGCCGCCGTCGAGGAAGGACCGCGGCGTGATAAAGAGCATGATGACGAGTGTGTAGGCAATGACGGTCGTCGAGGCCAGTGCATAGCACTGGGGGAAAGATGAAGCATAAAACGGGTCGCGAAAATCAGAGTACTGTGGCGTATTGTTGGATGTCTCGTCCATGTTGACGCCTGTGATGTTGGAGTTTTCGGTTGTCAGACTGCTCGTTGATGTCAAATCGGCCGGGTCTACATTCACTGTGCCGGCACCCGTGCCGGCGATAATATTGGGTGCGTCATAAGGCAGGCATGTTGGCTTATAGGCAGCGGCCGACGTGAGGGTGATGGGGTCGGCGCCGGGTATGTAGAGAATGCCGCCTGCTGGTAGGTTGAGCGCCTGGCAGTTGTATCTTGCGGACGCCGCGGTGGGCGTGACAGCGGCGCTGTCCGCCGCCGTGATGATGGACGGCGACACCACGATTTCACGAACGTCCATGGCGGTGCGAGACTGCGTCCACAGTGGCGGCCATCCAAAGGCGCAGGGCCAAGAGGTGAGAGGGGACCGTTAAGACCGGGTTCCTCTCCGTAGAGACAGCTATCCACCGGGGCCTATAATGCGGTCGCCATGAAGTGGGCTAGGAAAAGGGATATGTGGCCGCGTGCGCTTCGAAGAGAGGTACGCTGGGCAAGGATGTACCCCAATCGATCAAATTGGACGGCGCAGCACGGGCTGCGTACACGAGATCCTTTGTCTGACGTCGTGGTCGCGCAGGTCGTCGTGTTATGGTGGTTGAGGGCCACAATGATTTCCCCGTACGCCGACACCTTTTTTGCCACTGCTCTGGTAGCCCAATCTCGGTCTCGTCGTGCCTGTCTGTTGGGTTGTCGAGTGTTGAGGTTGATTCCAAATCACCGCGTGACACACAAAATCGCTCGCTCGATGGTCGACCTATTTGCCTAGTAGTTCGGACGGCTCGATCCACGCACCCGCTGTCGTCGTTCCTGTCGATGCGTTCAAAAAGCCGTCTGCCGTCGATAGAGTGACGGCCTGCGACGATTGCGTGGCTCGGCGGCGTGGAACGCGCGGTCCAAAAGTCTAAAGGGGGAGTGTCTCTCCAGTTGAGTCCGGGGCTGGGCGCCGAGAAAAGACTCGCAGGGACGTGGCGTTGACTGCAGATGGCTGGTACAGACGACCGGGAGCAAAGGAATGTCGAGGATCGGAGTATATCGAGAGCGCAAAAGATGGAGAGAAGGCAGATAAAAAAACAAAGTCGAGAATTGAAGAAGAAAAAAGAGAAATCGGGAGAGAAAGCGGGCAGCGATCAAACCACTGTGAGAATGTGAATACGACAACTGTGGATTGAGGAGAAAGGGGAGCAGGAAGGAACGAAGGAAGGGGGTGCGGTTAGGCCTGTTGAGCGCAGGAGCGATTCGACGGTAGGAGACACTGCCCCGAATAGAGAAGGGGAGAATGTTGTAAGATACGGGCAGGGAAGGACGCTTTTGCAGGTGGGTCACTCTTGCCTACTTCGTACGGACCTCCCGCCGTGGATGGCGCTGCGTAAATCGTCTCGAATGTGTTTGAAACTGTGCTGGACAGAGCCAATTTTGGTGGATCTGGAAGCCGGGCACAGGCGCTGGCTGATTCCAACAGGGCAAAATGCACCCCCCACCGCCCGTATTAATTGGTTCGGGAAAGGGGGTCTGGTTGGCGCATGGACTGGAAACTCCTGGACTACGGAGCAGAAAACTTGACAGCCCCGCCCGAGAAAGCGACGGACAAAGGGTAAGATACTGGACTAGGGAAGAAGCATCCACTAGGTGCCGCTAAAAATGTTTAAAGCGCCTATACGGAGTACAGTGCGCATAGTGTCTCTGGGAGGAGGGTCAAATTTGTCCTCTCCCAATCAGTTCGACTGATATTGGAGTACAGAGTAATACGGAGAGCCCGGAGCATTTTGCCTCGCATTTGCATCCACACAAAGTAGAAGAAGAGTGCCAATAAGAAATAAAGCACCCCGAAAACGATACATTCACTCGGGGCGCGAGGGTCCGGTCTCCTGGTCTTGGATGGCGCGTGGGATTGCCTCCTCCCGCCCCTCGACTGTGCCAATTTAAAGAAGGGTTCCGGCAAGCGGATGAACAGGAATGGACGGTACATGTATTTCGTACGGGGTAATATTATGGCAGTGTCTCGTGACGAGGCCTTGAGTACGGAGTACCCAAAACGAACGGCTGTCACGCCTGGGCCGTATTCGCGTCATGCACAGTATCTTTGTATACGGTGTATAGCTATACTCGCACCGTATTGTTTTGGTGTGCAATTATCCCGCGTTTTAGTGGCTGAGAGTGACCTGTTGCGGCTGTCGAGTCCGATGTTCATTTCCAGGCTTGTCGAGTCGCTGTATTATTACTTCGTATACGAAATACGGCAGGGCAGACACGTATGTAATAACGCCTTTCAGCCGTTCTGTCTTCCTTCGCACAGGTCGCCTCTCCAGCCGAGGGAAGTATGCCGCCCACGAATCTGTTCTCTCCCCGGTCCCTTGATTTCGCGATTTAGTGTGTGCCCAGTTTTGCTGGGCTTATTTGTAAGATACATCATAGTAGTTACGGAGTATTACAACCTTCGCCACAGTTGCTCAAGCTGGTTGGCCGCTGAGGAACCAGTGCGTGGTAAAGAGGGGTAATAGTGCATCGTGCCAACCCACCCGAAATGCTTGTGTTGTTTCCCCGTCGTCTTCTATCTGCAGCCTAGAACAATATTGCGGGAGTATGGACCATAATGTTGATGCCAAGGGACTGGAAGAGGAAGGAGCAACGGGCTAAGCATTCTCGTCTGTCAGGAAACGACAGGCCACCTGGACGACATAATGACTATCCTTTATGTTGCCGGCTCTCCCCAACACAGAAGCGGCAACACGTGTTACGGCTCACCTGTCAGTCGCTCCTGCCCGGTATTCTTCATCCCTCTGTTTCGTGGTCGCTTCCTTGCTTGTTTGTTTGATCAAATCCCGTGAAGAAACGCCACGTGAACATGGAGACTCGAGAAAACCTCGCCCTGGGCCATGTTCTGGGCATACGTATGGTGGG
Organism: Sporothrix luriei; assembly: GCA_021398005.1. Taxonomy (NCBI): domain Eukaryota; kingdom Fungi; phylum Ascomycota; class Sordariomycetes; order Ophiostomatales; family Ophiostomataceae; genus Sporothrix; species Sporothrix luriei. The sequence continues at coordinate 14,783 of WNLO01000043.1, read as the reverse complement.
AGGCTGGAGGCGTCCCAGCGCACAGGGCCCACTAACGCTGTGCATTGCAAACGTCCGCCACCGATAAGCGATAAGGCTGATGCTAGCAACATCCGCGTTATTGTCGAAACTACGTCGCTCGTCGTACGACAAGACACACCATTTGACGTCTCAACATTCGACACTCGCTCTTCGTGGCAGTTTGTCGGGTCCTTTTTTGCCTTCACGATGGACGGACCCGACGAGTCCGCCAGAGCGCCGATACGAGCGCACATTTTGGCGTCCATCAACCCTTTTACGAGCAGCGCGGCAAACGGGGACGGCCACCGAACGGATCCCAAGACACGGTCAGGACGACGGCGACGGACGCATTCTTCGGAGGCGGCCCGCAGCGGCGCGGACAAGAACTCTGAGACCGCTGAGGCGGGCGGCGGTGACCACCTGCGGCCTCGTACCTCCAAGATGAGGTTCAAGTCGAAGCGACGGCAGGAAGCGGCCGAGAGCGACGACGATAGCCGTCGGATGCGCTACAGAAGCCGAGACTACTACGAGTCAGACAGCGACAGAGGTGGCGACACTGCCATCGACCGAGATGCGACATGGAATGGACACAGCAGCAGGTTGGGCGAAGATGACGATGCGGCCCCAAAACAAACCCCCCACGAGTCCACACACCACGAGGTCCATTCGCAGGACGAGGCCAGCGCACGGCGCCGCCACCATCGACGCCGTCGACATCACCACGGCCGACACCGTGTGCGGACAGAACGGTCTCGTAGTCCAGCTAGGTCACGCACCCCTGCGTCGGCGGACGGCCATCGGGACAAAAAACGGCATCACCGCAGATCAAGGCGAGACGACAATGGACGCGAACAAGAAGAGGAAGACCCGTACGCCGACCCCCCCCTCGACCCGGATGCCGCGTTCCGTCAGTCTCTCTTTGACGCCATGGCCGACGACGAGGGCGCCGCCTACTGGGAGGCCGTGTACGGCCAGCCCGTGCACGAATACGCGGAAGAGGCCAAGGCCTACCAACAGCAGGCCGGTCGGGGCGGCGGCCAGGCAGACCCCGACCCTGACGGTGTGTCTGCCATGAACGACGAAGAATATGCCGACTACGTCCGCCGCCGGATGTGGGAGCGTTCGGACGAGGGCCGGCGCGAGACACGCGAGCAGCAAAAGCGGCAGCAGGCGGCGGCAGCGGCCGCCGAGAAAGAGCGCATCCGGGCCAAGCAGCGTGCGTTCGAGCAAGACCGGCGGCACTGGGACGAGGTCGAGCGCAGCTTGCGGCGCGGCGAGGCGCGGAAGAAGCGGCGGCTGTGGCAGGACCGGTGGCAGGCATACACGTCTGCGTGGTCGGCCTGGGAGGCCAGCCCGTCGCCCGGTACCATCCCCTGGCCGGTGGATCATCGGGATACGGCGCCCGACAAGGACAGCAACGGCCAAGAAGAAGCGTTTTCAAAGGAGGTTCGCGCCTTCTTCACGGGCGGGCCACAGGACGGCGCCGGCTACGACGGCGAGCAGCTTGAGCCCACGACAGAAAAGAGTTTGCTGGCCCGGCTGCGCGATGAGCGCGTTCGCTGGCATCCAGACAAGATGCAGCAGCGACTGGGCGGCAAAGTGGACGCGATGGTCATGCGTGACATCACAGCCATCTTCCAGGTCGTCGACCGTCTTTGGAGTGACCTGCGGGCGAAGAAGTAGGAGGGGCCGTTTGGGCCTTGGCTACGGCACTTGGATTGAGCGTGCATTTTACATAATTGATACCCCCTGAGCAGCATGCAGCGATTTTTGTTTCTTTTTTTGTTTTGTATTTTCACCAATTTATTTGACTTTCAAACCAAGCCCTTCGCTAGATAAAACAAATCCCATGGTCCCTTCCTATACGCCTAGATGATATCATGATTGGTGCACAACGTAAAACAGAACTCAATAACGTACAGCTAACGCTGCTCCCAGTTACGTATCCCGGTACGGCGACATGGCCTTTTTCAGCTCGCCGACAATCTCCGTGGCCTCGTCGGCCGACTTGGTCTCAAAGTCGTACCGCTTGCTCTCCGTCGCCTTGTACACAATGAGCTTAAAGTGCGTCGGGTGCCGCAGCGACACCTTGCAGCCCACCACGTTGCTAAAGTGCACCGTCGTCATCTTGCCGTGGCTGCTGGTGCCGCCGACGTTGTTGGCCGCGTGCGAAATATGCACGTACTCGCCGTCAATGGTCAGCACGCGCTCGCTGGAGCCCATGATCTTGAGGCCCTGGCGCCGCCAGACGGTGTACTTCTTGTAGTTGGCGTCGCTGACCTGGTCGAGGCCGCCGTGTCCCGCAACGGGTCCAAGCACGCCCGCCCGCAGCGCCTCCCGTGCAAGCGGGTGCGAGCCGGGGGTTGTGCCCGCCGCTTTGCGGAAGCGGCGCGACGCGGCCGCGGTGGCCGACGACGAACCCCCCATGCCGACGGCCGAGCCGCCGAGACCGTCGGACGACAGCTTGGGCGACCCGCCGCTACCGGGCGAGTACCCGCCTCCCGCACCGGGTGTCTCCGAGGCAAAGCGCTTTCGACAGAGGTCCAAGTCGGACACGTTGCCAATGGACGCGACGGCACGGTCTGTCAGCACAACGACGCCCGACCCGGGCAGTTTGAGTATGTGGTTGGCCTTGTCGAGGCGGCGCCGCTTGCAGACCAAATCGAGCACCTCCTCGAGGTACGTGTCCGTCGTCACGTCGACAGTGACCATCTGACCCGGGGCGGCGTCAATGGAGTGGATGTGCACACGCAGCAGCTTCTTGCGGCCGCGGGCCAAATTGGGGGCCGCGGTGGTGGCAGGCGCATCGGCGTGGTGGACGTCGGCGCGGAAGATGGTCGTCAGAATCGGATTCCTTCGCGGCTGGTCCAGAGGCGCCAGCTGCTTGTCTCGGAGGTGGATGGCGCTCAGGAGGTGCGACGGCGGTTTGCCTTGCTGTTGATGGTCCCGGCGCGATGCAGACGGCACGGCGCCCGGCTGCGGCGTCCGATTCCGCGGTGTGCGCTCGCCGTCTTCGTCGAGAGGCGCGCCGCCAGCAGCGTCCCTGTCCTCGGCGTCCGATGTCGTCGTCTCCTCGGTCGGCTGCGGCGTTGCGACCTGGTTGTTGGCGAACTCGGACGCCGACGCCTCGACAAGGCCAAATTCGTCGTACACTTTGGAGTTGGAGCGGAAGCGCGTGCCTTTGCTGTTGTTGGCCGTCGTAAAGGACACGAGCGCCTTGGTGCGCTCGAGCGGCGGGAAGTCGTCGTCGACCTCGCCGCCCTCCTCCACCATGCGCAGCGTCCACCAGTTGATGTTCAGGCGGTTGGCGGGCAGCGGCGGCTCGCGCTTTTCCTCAATGTACCGCCACAGACTCAGGCCAATCAGGTCGGCCACTGTGACGGCGCGTTCGTTGCCGTTCTCCTGGTGCACAGACTGTCGGATAGCCACCTCGAACGGCTTCGAAGGCTGCGAGGACGACGGCGCATAGATGCGTACCATGATGGGGTTCTGCTCGCCCTGGCCAGACAGAGTCGCAAAGCGGTCGAAGGGCATGGCGGATGTCGTTTTGGACTTGAGGGCGGCGGTCAGCAGACTCCGTGGCGGCGCCATGCTCACCGGGCGGATGGCGCTCATGGGCCGTGGCGGTGGCAGGTCACCGACGGGCACATGCGGGGCCGGGTGCAGGGACCGACGGACGGTAGATGTGCGCGTGAACTCCCGTGGCGGCGTGCCGACAATGGGGCCGTCGTTGGGCGGTGGCTGTGGTTGGAGGGGATTCTCGCCGACCGACTGCAGGATGGAGGCCGAGTCCATGCTGCCACCAAACGTCGAAGACATGTCCGAGTTGTCTGAGTCGTCGCTGGCGAGTTCACGCTCCTCTTCGAGCAAGTCGCTCTCTTGTCGTTTCAGGCCTTGCGACGAGCCGTTGTCCGCTGCGGCGCCGCCGCTCGCCGAGCTGCCCCCGAGACTCCCGCTCCGGGCTTTGCTGAGAGCCGTGCTGCTGCCGCTGGATGCCTGTAGGCGCGACGAGGCAGCTTTGGCACGGGCACTGCCCCGACTCGACGCGTGTTCGCGCTCGCGCTCGCGCTCGCGCTCCCGGTCGCGCTGCTGGTGGAAGCCGGACGCGTCAAACTCGCTTTCGGACGACATCTCGCTGCTCGTGACCGTGTCGCGCCGGGCATGCTCCTTGACGACCTCGAGCGCCGACTGTGAGCCGCGTCGTGGCGGACCACCGCGTCCCGGCGAAGCCGTACCTCCCGCGCCTCCTGTCGTTGCCGCCGCCGCGGACACCGCTGCTGTTGCGGCGGCAGTTGCCGTGGACATGGGCCCAATGGGCGGGTTCCGCAGGTTCGACGACTGCAGCGGCGACGAGCCGGACCGGTGGCGGATGGGCATCTTGGCAAACTTTATTTGCTGGGCCGCGCGCTGGTCGGTGCTGCCGTCGTCGTCGCTCTCGTCGCTCAGGTCGCTGCTGTCCTCCTCCTCCTCGAGCTGCTCACGCCTCCGCCGCCGTTTTGTTGCGGCCGTGACTGGCCCCATTGTGTCTGGCCCACCACCGCCGCCGCCGCCGCCGCTGATGACGCTCCCTGCGCCGCCGCCATTCCGACCGCCTCGGCCACCGCCCAAACCGCTGCCACCACCCCCCAGGATGCCGCCGCCCTCGTTGGGCTCATCTTCGAGTGTGAACCCGAGCGTCCGCGGTGCGCGAAAGTATTCAGAGGCGACAGCAGTGGGGATCGGTGGCGAGTGCGTGCGCTTTATGAGGCCGGGGTTGGCGCGCCATCCTGCTGCTTTGAACGAGGCCGAGTTCACAATGGTTTCGTTGAGGACGATGAGGCGCTCGCCCACGCCGTCGGCGACTTCATTGAGGTAGGCGGTGCGGAGCTGGTAGGACACGAGGCTGCAAGAAGGCCAGTTAGTATCGGAGCGGATAGGGGAGAGCAAAGAGACAAAGAGAAGACAGGTCACAAGTCACAAGGCGCCCGGCACTTACTCGCCAACTTGAAGAACGGACATTGCGACGCGTGCGGGGCGATCGTTCGGCAGCTCCCCGGTTCAATCGAGCACAGATGGGTCCCTGGTCGTCGTAGTTTGTATCTGTATATGGCCGTACAATATCCAGCATTGGTTCGAAGATATCGGTATATAAGCAAAAGCAAAGAGAAGAAAAAGGCAAAGACAGTTCGTTCGCCTGGACCGTCAGCCTGTCCGTCGTATCGCAAAACGAGGTGTATATAGTTCGCATATATATGTAGAACAATCAAGAACGGGAAATCGAAACGCCTGCCGAGTGCTGGAGATGGCCAGCCATCACCAAAGGGGGACGAGAAGAGGGTCGAAAGGGGGAATCGGTGTGTCGTGGTGCGATGGTGAAAGCGATGATGATGGCAGGAAAGCACGAGTCTCGAGATACGAGCTGCCGGAAGCACCGTCAGTCAGGTAGTTGCGCTGCGGGGGCCGTAGACAGGTAAAGCACGTGCATTGGTTACAGCCTTAGTGCATTATTAGTGGGCTTCTGCGGCACTACAGGGACAAAACACGCGCTGATGTAATATATTGTTCGGTAAGGTTTAGGGGCGCTATTAGTAGTAGTAGCAGCAATTCACTTTTCTCCGAGATCCACACGCGCAGCCTTGCGTTTTAGGACGACCCTTCGGCCACTTCGACTCTCCCAACCCCTCAAACGATAACTACACACAAAGGACAGCCGACCCCATTGACACAAGATGGGCCTCGTCGACTACGACTCCGACGGATCGGGGTCCTCGGACGGAGAGACGGCCGTGGCTCCAGCGAAGTCGACGACGACAAACGGCAGCAAGAAACCGTTCCAGAAGCTCGTCGACCGCGCCAACCCGGGCAAGATCCTGGTGAACCTACCGTCGACAGCCGCTCCCAAGGCCGGCGATGCACAAGATGGTGACGACGGCGATGGCCGACCGGCCAAACGCGCCAAAGTCGGTGCCGGCGGCAGTCGGTTCAGCGGCTTCGGCTCGTTTCTACCACCACCCAAGAAGACAGGTGCTGTTGCCACGCCTGCAGCGACAACCTCTCACCCAGAGTCTTCCTCGGCCGCCTCTCCCTCCTCCTCCTCCGTCTCTTCAACGGCAAGGCCGGGCGTCCACCTCAAGACGAGTTCTGAGGCAGCATTCAGACGACGCGACAACAGCGACGGGGACGCTTTACCCACTGACGGTGGCAACACGCCGGCAGCAGCAGCAACAACCAACACGCCTTCCCTCTCTTCTAAGATGGCTCTCCCGCCACCAAAGGCGCCCTCGATACCCAAGGACCAAAAGGCGGCAGAAGACGTCAAGCTTGTGGGCAACCCGCTCATGTTTATGCCCCTCTCGGTGTCACGCAAGCCCGGCGCCAAGAACAAGAAGAAGCCGGCCGTGGCCGCTGCCGGTGGGAGTGCACAAACACCAATGGGAATTGCAAGGGACGTGTCCATAGACGGAACCAGCGGCAGCAATACAGCACCCGCAGAAGCGCCACCACCACCACCAAAGAAGAAGAAGGTCTCGCTCTTCTCCCTGGGCGCCGATGATCAAGCCGAGGCGGAGCGGGCGGCCGAGGAAGCGGAGGCGGCGGAAGCAGCAGCAGCAGCAGCAGCATCAGCAGCCGAGTTGGCGCCTACAGACGATTACACGAGTACGTACCAAGTAGCGCCACCGGCCGGTTACGAATACGACTACAGTGGGCACGACCCTGCGGCAGCCGCAGCAGGGACGGCAGCCGACACAGCCGACCCGACCTCTGTCAATGCGTTTGCCAACGACATGCACTTGTCGGCAAAGGAGCGGCGCGAGCTGTTTGGCCGCACCGGCGCGGCGGCGGCGTCCGCACAGATTGCCGCGACGTTTAACATGGACCACGAGTACCGGCACAACGAGGCGCTGCGGCAGGCCGAAGAAGGCGCCGGGGGTGGCGGCCAGCAACAGTCGCACAATCCTGTGCGCACTCTGATGCCCGGTAAACACAGCTTGCGGCAGCTGGTGAACCAGGTGCATTCGCAGCAGGATGCGCTCGAGGAGACATTTGCCAAGAACCGGCAAACGCAGCGGGAGTCTGGCGGCAAGTACGGATGGAGGTAGGCAAATAATGCGGGTCAATTCACAAGCGAAAGTTCAAGGTTGGCAGTGTTTTTGGCGCCGCTTCATTTGGGTAGGAAAGCATGGTGGTATATGAAAGTATGTACAATCCATGAATATATAGTATAATTTTCAAACGCAATGCCGGCTCGGATACAAGTGAAGTCTCCGGCCTTCTATGTACAGGTATTTAATATCTAAACATCTTAAAATATCTTAAAATGTTGTGACAGTCACTTGGCGCCCTGTCTGGTCGCCCATCAAGAAACCCCATTCGCTGCGCGTAATGGGTGAGATGTCGTCATAGTCCTTGGGCGGCTGAGGTGCGCCGGCAACGACAGGTGAAACGAGGATGGAGGCGCGGGAGAAGCGAGGAAGGTGGAACGGATCGAGAGTATCCTCGGCAGGTGACAACAGAGCAGTCGAGTCTCCGACGTCCTGCAGCATCTCGCCGATGCTAGCGGCACCGAAAAAAATGCTTCCTCCACCGTTTACGCGGGTATTGCTGATGGGACGTGCTGTGAGCTGCTCCTCTTCATCCTCCTCTCCCTTGCCGTCCTTGGGGCTCTCGTTCGAGGTTGGGCTCATCGCTTTGGTTGGCTTGGCCGGCTTGGTGTCGAACGATGTTTGCAGCGTCAGCACAGGGAGCAGTTTGTTCGGCGACGACGGGACCTTGGCTGGGGACGTGGCAAATGGACGTGCCGATGCTGGGCGGAGAATGACGGGTGACGAAGGGTTACTTATGCAGAATTCTGGGACCCTCGATGTAACCGCTCCCAGGACTAGCGACTCGGAGTCTTCAATGACCACGCTGAGCTCTTTGGGGCGGCGGATGGCGCACAGATCCTCATCATCTGACAAGATGGACGGCAGAGATGACGACAGCGACGGAAGCGACGATGCGGTAGTAGACGTCTCAGATAGCACGTCCGAGACGTTGTCGTACTCATCGTCTCTGGTCTTTTCTTCTTCATTTCCTTCCTTTCCTTCGTCGCCATACATCTTGCGGCGGAACCGGTTACGGCGCTCAGCAGCAGAACCGAGAAGCGGCAGCAGCATAGGTGGGTTAGAGGTTGAGATGCTGAGGAACGATGTCCATGTAAGGGATTGAGGGGCGGCCACGTTCTCGGCCAGGGCCGCTGTTGGTGTAGCTTGCTCCTCGTCAGCGTCCACTCCGCCGGTGGAAACAGCACAATTCGTTTCCAGAGACAGCCGGGGAAGCTTGCCTGCCGTGGAAGGAGCAGGAACAGGAATAGGATGGGGTGTGGACGTTGAGCCAACGACAGCGGGAGGGCTCGAGCTCAGACCGTCGGCCCCAATACCGCACTCGAGCTCAGGCCCGCCGTATGCGCGACGGTACATGCGGTTGACATCGGCCAAATGAGTCTCTGAGAAGCCGGAGAGTGTCGGGTACTGGCGAAGTAGCTCCCGTTTCGACATGAGCTGCTGATGGCGAAACTGGGTTCCACCGTGGTGAGCCTGTGCCAGGATGTAACGGCGCAGCTCGTCAACCGCATCCTCGAGGCGGTAGTGATCGCCCGTCTGGGCGTAGCTGCATAGAGCAGCCTTGAAGGTGTAGAGGTGGTCGAGAGAGCGTAAAACAAGGCTGGGTGTATCGCTCAGCGTTGAGGTCGTTGTCGCAAAGAGGACTTGGTTTTGCTCTCGTGAACGCTGGACAAGATTGGGAGGCAGTCCGAGTGCCGAGGCGTCAACTGATGGGGCGAGCCAGTTGGGACTTTGTTTTGTCAGGAATTGAGGTTGTAGCATCATGGGAGGTGGTCACAAAATTGGACAAGACTTACCCAAGATTGAATTTCCGCGCCGCCTTTTCCAGGGTGTGGCGCAGTACCCGTTTATGGGTCTGGGGTAGATCATCAGCGTGGACTAGGCGGATGCCAAAGGATGATGGTGATGCTGAGGACATGGACGAGCTGGCCGTAGAGTGTGTAGCCGGGGTGGCCGGGGTGGCCGGGGTGGCTGGAGTGGCCGGGGTAGCAGGTGTGGCAGGCGTCGACGGAACAGATGAGGCCGCAGACGCCGACGACAGTGTACGGACTGGTGCAAATGGCCATCGGCTAGAACGACCGCTATCACCCCGGGCGCGGGAATGACTGGTGTGAGAGGAAGAGGAAGTGGAGGAGAGAGAGGCTGACGAAAGAGTCGGCGAAACTGCAGACGGCGAGGAAGTATTCAATGAGAGGTATGATGATGAGGCCGAGTGTGATGAGGTCAGGCTGGGAAGTGTGTTGGACCGAACGAGGCTCTTGATAGCGGAAGTAAATCGGAAGGGCCCCGAGGCTGTTGGGAGCGACGACATCGACGATGATGTGGTCGATGATAAAGAAGACGTTGCTGACAAGGACGGTAAAGCGGGCAGTGGACGAGCTTGGAGAGAGGCATCTACAGATGTCTCCAGCTGTGCAGGAATAGCAGTGGCGTAAGGAAGCTGATAGTCCCGGCGAACAACGACGAGATCAATGGCCAACGCTTTGCGAGCAAGCCGGCGGGCCGTGTACTCGAGAGCAGCATCAAGGTGGGATGGCAGACGGTGGGCATCAAGGACGGACTGGCCAGCCTCGAGGGGCGACGAGATGAGGTTCTTGAGAGGCATGGCGGTGCTAGCTGGAGGGTGTTGAGTGTGTAAGAGAGTGGGAAAAGGATGAGAGAAGGACGATCAGGAGAACAGGTACTAGACGTCTTTAAACGACCTTCTTCCAGGAAAGAAACACGTCCAGTGTGCTAAATGTATTTTCAAAAATGGTTGCGCATCGTGAATGATTTCAAGACAATGGTGATGACGAAGGGCACACGACAGAGTCAAAGATGTGACGTTGCTGATGTTGATGTTTGTGGGGAGGAGAGAGGAAGAGACGAAGATCAAATAGGAAACGAGAAGGGGGAGGAGTACGATGTAAATAAATTGGGAAAGAAGAAATGAAACAACTCCGTCCTGAAACACGGCCCCACGAAACGAAAAGGAAGGAGCGAGGAAAAAGGAAGGAACAAACGACGGTATGTCAAACCTCAAAATAGACTTTTCCATCACCGCGTGGGATGTCGCTTTGTGCAGCTGGAGTTACAGCTAGGGTAGCATTGCCGGGACATCCCAAGCGGGCACATCGTCACTTGTGCTGCATGGGGTGTGATATGTTCTCTCTGGGGGCAAAAAATAGAAACACAGACACATGGAGATCGTCCAATCGGGACATGAAAATGCGGGTCAGAAACATGAAACAGCCTTACGAAGTGGGAAACAGCGAGCGAGGAGATGAGGGGATTGGATGCGAGGAAGTAACGGGCACGCTTTGGGGGAGGGAAAGAACAATGGTGATGCCGCAAGTAAGGCCGCGCTAATCGAGGCCACGGCAGAAACAATAGACTCGACCCTGAGCTTCTGAAACGAGTCAACCGATATCAACATGTACTTTTATGTCGTATCTGTTTCTTGATCTCGAAAATAGTAACAGTATAATCAAGGTTGACATAGAATTTGTTCCGTTGCTGCCGTCCGATGAAGAGTAGATGTGTATAGCACCAATTTCCAGATTTAGAAATCACGTGTTTCAACTACGGCGCTCTGCCTTTCAGATGCAACTTACGCAGAATTTATATGTAATTGTTACTTACCTTCATGGTCTATATCTGGGGGAGAAGAATAACTGAACAGGAACGAACTCAAATGCTCGTAGGTGACATTTATTTATTTCTTGCAGTGCGTCATGATCCAAGTCTTGGAATGGAAAGCCAACAAATGTCACCACTTCTCCGAGACAAACAAGCAAAAAAAAAGGTATTGAAATTCACGCAATTTTCTCTGCCAAAACGAGACTCAAGCCCGACCTGACAGATACACGGCCATGCTGTGTTGTGTTTTTGGCCTCTGTTGACGACCAGAGACGGGACCGTTGTGCATTGCATCGTCGTGGGCGCGTAAATCGCTACCGTACACCTGATTGGCTGGCCGCCTCCTGAGCCCTTCCTCTTTGGGCCGCCCATGGTCGCCTGCCAGTGGCCAACAGTCGACGCTTGGCCCGTGTGCCGTCCGGGTGGCCTGGTCTCTTTTTATTTTTAGATGTTGGCCTTCGTCGCCATCATCCCCCTCTTTTTTCTTCGCGTGGCTGTTGGAGGTGGCCGCTCTGGCGGGACGAACCCACCAAGGTTGGACGCAATGACACAAAAGCGGGAAGCGGGAGCGCACGACAGACCAGCCTTCTTTCTTCTTATTCTTTGCACGTTTTTATTTGACAGCCAACCCCAATGGCAACGGGCCAATGACGGCCCTGTATTCTTCCTGAGCTCCCAGCGCACTCCAGCCCCGGACGGATACCATGCAGGTGACGAGATGGAAGGCGCTTACGAGTGACAAAACACAGTGAATTGCCGTCTTTGAGAAGTTTAGAACAATAACAGGAGGGGCCGAGGTGTTATTATTATTATTATTATTATTATCCGCCTTTCTCAGCCACTCCTGACTATTGGCGACTAGCTAGACAGAACCCTCTAGGGAAAAAACTGCCACAGAACTAAGTGTGTAATCTTTCTAGTTACAGTTTCGTGCAGTGGTCTCGAACGGCCACCAAGGTAGTGTAAATAAAACAAAATAAATAAAGTAAACAAAATAAACAAAATAAATAAATAAATAAAAATAAAATGAAACAATTAACGTAAAGAGTAAAGGAGAGTTGGTGTATCGTTGGGGTGCCGTTCTAGGCCGGTGTCGGCGATCGTTCGAGCTCCCTTATTAGGCTATACTCTGGGAGCCTGCCGCTCCGGATGAGCTAGCGGAGGAGTGGTCTAGCTATAAGGCCGCTTTATAGTTGGTGGTCTAGTTCTTTGGGTGTTTATAGCTAGTCTGGTGGTTATAGTGGTGTTATTATATAAGTTAAGAGGACGTAGGTTACGGTCTCCTCCTTAGTGTTATATAGGTACGTGGGTGAGTCTATAGTCTATTGATGATAAAGGTAAGCTTATAGACTAATATAGCTGGTATAAATTTATATAAGGAGGCTACTTTTAGCCTTTATAAGGTATTAGTGGCGGTGTTATATAACTTATAATATCTAGTATAATATCTATACCGTAAGGGATTCTATAGAGTAGCCTTTACTAGTATCTTATTACTATAAAGCCTTTTAACGGTTAATAACCCTAGTCTAGTCCGTCTCTTTAGGGGTAGGTGGTAGGGGTGGGGTAGGGATAAGCGTATAATAGTTAGTAAAAGGTTAGGGTTAATAGACTACGCCCTAAATAGCCTAGGCTTTTACCTAGTAGTCTAGCCGGAAGAGGAAGACGGCGTAACAGTAGGCTAGGTAAAGGTTTAACGGTAGTATACCTACCTTAAAGTAAAGGAGGTAGATAGACGTAGACTAGTAGGCCCTAAGGATAATATAAAGGTAACCGTAAAAGATCGAGTTAAGGGAGGTCGTCGGCCGACGGTTACCCTTCTCCAGGAGGAAGACACTTACACTATAGGCTACTATACTCTAGAGTACTACTATATAAATCGTACGGGCCTATAGGAGCGTACAGCCCCACGTCTTACTAGTAAGTCTTATAAAGGCGTAACTTTATATAGTAAGGCGGCGTTTTATTTATTAAAGGTGCTCTAAAAAGAGGAGCTTCCTATTAAACTAAATACTGAGGAAGCGGGCCGACGACCGGGGAGTAAGGACGGTAGCCCGGTCAAGCGTAAGCGTTATTATTAGGGCTATATAGGTACGGGAGAAGTAAAGTAGCTCGCTCTTTACCGACTTAAATATAATACCTCTTAGCCTCACCCACTTTATAATAATAGTCTATACCTCCTATAAAAGGTAGTAATAAAAGCCTATTATATAACCACTTATAAGAAGGTTAGTATTATCTATAAACCTAAGAGTAATAGTCCTATAGTAGTAATAAAGAGCCTAGTAAAGTGATAAAGTAAAGAGAATAAATAGGATTAATAATAATAGGGATCCTTAAGGGACGCTGGTAGTAATAGGCTATACTAGTGCTATCTTCCCGTTAAAAGCTAACGCCGTTGTCCGGCCCATTAAATAATTTATAACCTAGTTAATTAACTAGACTAGGAGGTAAAGGGCGTATAATATATAAATAAGCTATCTATAGTGGACGTTATTAAAGGCGCCTTAGATATTAAGTTAAAGGAGGGATACCGTGGCGCTAGCGTCCTACGTGTACCGTACGGCGTCAGTAAGGAGGCGGGCCGTCAGCTCTATCGACCGGTGACGCCAGTTACCCATTTAGCCTTCCGGAAGAAGGTGGTTCTCTTCTACTGTCTCGGCTAGCCGGTGGGCTATAATAGCCTTAATAGCTTTACTAATAGTACTAAAGAGTATAATTAGGCGCTACCCTTTCGCCTCTTATCTCTCTTAGGTAGTCTTATTAGGTTTTAGAATAATAATAGTATAGGATACCTTAAAGTATAACGGCTAATAGTTAAGACGGAGGCTAGTAGTAGTAATATTCTATAGCTATAGAAAGAGGGAGTCGCCGTAGGCCTAGAGAAGTACGTTTAATATTTAATCTAGCCCGGGGGCCTTCCTTAAGGAAGTACGATAAACGACCACTAAGACGTCATCCATAAAGACGTACTAGCTAATAAAGATACGGCCAAACGGTGTTACAGGCGGCGGTAGAGGTAGTGCGGCGTTTAGGGTTAGGAAGAAGCGGCAAGAAAGGATCTCCGCCTTATCATTAACGTATATAGCGAGTGTACCGTCCGACCACTATAGTGGCGGAAGGAGTAAGGGGGCGAAGGGGGTATAGCTTTAAGAGCGAGCCTACTTCTTTAGTCTCTATAAGTCCACGTCTCTTACTGAGGCCTTATATAGTACGGCACGCTAGTGGCAGCCTTTAGCTTAACGGAGGACGTATCTTTATATTCAGCGTACCTTATATACGACGTCGTATACGGCTATAGACTAGTCTCCGGTTTATACTCTCCTCTCTATAGCACAAAGGGCGTTAGTAGTAGTAGTAGTAGCTACGTCCTATCCAGGATAATAGTATCCTTAGGGAGGTAACTTAGCTGGAGCGTACGTGTATATAATACTAGTAAGCTTACTAATAAGATCGTTGGTTTAACGTTCTAGTTCGGTAATAGAGCTTAACGGTGTTGGTGTTAGAAGGAGAATAGCTTGTCTGAGTAACGTGGCCTTATCCTAATCTAGTTAGGACTAATAGAAGCCGTCTACTGGTACTAGTGGCGTTATTATTAATATAAAGCAGGCTTACGGTATATAGTTAAAGCCTAACTAGTTAAGCGTAGTATATATAGCCCTAAGCCGTAGTAAGGCCTATATATAATCTATCGTTAAAGGCTGATAATATAACCGGTCGCCTTATAGTTACTACGTTAACGTACCTAGCGGCGTTAGTAAGGATAGGTCCTATATATCCGTAAAGTTAAGGAGGACGTTTATATAGGCGGAGGTCCATCTAACCGTATCCTAAAGTAGGTGATAAAGGTTTACGTCTCCTATAAGGACGACGTTAATATTTAGACTAAGGTATAACTAGTTAGTAAGGCGGGGAAGCGGCGAGTCCTACGGCCGTAGGCCGAGTAAGAATAACTTATTATAAACTCTAAAGATATAAAGAGAGCGTAGCCCTTACGTATAAATAATAATATAAATAAGGTCTTTTCTAGCTATATATTCCTAATAGAATAACGGTAAACGCTTTATAATATAGCCGGTAAGG
>WNLO01000042.1:0-209637 GCA_021398005.1 Sporothrix luriei | reverse complement strand
CAGCGAGGGCAGGAGGATGGTTGTAGGGAGGGCACAAAATTGTAAGGGAATCGGAATTCGAAAAACAAGTTTTTTTTTTTTTATTCTAAAGGTTTAATTAATAAGTAGTTTTTTTTTTTGTTATGAGGCTATAGGATACGGTGTGAGGTTTTCTTGATTGTTTTATTTTCATGTCTTGTTCTATATCTGGTAAGTAGCGATTGTTCTAGGAAGTCCTAAAACTCGGGAAATAAAACGAAAAAAAAGAAAAAACCAGTGCCTAAAAACATACACCAAAAAAATGAATCTTAGTTTCGGACACGACCAAATACTAACAATAAACATATGATGGTCAGTTGATACTTTTTGGTGCTTAAAATTACATTCAGTAAATGTCCATTCGCTGCAGCCAATTACTGCGGCGTATCTCTTTCTGGGGTCGTCTCACGGGAAACACCGGACCCGCGGGGGGTGACGAAATTGCCCCATGTCTTGGGTTTTTTTTTTCCACTCTTAACCTTGCACCCACATTTTCTTATTTCCCCAGACAACTTTTAACTCTTGTCCACTTCAGTATCCGGGCAAAGCACCACTGGACCATGAATGCAAATACACCGCCCGATGCGCAACGTCGCCGCTCGCGAATCGGCACACGGAAAGGGCGGCGTATTTCGAGCGCGGCCTGCGACTTGTGCCGCGCACGCAAGCTACAGGTAAGTGTGCACCACTGCCCTGGCTCTTTTGCCAAATGTGCAAAGACAGAGCAGGCCTCTGACATTTGGGGTTTGGCCCGCTCGCTCACGGACTTGATTACGCGTGTAGTGCTCCTTCGAGCCAAATGCCCTGGGCTGTCACCGCTGCCTTCGGTCCTCTGCGCCGTGTACATTCGATCAACAACGACGCCCGCGGGGTCCTCCAAACAAGTGAGTCGTTTTGTTGTATGTGGATTCACTCTGAATGGCGCTCGGCATATTTGGTTTTTGTTTCCCACAGCTGTGACACACCCAAGGCTTTTCACACACCACCAACCACAGCCACTCACACATGGAATAGACATGTCACGCTCGCAAAGGCTCAGGGCACTGCGTCGTCCGTCAAAAGTCCAGTCGTACTTCTCGCGCCGGCGTCGGAAGTGGCAATCAAGAATGTCCCCATGACCATCCCCTTCCTCAACATCAAAATATCACTAGACGAGTTCTGTCCTCCGGCGGCTTTTGCTGCTGTCATGGTGGACTTCTTCGATGAGATCTATCCCATCATGCCTCTGATACACCGTCCGACGTATGAAGGTGCACTGAAAACCCGCCTTTACGACTCCGATCCCGAGTTTTTGCAGCTGTGTGTTGCCATGGCCGCCTTCACTGTGACGACGTTTCCGCAGCGTCTTCCAAGCTACGGCTGGGGCGGCCCCGAGCTGACCGTGGCAAACATAGTCGAACTAGCATCTGTCATTGTGCGTCTCAACCGCGGCATTGACAAACGCCGCACTATGGTTGAAGACCCTACGGTAGCTGCCGTTGTGTCGCGTATGGGTCTGAGCTATTCGTGTCACTACAGCGGCGAGTTTAACAATGGCTGGTCGCATGCCAACGAAGCTGTCCTGATGTTCCGTGAGCTAGGACTCTACCGTGCCGAGGCGTACAAGTGCCTGTCACGCGCTGGAGGCATCATCGGCCGCCGCATGTTTTGGGTTCTGTACATGATGCAAATGTATGTATCGTCTTTTTCTCTGTTAATATTTTGTACGGCTTCTGGTTCTGATTAGGCATAGGTACTCTTACACTTCTGCGCCAGAACCGCTTACTGTTCTGCACTTTGACGCATCGAAGACGGACTGGGATGCATTGCGCACAAACGACATGGACTATGTGGGCATAGAGGCTGACCCTGATGACAAAGATGAAGACATCGAAGAAGTTGCCGTCGTGGACAGAAGGCCCCCTGATCCAGGGACCTACTGCCGCCGCCACCGACACAAGCACAGTCTCATCATGGTTGGATTCAACGCTGTTATCGCCATGCACATCTGTGTAACTGAGATGATCGTCGACCGGCTACCAAGACCCCCGCCTTTTGCCCTGCCGTCGTCGCATCCTTGGTCCGCGTCTACGTCGCTGCCGTCATTCTCGACTCTCTCCACGTTTTCCACGCAATCCGCACATGAAAACCAACACTTTGTGGCGCCCCTGCAATATTCCGGCCCTGCACGCCGCCCGCGGCTATCTTCCAGGAACCTGTCAGTTCGCTCACCGGCAGCAACCATCGCAGCTGCAGTTGCACCATCACCGTCATCTACAGTGACCACGACTCTACAGACGATCGAAACTGGTATCGCGTGCATTCGTCACGTCCTTGACGGCCTTCCGCCTGAATTTCGGTTCCCACATGCCTTGGATATGCCAAGGGACAATCATGAGAACCCATCGCCTCCGGACCCATACCGCGCCATGCGTGCAAACATTCATCTGACAGGCATATTCTTACAGAGCCTGGTAATTGAGTCGTACGTGGCGAAGATGCTGCACACAAGCCATGCACCACGAACATGGACCTCCTCAGGACATGCTGCAAACTCACCAGCGGCATCTGATGACAACACTAACATAATTGAGAACCACTTGCGGTGGAATGACCGCTTCCAGATTTGGAAACTGAGAGAAGGAATAGCAAAGGAGCTGCAAAATCTGTTGCAGAGTTTCCCCATATCAGTGTTTGAGGTCACGGGCGTGGCCATGACTGTCAAAATCCGGCGCATAGCCGCTACTCTTCTAGAGCACAGTGATCCAACAGCACCTCCAGAAGAAGCCGGGGCTGCAGAGCGACGACGACAGGGCTATCTAGATTACTTTGTGCGCGTATTGACAGAGCTGGACCACAGTCCAACTGCGAGCTTTTGTTTTGTCAAGAGCCGGAGTTAAGTTGGCCAAATTGCTACATGTAAGAAGTAATATCTCAGTTGACGCCAGTGTGATTTATTTGCCTTCTTTGCTCGTTCTATATAAATACAGCCTTTACTACAATGTCCATGGCCTTCTTAGTTTGCGAGTTTGTCAAGACGCTAGTGTAGATGGTGACAGCCAAGCTTCCGCCGCCCAACCGGGCGACGCCAGCAAGGCCACCAGACGCACCCGGGTTTAACTGCTCAACGCCAAACTGGACAGACATGACTGCCTCATACTGGGCCCAGCCAAGGATGAACTGCATCATGAAGATGAGGGCCAGCATGAGCTTCATGTTGTACGGGTCACGAGTGCCATGAGGTCACCGAAAAGGACAGCAAGTGTGAAGGAGACGATTAGCACGAAGATGACGATCCATGTCTTCCACGTGGTGTCGGTCGACTCAGTGTAGTCCATCGCCGTGTTGCTTGGTCAAGGTGCTCCACATAGTACGCGACAATCTGGTGCTAGATTCGAAGTGGTGATGTTCTCCTCCCGTCACTTGGTATGCTAAGAAGCGTACCAATCTGAGCAATCCAGGGCAAACTCTGTGAAGTGGGTGGCAACGCCCAACGCTTAGTTTCTACGATCCCGGGCATTTTCTATTTTCCAGCCGTACTATCTCTGTGCGCGACGACTACCAGTGTAGATTGCCAAGCCTGGCTGGGCAAGTCTCACATCTTTTGGCCCGCACATATAGCACTCCATTCATTGCTTCTAGTATCATTTGGAGGTTTTGGTGGCTCTGCTATGTATATTTCTAAATGTGCATCGTACCCTAAGATAGCATTGTTCGTCCCGTTATCCCATAAGCTTGACAGCAGTTGTCAGTCCGGATAAGATCAGCCGGCGTATTGAGCATTCGACCTAGTGCCGATGCCAATTTAGCGACAGCGTGACGTACGACTTATGTATTTGCTTGCCCAAAGAAATAGGGCGAATATGCTAACACCCGCCACCCACAGTTTCTTGGTTGGGAAAGCACACCTCGATTGCGTAGGAGGTAAACATTTGAAGGTGAAGTACTCCAAGGACCATAGTAAGAGTATACTTCTGCATATGTCAATATTATTTGCCGCCATTGCTCGCGGCTTAAAAAGCCTTCTCTTTTGGAATCGAAATCACAAGGGTTGCCCATGTTCATCGTGACCTATTTCATAATCCGGGTTTTCCCTCGCATTTTACTATCCAAAATGGCTTCGGCCCAGGCCTTTGTTGCGCCAGCCACTCCTCAGGGTAGCCTTTCGGAGCCAGGAACGGTGTTGATCGCAGCCAAACGTCATATCCTATGAAAATAACCACTGGAAGCTATTCGATTTATTCTTGTTACCCTTCGGTCCATGTCAGTCAAACTTCTAGATAACCGATCCAATCGAGTAACTTTATCGCAAGTTTAAGCATTTATGGTCTACAACGAATATAAGGCCAAAGGAAGAATACTGTCCGCCGGAGCAAATCAAAGAGTACATTGGGAAAGCCGTCATCGCAGAGTGGAACCACGATATGTTGTGTTAAGAGCCACTCTTTTCCAACATGGTTCTATGTACAAGTAATATTATTGCCACTAGACACGGTGTCTTTGAAATTCAAGGGCTTATGGGATCTCGTGGAACCATTCACCTTTTCCATGTGTCTTCGCAATTTTGTAAACAGGGTGCAGGACCGTCTCGGAGTTGTCGTGAATCTTCTTCGTCCACTCCGTGTCTGTCAGTGTCTTGAGAGCATCCAGGTCAACGTCCTCACTTTCAAACTCGTGCAGGGCCAGATGTGTGGGCGGGTTCGGCAGTGGCTCGTTAGACGTCACGGGCAGACCCTTAAGGGCACGAGACTGGGCGTTCGAACGGGAAAACACAAGCTTGAAGCGTGTTGTGCGCACATAGCCGGGTGCTGTGGCAAGCTGCCCCAGATGCTGTACTCTGTTAGTGCGTGACAGCGACACATAAACAATAAGGGTACGAAACTAAAACTTGCTTCCGTCCGATACCAGGCGTCAAAGTCGTCTGCCGAGTAGCCCTTCTTGAGCTCGTACTGAGCTGAGATCAGAGTCTTTGTGTGTCCAGGTCCCTTATTTGTAGGGTCGTAGACCTGCTCGAGGCGATAGTACCGGACATTGTTGTCGGCCAAATCGTAACAGAGTTTCGTGCCAGGAAGGAGATCGCTGTACACGCGGATCTTGCGGAACTCCTCGCCTTGTGTGAACGCAATGTCCTGCATTTCGTACATAGCCAGGTACGGCCATTCGGTGCCGTCTCGCTTGAAGCGGAAAGCTGAATCGACACCACTGGTCTCGATGATCTCGGCAATGTGGTCGTTGTCGTACCAGTTCATGTATGTGGCCTCATCCATAATGTCCGGTCGCGAGATCCGCGCCTCGACATAGAGGATGCCCGGGCCTTTGATTTCTGCCATGGTGCTGTTGTCCCTTTTTTTTTGGTTGTGGGTCAAATGAAAGGTTACTGTCGAGTCTCGGTCGTCTAGGTCAGAGCTTTTGATAAAATCGTTCGCTGCTGCTCCTATGACAATCTGTGTCGCAGAATGTCGCCCAGGGAAAGAAGATTCAGCGCCTGTTTGTACTCCAGTAGCTCACCTGTTACAAAAGGCACTTCGAATGTGCTGCCGTATTAATACTAGCCATTTCGATCTAGCTTAAACAGTTCACGGACGGGTATACATACGCGCTAATACTGGACCTCCCTGACATGCGGGGGCAGCCAAACCCAACTTAGTCTACAGTAGGGACAGCGCTGACGAGGAGATACAAATTTTACTCGACCGTTGTCGGCTGTGATTCTCCAGCCCAAGGCCAAATGGCGATGAAATGAAAGATAAAGCTCTCGTTATAATCGATACCGGTGCATCGTTTGCACTCATTTAACTCTTCCGCTCGAACTCATCAGTAATATCAAGCTTCACGGAAACCTAGTTCACAGCCGTAATCCAACAGGAGCAATGTCCAACAACGGCCCAGCAGTCAATGGGCCGCAACCCATACCCGGCAGATATCTAAAAGTCTCGCTCTTTTTGCGGAAGCTCCCCCATGTCAGCGATGAATATTTCCATGGCTACTGGCGAAACAATCATCTAGTGCCTGCGTTTGCCAACGACACATTTATGAGCAAAGTCCGCAAATACAACCAGGTTCGTCTCGTTCATATTGCTCATTAATTTGAAACAATCGTAGCTCGTTCACTAACACGGGAAGCACCATATCACGCCCGACGTGCGGGCAGAGGCCCAGTCTCTGGGTATCCCGGTGCTCGATTACGACGGTGTCGCCGAAGTTTGGGTAGAGGGCGTGGAAGACTGGAAACAGATTGTGACTGACACGGACTTTGTCAAAGCTGTGGCTGAGGACGAAAAGCACTTTATCCTGTATCCCATCAACATCATGTTTGGCTGGGACAACTTGATTATTGACAGGGAGGCCGGTATCAACAATGGTCCGAAATAGGTCGGACGAAACAAACATGCAGCCAAGAACGGAAATTACCCGTTGCGGTTCCGACCATTGAATATGCATTCTTCTTGGTATATGCTGTATCTCAAAGCCTAGTATTATTTTGCATCGTTATGGCAGCGTATCGGGATGTCGGAGACGCTGGCGATGAACGGAAATTCATATCCCTCTTGTAATAAATATTATAGTGCTCTCCCCAAATGGACCCTCCCCAGACATGGAGTACTTCAAAGCCCCATATAATTTTATGGCAATAAAATTATCCTCGTCACCTAGACATAGTTTAAATTCTTTTCAACGTCGTATTTCGAAGCACATAGTTATTTGGCCCTCCGTCATTCAGTCATCTCCAATCCTACATCTCGCACCATGTCAAGCACAATGAAAGCAGTCCAGTGGGATCCGGTGAGTGCTCTGTTATTTTCGACATAATGACTCCGCATTGGGTCTAACAAAGCCAAGAACCAGAAAAAAGTCGTCATCAACACGGTCCCAAAGCCAACTCCGGGTCGCGGCGAGTTCTTAATCAAGCTTGCATCGGCAAGTCTGTGCCGCTCAGATCTCATGTCCATTGCTATTCCGGGCCGGAAAGAGCCAATTACACTGGGCCACGAAGGCGCGGGTTTCATTGCAGAGATCGGATCGGGTGCCGAAGGCAAAGGCTTCAAGGTCGGCGATGCGGTCGGTTTCCTCTACGTGCAAGGCGGCTGCTTTGAGTGCAAAGGCTGTCTGCAACATAATAACCACTGTATCCGCAGCCCCGGCCAAACGAACGGCTTCACTATCCCTGATTTTTTCGCGGAGTACAATGTAGTCGACTGGCAGAACTGCATCGTGCTTCTTCCTTCTATCGATGTCAAGACGGCATCGCCTATTTTCTGTGCAGGAATCACAGCTTTCCACTGCGTCGACTCGTGCAAGCTCAAGCCCAACGACTGGATCGTCGTTATCGGATGTGGAGGTCTCGGCCAGCTTGCTGTTCAGTACGCCAAGGCCATGGGGACACGGGTGATCGGCCTGGACATCAACGACGACACATTGGCCAACGCCAAGGCTCAGGGTGCAGACTATGTCTTCAACTCGCGCACCGACACCAACTACAAGGACGAGATCATTAAGATCACGGAAGGAGGAGCGCAGTCTGTTGCCGTTTTCAGTGAAGCCGAAGCTGCATACGATTCGGCGCCTCCACTGGTGGAGGTGGGCGGCATTATCATGGTAGTCGGTCTACCCAAGAACGGCGTTCGGTTCAATGCCCTTGATATTGTCACTGGTCGGTACCGTGTCAAGGGCGATAGTACGGGCACTCCTCAGCGAATCCCCAAGGCCATTGATTTTATCGTGAAGCATGGCATCAAACCCGAAATGGAACTGCATACCTCCCTCGACGATGTTCCCGACATGATTGAGCGCATGGTGGCGGGGAAGAGCACGAAGAAGATGGTTGTGTGTCTATGATCGAGTCGGTGCTGTTGATTTAGTTGGCAGGCATAGCGGAACGTTCAAAGTAGAATCAAGAACCGCACCATATTCAAAAACAAGGACATTAACGTGGTTTGGACATAATACTTCGTAATATCTACCGCTTTTTTTTTTTTTTTTTTAAAAATTTGCTAATTCGCATGTATAGCTAGTACAACTCCTATTTTCTCCTCTTAATTTCCCTTCTTGTCTACCGGTTTGCCATGGTGCGCTCAAAGCTGGCAGTGATTAGCTCAACGACATTGCCCCAGGGGTCCGCAACGTATGCGGCCTTGTGGCCGTAGACAGGCACAATTTTGCCTATCTGCCGGCCTCCATTGGCAACGACCTTCTCTAGGGTCGCTTCAAGCTCCGGTGTCGTGACGGCAATGTGGAAGTAGCCGCCGCGGAAGTAGTTCTTCTCAAAGTTGGCTTGCTCATCGGTCGCCATGTTGGGACTAGAAAACTCAAACAGCTCAAATCCCACACCGTTGCCAGCGCTGAGGTAGGCCATGCGAACCTTTTGCAGCGACTCTGGATAAATCTGGAAGATGCCACCTTCTGGATTGGTAGCACGATCCGATGACGAGCGCGCGCGCAGCTCGTGGAAGCCCAGAATATTGACATACCACTCGGCGGCCTTGTCGAGATCTGGTACGGAAACACCAACGTGATTGAGGGGATAGCTGCCGTGGTGCTGCTTTGATTAACAGATTGCCACGAGGTGTCTCCATTACCATTGATGGGAGCATACCTCAGCCGCTCCTGTGTAAGGTCCACACATGGTGACGATTCGTTACTCGTTGGATATAAAACTAAAACGTTGTCAGTATCATACTTCCCCACGGTGGTGAGGATGTGCTTTTCACCACCTTTATAAGCAGCGAATCAACTTACATTGTGGACACCGTGAAATTGTTGGACGTATTGCAATGTTCCCACTGAAGATGATTTGTTTCTCCTCTCGTCTTCGTTCAGAAATGTCAATATTCAAAATATGAGGAGCCATTTACGCTAGATACGGCGAGTGAGTATCTTGAGCCTTGTTTTGAATATCATTCCCCTCCGTAAGATCAAACAGCGTGTAACACAAAGCTCAAATGCTCCGCCACGTCTCCCATACCACTACGGAATTGTACTGCCGCCCTGGCAAGACGCACCCATTATCTTCACACAACCTCCGCACAACCCCGGTCGTAAGGATATGCTCTAAGATGGGGCTTCGGATGCGCTACTGACACTGGAGATCATGGGTACCTGTTTTTAAGCGGGGTTACATCAAGATCGGATTGAACTTCAAAAATAAAAAGAACTCATGTTCAAAAACGCGATGCGGAGGACGACATCGCCACGCAAATGGTGCCCCACAAACCCGGACCACAGCAGAGCTTACCCCTTCAAGGCTGGAACAGCCGTTTTTCAAGGCAGATTGCACGCTCCAAAAATCACATTCTCAATGGGGCAGTGAACAGGCCAGGTGGGGTACGGTGTATAGAGCAAGATGCAAGACATTACGTGAGGATTTCTCAAGACAGCCAAAGAAAAAGCGCAAGGTACGCTTATGCCTAGGCAGAGGACTTACTGCGGTTTGCAAGCTGGCAAGTCAGACAGGGGCTCTTTGAGCTCGTTGTTCCGGGTGTTATCTATCCGACAGAGAAAAGAACCTCGCTTGTCTTTATTCCAGTCAAGACGCCTTATTTCCTACTTGCCGTTACAGTCTATGGACAGCGTTGTTCAAAGCACCTCTGGCAGACCCTATCTGCTTTGAGATCACTCTCTTTTGACCACTCCCTCTCTCCTGTTCGATCAAACTCACTCTCAACATGGCTGATGTTCCTCTACGCAGGCTGGGGGGCAATGGTCCCCTTGTTCCAAGCCTCGGCTTTGGGTGTATGGGCTTGAGCTCGTCGTATGGTCCAGTGGACGAGGACGAGGCCCGTTTCAAAGTGTTGGACAAGGCTCACGAGTCAGGCTCCCGGCTGTGGGATACATCAGATGTTTGTATGTATTAATGTGCCTCTTAGAATCTTTTATTGAAACCAAAAAAATATTGGCTTTTACCCTGCTAACTTCAATCAAGACGGAGACAGTGAAGACCTTTTGGGTAAATGGTTCAAATTATCTGGAAAGCGGTCTGATATTTTCCTGTGCACAAAGTTCGGCGTCAAAATCACGGATAATGTGTACTCCATGCGCAGTGATCCCGAATATGTCAGGGAAGCGTGCGAAAGGAGTCTTCGTCGCCTCGGCGTCGACAAAATCGACCTTTACTACTGCCATCGCGTTGATCTCAAGACTCCCGTCGAGAAGACCATGGAAGCCCTTGTTCAGCTAAAAAAGTACATTCATACAAAGATCTGAAATCTCTCTATCTTATGTCTTCCTATGCTGACCAATATACCCAACAGAGAGGGGAAAATTGGCCATATTGGCCTGAGCGAGGTGTCCGCGTCCACGGTTCGTCGAGCACACAAGGTGCATCCTATCGCGGCACTTCAGCTGGAGTACTCGCCTTTCTCACTAGACATTGAGCGGCCCGACAACAACCTTTTAGCCACTTGCCGTGAGCTTGGAATTGCTGTCGTGGCGTATAGCCCCTTGGGTCGCGGCTTCTTAACAGGTCAGCTCAAGTCTCCCGAAGACTTTGCCGACAACGACTTCCGCAAGTCTGCTCCCAAGTATAGCAAGAAGAACTGGAGCAAGAACATGGAGTTGGTCAATCTTCTGGGGTCCATTGCCAAAGACAAGGGCTACACACCGGGCCAGCTGGCGTTGGCTTGGGTTCTCAAACAGGGCGACGACATCATTGCTATTCCGTATGTCGTGCTTATTTCCTTTCCGTCCCGCCTGAATCGAACATCCGCTAACAGATCCGAATTTAGGGGCACCAAAAAAGTTAAATATCTTGATGAAAACATGGCGTCTCTCAAAGTCACGCTGACAGATGCTGAGGCAAAGACCATTCGTGACCAGGTTGAGAAAATTGAACTGCACGGCGAGCGCTATGTAGGCTTCCTGGAGCACTACTCTTTTGGAGAAACACCTCCACTAGGCGCATAAACGGTAGAGCATGTGTCTTGTCGCATTTAAGAAGTATGTTTGAATGCCTTTATCAACTTATTGGCTTCATTTTCAATGACGGTGGGAAATAAGTTACGAAAAAAAGAGAAACTTGGTTTTCTTAAGCCCTTATTCGAAAACGTATGCGTAATCATCGTCGACCAAAGCAAGTCCACCTCTGACCTATCTAGATCGTCCCCTTCTCTATGAACTTTATAGGGATGGCAACTGGCTTGCACCGAAGATACTCGGCCACCAGTTTACCAAGTACATCGTAGCTGCTTGACGAGTTCACGCCGCGGTCGAGGTGATCCCGCAACAGGAAATGCACCGCGCGAACACCCTGTATCTCAAACCGATCCACTGCACCACCATTGTACTCCTTGTCGAGCAGGTTCTGTAACTTCCTCACCGTCAAGAATGACCGCAGCCAGTCCCATTCCTCCTGATCACGCGCCCAGAAACCGACGTTGCAGTCGGAGCTCTTATCGCCAGACCGTGCGTGGACAATGGAACCCAGTGGTGCCATCTGCGTTGGTCCCCAGGTCGCCAGCGCCACGGGCGACTCTGTCTCATAGCTGGCCTGTCGGCGAGGGTACTCTCGCACGGTTGGAGGAGTACTGACTGGGAAACTGTGACCATCATGTGTCCAGACGACGTGTTCGATCTCGCTCTGCGGAAAGAGGGACACCCAGTATTCAAAAAAGGGCTTGCCGACGGCCTGGCGCATATCTGTTCCTGGCGTACCGCCCGGATATCCTTGCAGACAGTTTTCGATGCAAAACTTGGCAAATGTTGGGTGGTCGGGTGAGATGCCCTTGTTCTTGCCAGCCGACACCATGTCCGGGTTGCGCGTCTGAGCGAATATGCGAAGTTCGACAGTGGCCTCGCTCAATGACCGCGGCTTCTCAGCCACGCTGCCCGTTATATTAAAGCTCAATGCAGTAAATTCCTTACGGTAATCACCCATCGATGCAATCGTCTGTGTCTCGACCATCTGAACCTTTTCGTTGATGTCCAGACCCGTCAAGAAGTAGTGAAACTCTGCTTGCCAGCCGCCTTTAGCCGTGATGCCGACCTTTGTCGTAGGCGGCGGTGGAAGGCCCTGGACGCCTTCGATTCGCACGCGGTCCGCCGACTCCTGCACCAGACTGATCTTGTCGATGCATGCCGCGACGTCCGAGTTGTAGTACAAAGGTCTCTGGATTTCATAGAGCAACTGTGCCGTCACCGTGTCAGTTGTAACCAGGCCGCCTGTGTTTTGCTCCTTTGTGATGACCACCTGGCCGTCGGCAGAAATTTCAGCAATAGGGAAGCCAAGGTTCGTAAAATTGTTGCCAGACTGGAGGAGTTCCTTTTTAAAACCGGTATACGCACCACCGGTGACATCTGTCATGTTAGTATGTATTCTGAGAGGAAACGGAGGGGAATTCGAGGTCGTCGTCTTTTTTCTTCCATCCCAACTTACAAGAACTACACTCGATGAGATGGCCGGCCACAAGCTCGTTGGCTAGTTTCGTAAAATCATCCCGTGCCCAGTTGTGCCACCACATGGCAGCACCAACAACAGGAGAGGCGTCAGACACACGGCCACAGATGACAATATCGGCTCCATGGCGTAGAGCCTCTGCGATCCCTATGCCACCCAGGTAGGCCTGGGCAAAGATGGGCTCGGCGCCCCAGTCCTGGATCGGTATGTCGGCCGGCAACGACAGAAATTTTTCGCCCCTTTGCAGCAGCATCTTGAACTTGTCCGTGACGTTGTCGCCAGTCACCCAAGAGACCCTGAGCTCGGTGCCTTTGTCCTTGCAGAGCTGTTGGATCCGCTTGGCCATGGCCTCGGCGTCGCAGGCGCCTGCATTGACAGCGACTTTTTGGCCGTTCTTGGCAATGTTTTGTATTCCGGGAGACAGCATGGTTATGAACGACTGCTCATATGCCTCGGACGACGTCCCAGATTTGGTACCTTCTAGCTTCTGTGCACCGCGAAGGGTCATGCTGACCTCGCTGATCCAGTCGCCGAAAATGACGTCGATCTTAGGGTCTTTTGAGAAGTCCTCAATAGCCCGGAATCGGTCAAAATCACCGCCGGACACGCCGGCGATACGGAGTGGACGCCTCGTAGATGCCATTGTAATTAATGCGTGAGGTAATTTTGTTATGGCCAGTAGGTGTGGTGATGCTGGGTATGATGAATGAGAATCTCAGCGTGGGTGGCTCTTAAAATCATATACTTATAATGTTACCAAATTCGACACGATAGAAAGAAGCACAAAATAAATGGATGATACAACCTTGGCTATCTAGGATTCAATGAACCGGTGAGCCGAACTCATAGCAGACAAATGAACCAGGTGGGAGGAAACGGCCACAAACATAAAGACAAAGACTGACACGTCCCAAATAAACAAGAGTGCAAAAACAGGTAAAAAGAACGACATACTCCATATTTTCATCTCCGTCAACCTACAACGTAAAGATACTCCGTACAATCCGGAACCATTAACATCAACTCCTCGACTACCTTGTCCCATGGCACGCCCTATTTGGCCCCGGCCCCATATGAGTGGAGATGATGTTTGGCGTCGTGCAGATTTTCTGGCCTCCGGACCAGAAAGTGGACACCACCTCCGCATATCAACCCCCAACATTTAGGAGAATAAATATCCGTGCTTAGGCTACAATTAAGAACAGGGGCGGTATGCGATTGGGCAGCATAGGAAACAATTTTCCGCAGGAGTTCGGTCTATGGCACTGTAACAGCGGCAAAGTAATACTCAACCAAGTGGAAGATCGCCCACTCGGGGAAATATGGCAGGAGATCGAACGACGTATTACAAAGTGTACACATTACAGGCAGGAATAGGAATGGGGAGTGTTTATATGATAGGAGACGACGAACGCCTTTTACAGAAGCCTGGAAGCCTCATATATAGACAATAATTGTTTCCATTTAATTATTGCTCACGGCCAATTTTGACCAAGGTTAGAACACTTATTCCAAATATCACAATTCATCGCAACCATGGCGGTCGTACAGTTTGCCACAAGCAACCCATCCGGGTTCAGCATTACAACGATTGTCACCCTGGCAGCAGCCTCGACGGGCATTATCTACGCGCTCTGGAAGGGCATTTACAACTTGTATTTCCATCCACTGGCACGGTTCCCAGGGCCCCTTTTCGCCCGCGCCTCTCCCGTACGCCTGACCTGTACCATCATGAAAATGCGAAAATAATTAATATTTCCCGATGCTCCTAGCACGCTCCCAGCTAATTCTCTTGTTTCCTTTTGTCTACAGTACCCCAATGTATACAATCTCATTCGCGGCCGCATTCCCTTCTGGATCAAAGCTTGTCACGACCAATATGGCCCAATAGTGCGCGTTTCTCCCAATGAATTGTCATTCGACAATGAGGCAGCATGGAAAGACATCTACGGAAGCCGGCCAGGCCACATGAACTTCCACAAAGACCCCGTGCACGTTGGTAGCATCGAGTCGGTGCCGGGTGTGTCGACCATCACAATGGCCAACGACGCGGACCATGCCCGCCAGCGTCGCGCCCTCTCGCACGCCTTCTCGACCAAGGCGTTGATGGAGCAAGAGCACATTATCCGCTCGTATATCGACGTGTTCTCGGAAAAGATGAAGGACTTTGCTCGTGAGGGCACGCCGGTCAACTTGGTCGCATGGCTGGCCTACTGCACATTCGACATCATTGGTGACATGGCGCTGGGAGAGCCTTTTGGGTGCATGGACAACGAAGACTTCCGCTTTTGGGTGCCTCTCATCAGCGCGTCGATCAAGGCCGGCGCCTTTGAGCAGGCCACACGGCGTGTTGCCCTTACAGGTGGTACCACGCAAAAGCTACTGTTGAAGCTCATCCCTGACCGTATTCGCGTCACCAGACGCAAGCACCTTCAATACAGCAAGGAGAAGATTCTCAAGTCAGTCAAGAACTGCAGGCGATTCTACGTACTGTCGTGTACTCTCTCTGCTTTACTGACACCCTCCCAGACGCATGGAACAGACACAGTCGGATCACAAGGACTTCCTCTACTACCTCATAAAGCAACTCGAGAACGGATCCATTGGCAAGGATGAAGTCATTGTCAATGGCGCTCTCATGATGTGAGGTCACCTTTTTCTTTGATATGTTCTTCAAACTTTGCCTAACAACCAAAGTATTGCCGGCACCGAAACCACCGCTGGATTTCTGGCTGGTCTTTTCAACCACTTGCTCCGCGATAGGCGTGTGCTTGACATCCTTGTGCGCGAGATCCGTGACGGTTTTGAATCCGAAAAGGACTTGAGCTTTGAGCGTCTGCGACAACTGCCATACCTCACGGCCGTCATCGATGAGGGTCTACGTATCTTCCCCAGTGCTCCCATTGGCTTTGCACGGACGGTCCCCGTCGGTGGTGACACCGTTGATGGTGTCTTCATCCGTGGTGGTACCACGGTCTCTGTCCCCATGTGGGGCGCTACACACAGCGAGCGCAACTTCAAGGACCCGTACAAGTTCCTGCCGGAGCGCTGGCTAAACAAAGAGGCTAGCACCGACAAGTTCGGTGCTTCGAACCCCTTCTCTCTTGGCCCTCGTGGTTGTATTGGTCGCAATCTATCCATGATGGAGATGTGTTTAATTATTGGAAAGCTGCTCTGGAGTAATGACATCTCCATGGAGGGCACGCAGGACGCCTGGGATCCGTCTCGCGACTACCCCGGACTATACGTCTACAACAACTGGATGAAGCCTGGTCTGTATGCGAAGTTAACACCCCGGAAGAATTAAGCCGTGTATCATCGCGTATCATCGTGTATCAGGCGACCTTGTCGGTATAAACAAAAGAACACTTGTATATTGGTTATGACCCAGATTCTGGAATATATTTGGACTGTCCAAACTTAGCAGTTAGTGATGGTTACTCTTTTCTCTTCTTCGTATGTAACCAACTTCTTTCGAACTTTTACTGATGACGTCCTATAATTTTCATATGTCACTTTCTAGCACTTTATTCAGCCACTTCTTTTTTTTTTTTTTTCTGCTAAACACACATCACTTCGTTCTTTTCTGCTAAACAGACAATTATCCACCACCGCTAGATAGGTGATCCAACAATAAATTTAAATGAACCCGGACATATATACAAATGATTTCATCCTCTGCCGCATATATGCCTCCCATATCATTTCACATTTTGTTCCTTCAACCCAGATTTAACCCTCGTGGTCGTATGCGGCCAAGATACGATCAAAGTACTCCTTCTGCGTCTGCTTCAGCTCTGGGTGTGTTGCCACCCATTCCTTGTTGTCAATGATGCCCTGGACCGTCATGCGGCCTACATCAGCAGATGGGATACGGCGTGCTGTGCGCTTCTCGGCGTCGAATGGCTGCGACTTCCCGTACTTTTCAGGCCGCGACCGCTCGCACTTCATGATGTTCGTAGTAGTAGCAGCGACAATCACACTACTCACGCCAACGTTGTGTTCCAGAGCCTCAAGGCGCAGGGCCGCGCCCAGGGCCATGACACCGGACTTGGCCGCTGTGTAGGGGCCGTGGTGGGCAAACCACGTGGGGTTCATGCCGGCTTGCGAACCGACAAGAACAATATGGCCCGACTTGCGGGCAACCATCTCGGGGTAGAATGTCTGTATGCAATAGGCTGGGCCGTAAAGGCAGACGCCAAAGACCCAGTCCCAGTCTTCCGGGCGATGGTTGACATAGGGTCCACCCGTCGTCACGCCCGAGCTGCAGACCACAATGTCGACCTGCCCGTACTTCTCCACGGCCTTGTCGTGCAGTACTTGCACGTCGGCGCGATTCGACACATCGCACACGACTGTGAGCACCTCCGCACCGGCCTTGCGCAGCTCTGCGGCGCCTTCCTCGAGACGCTCTGAGTTGGTAGACGCAATCACGAGCTTAGCGTCGCCGGCCTTGGCCAGCTCCAGGGAAATAGACAAGCCAATGCCCGTGCCACCGCCGGTGATGACGGAAACCTTTCCCTTGAGATCCTTCATAGCGGCGTCGTGTATTTCTTGAGGCAAAAGTGCAAACAGTCGAAGTTCGACGGAGGTTCAAGAGATGTTGTTTGAAAGTGATTATGTTATTTTGTTTTGTTTTCGCAGTACGTTCGTAACGATCCACCTGTAATATACAAAACCAAAGCTAGATTTTATCGGGACACTATTTGTTTTTGTTGCTTTTCGTTTCTCCAACCGTTTCCATTTCTCCAATCTGTCTTGCAACAGCTACATTCTCCCGCTTATTGGCTGGGATGAAGTTATCCGCCTAGTCAACCATGAGAAACACCAGTTACCAAGCCAGCCTGTCTATCCTGAGCTCGGGTTTGTCATTTAGCGCCATCCCGGAAGATGCACATAGCACAGTTGCCAGTGTTGGTCGTGCGCTGCCGAAAACGAGTCTATTGTATGTCGCGCAGTGGGGAAGTAGAGGACGACGGAAGTTGCAGTTCCTCGGAATTGAGGAGCATCGAACATGGTTCGTGATTGCTTGCCGGCTTAAAAATAATAAACCATCACATGCCAAGTTAATGATTTAGTTCCATAATTTTAAAGGCGAAGAAGATGAAAAGAAAAATAAAAGAAATAATACAGAACCGCCAAAGCAGGGTGACCTCCTGGCAAACATCCCAGCAACGTTCGTTTCTACGCCCATTCACACCTAATTCGCACTCAGCTCTCCTTTCACGATGGCTGCCGTCACTGCGTCGAATTTATTCAATGTCAAGGACATGGTGTTTGTTGTCACCGGAGGCGGCACGGGCATCGGCGAGATGATGGCGCACGCACTGGATGTCAACGGCGCAAAGAAAGTCTTCATTCTCGGTCGCCGGCAAGACAAGCTGGACGCTGTTGCTGCTGCAGCCACGAACAAGTCAATTGTCGCCGTGGCTTGTGACATGTCGTCACAAAAAGACTTAGGTCGTGCTGTCGACCATATTGCGGCCCAGACACCATTTGTCAATGTCGTGCTCGCCAACCACGGAGCCACCGGCCCAACAATCGACGACCTGCCACGCGACCAT
Source organism: Sporothrix luriei (assembly GCA_021398005.1). Lineage (NCBI taxonomy): Eukaryota > Fungi > Ascomycota > Sordariomycetes > Ophiostomatales > Ophiostomataceae > Sporothrix > Sporothrix luriei. Next base: position 191,688 of record WNLO01000042.1, on the reverse strand, counting down.
ACCATGTCGGCGGCCGAGGTGCGGGAGTTCTTTTGGAAAACCCCCATGACTGAGTTTACCGATACGTATGCCGTCAACTGTAGTTCGATATTCTACTGCTACATGGGCTTTCTAAACCTGCTCGCCGCTGGCAACACGCTTGACGAGTCGCCAACCAAGGTACTTGGGATCGACAGCCAGTTTATCGTCACCAGCAGTATCGGTGGCTTTTCACGCATCCCCGGCATGGGCTATGCGTATTCCACCAGCAAGGCCGGCGTGATGCACATGGTCAAGATGTTGGCTTGCAATTTGGCGCACTTGCACATTCGGGTCAACTGCATTGCCCCGGGTATCTACCCCAGCGCCATGTCCAATGTATGTCGACAAGGTGAATTTCAAACGCAGAAGCAAATGCAAAAGCATGAGATAAATCAGCGAGTGCTAAGCCGTCAGGAATTCCTCAGCCGGACCCAAGGCATTCCGCAGTCCATCGTTCCACTACAACGCGTCGGCACGCCAGAGGTACGTCACAATCCATTCTAGTGGCTTTCTGGCCCTGAGTTATCTCGCACTAATAACTACTTAAGATGTTGCAGGTGTTACGCTGTTTTTGTGCAGCAGGTCGGGCGCCTACATCAACGGCAACATTGTGATCACGGATGGTGGCCGACTCTCGATGGTTCCTGCGACCTACTAGGACAACGCTATAGAATAATAAAATCATTGCAGTAACTGCCGAGATTGCTTGTTGTCAATTGATGTTCAGCTTCAAATGACGTTCAGGTCATTGAAAACCAACTAGTGCGTTCTCAACAACTACAGTTGACAACCGACTCCACAACGCTAAACGTCACAACTTCACCCATCGCACCTTCCGCAGCAAAGCATGATTTCCAACATGCCCCGTCACACCTTCTCGTCATTCGACGTAATGGCCTCCTTCCCAGACAAATTCAGCTGCGTGGCCACCTTGTTTGTCAACAGCGCATCAAAGTTGGGCACAAAGAGTGCCACAATCAGCGCCATCACACCAAACGCAATGCTCGTGAAGAAGATGGTGCGGTACGAGTCCGCATAGGCCACCTGGTACGCACGCGTACCGATAGCAATGATATCCGCTGTCACGCCTGAAATCTTGCCAAGATCGGCGGCTGTCTTGCCCGCCGTAACTTCCGTCATGTACGCCTCCACGGATGAAGGCGACAAGCCGGCCTTTGTCAGTGCCTCTGGCACAATGGTCGACAGCGTGGTAGTCTCGCGCGCCGTCAGCACAACGCTGTAAATGGTCGAGGCCACAGTTGAGATGGCACTCCGCAGCGAGCCAGCAATGCCTGTGGCCGTTCCAATCTCATTCTGGTCCTCGATACAGATGTTGCAGGCGGGCAGCACAATGGCCTCGGCCCAACCGACGGCCGTCGACGCCAAGAACATGAGGCCCATGGCTGTCTTGGGCGTGTCGGGCGTGCACGTTGTCATCGATCCCAAACCAATTGTGCTGATGGAAATGAGGGCAAGCAGCTGATATTTGAAGTTGCCAATGTGCTTGGCTACCGTGCCGCCGATGATTTCACCGACGGTGATGCCAATACCTACCAGCGTTCCCGCCCAGCCCGCCCACATCGCGCGGCCGTTGGCATATACATTGGCAGCCATGGACGGCCACACAATAGCCTGGGAGTAGTACACCGAAGCTCCGAGCGACAACACAATTGCCGATGAAACGAAGCCGCGGTTCTTGAACAGGTGCATGGGAACGAGTGGCTCGGCAATGTTGGCCTTGGCCTCGTATACCATCAATGCAACCAGACACAAGAAGCCGATAACGATTGGCGCAATTACGCCCGCTGACTTCCATGGGTAGATGCTACCACCCCATGATAGGCCTAAAATAAACAGCAGCAGACCGGCGACATACAAAAACATGCCAACGTAGTCGTAGTTCTTGACCCAGCGCATAATCGTGTCTGCGCCGTGTTTCTGGTGGAAGCTAGGCGGAAAGTAAAACAGGGAGTAGAGGGCCGCCGCCGTGACGTTGGCGATAATCAAGAGGTAGTAGGCCCAGCGCCAGCCCTGTTCCGTGTACAGCACAAAAGCCGTCGAGATGGCCGATCCGAATCCCGCCGTGGGCATCGATCCCCAGAAGATGACGGCATTGGCCATAAAGCGCCACTTCATTGGCACAAGTTCGCCAATGACAAAGGCGTACGAGTATCCCGTGGCCGCTGACAAGCCGACAAGAACCTCTCCGCCGATGGCCACTGGGATCGTCTGTGCACGCGAGGCAACGGTGGCGCCGACAGCACCTAGAAGCGTGCCGCCGATGAAGAAGTAGCGCCTACCGAACACATCCGACATTTGGCCAACCAGTGTCAGACCCACGGCCAACATCATCGTGTACACGAGAGAAAGCCAGATAATCGACCCGGGGCCGATGTCTGCGTCGATCTGACCCAGGATGGGTGCGATCATAGCGAAGCCGCCCGTGCTGGCGAGCAAGTTGATGGCAATAGCGAAGCCCGTGCCGATGAAGCGCGGGCTATAGTAGTAGTGCTTCGGCAGCTCGTCGACATCCCCAGTAGCAACTTGAGCCGGCAGCTGCTGCTGGTACTCGTCGTGCTCAATATCAGCTGCCGGCTTTGCCTCAGTGTCCGTTGTGGAAGCAACCATGGTGGTAGAACAAAAAAAGCTGACGAAAGAAAGTCAAATGAATATGGCAGAAAGGTGCGAACAAAAGGGTCACACAAGGGTGCAAAATAGACAACCAGTAAATCACAGCCTGCAAAATATGCAGAAGATACCACGGGGATGTTTGAAACAAAGCAAGAATGTGGGAAAACGGCAAGTGGAACGGCCTGGATCCAGACTTGGAAAATATCTAACACAGCGACCGGGTCTTGAATATTCGAGAAATGGGGATTATGAAGGGAATTACGATAACAGAAAAAGGAGGATGTCTGGGTATAATCAGCACGGCGAAAATCCCATGTTCTTTGTGCCTTTATGTTACGGTCTCATGTCCTTCCAATCTTTCAACAAACCGGCCCCCGGTTTCGTAAGTCCGGTTGAGCAACGCACGTCATAGCTGTTGAGTGTCATCGGTACGGCCAGCCAGACCGTGTCTCGCCTTTGGAACTATATTCCCTTCGCGTTACCAATCAATACGATTTCCGGTGACCACTCAAGCGTGCCGGAATTATTGGCAATAATAATATTGAGAAGCGTCAAGCAGGGTTGAGACATCTTGGAAAGGCTCTTCCGTGGTGGCCATTTTTCATGGTCAGAAGTTTGTTTTTGACCACCCCTAATGATTCTTCAACAGGGATCTAATGCAGCAATTTCTCCTTGCAGCATCATAGCATATCTCAATGCGCCAACGAGTCACGTATCGTACAAACGGGTGGCGTTGTATGCGGCAGGGCCTGGTACACTGGATGTGTTTTTAGACTGGCCGCAGACCCTCGCTGGAAAAGGAAAAAAGATAGCATCAGTAGAAATATGGTGCAGTGTGTTGGAGACATCAAGGGAGAGCATATGAGGAGCAAAGAGAGGCTGGTGAGATAGCGGGCACAGGATATGAGGCAAATGCGTGAAGAAAGGTTTTCCTTCAACTTGCTTCGTCTTAGACGCCGAAGTGCAAGAAAGAGAGGCCACTCAGGACAAGTATATTAATTGCAGGTGCAAAAACATGCCAAAATGGCCCCATACAATTGCCATCAGTTTGAATCGACCTCAAATATTCCGGGGTGATGTCCGGGGATATCTCCATACCCAATGAGTTCACTGCTGTACCCCGATACCAGTGCTTCATACGAGGCTCCATACCGAGTTCATCATCCTCTCTGTCGCAATTTGTCTTGTTTGAGATCGGTCGTGCACTACGCGCGTCGGGGTAATCTGCCGTAGATCTGGGGACGTTAAAAGAACGCGGGGAGTGTGGAGCATTGGCCAATTTCGTACCATCAAAAGCTTTGCCCGCCTGCTTCCACTGGAAGACTGTATCCGAAATTCTGGACATGGGTTCTGCTTTCAATGGGTCAAAGAACGTGCGTGCTCCATCGGCCAGAACAGTCAGAAATCGCCCAGACAGCTCCGGAAAATGAATAACCTCAAATGCGGAGTAAGTCGAGAGCCTCAAGCTGATATTCCCCGAAGTGACATGAGGCGCAACTCCGTGGTGGCCATGGGTCAACATGGCAACCGGCGTGATTTAAACTCGGAAAAGGTGTTTCCAAAAACTCCAGCAGAGTACCCCTATTTAGGAACCGCGTTTTCCAATGTCAAGTTGTAAGGGGCTGGAGGGTAAAGCGTAGGCGACTACGGCAAATACAAAACATTCATTGACAACAATATCACATCCAAGCAAGCTACCAAAACACCAACAAGCCAGTCGTCACCAGTCAACAGGGGGACCGAGCCGAGCACTCGGTGTAAAGCGAAGCAGCAGTTCAAGTCAGAGTCTTCAAAGGTATGCTTATGTAGTACAGGAGTCCATCATCCAAATAGATCAAATGAAAATGAAAAAGAGGAGTAAAGCTCTCCAAAGAACATGCACTGGATAGAACAAGATCACTTTCATTACAGTCACAAACCAATCATATTCAAATACTCCAGACGCTAACCACTTCACCAGCTGGTCCCTCAGCCTGCAGTACCACATAATCCAAGCTTACCACACATCGACAAAATGCCGGTCAACTACGACGTCAAGGGCAAAGTTGTGGCGCTCACCGGCGGTGCCTCGGGCATTGGCTACGCAGCAGCACAGCTGCTGTCATCTCAAGGCGCCAATGTCTCGCTGGCTGATGTCAGTGAGAAGGCTTTGAAGGACGCTGCCGAAACTTTCGCCAAAGCACCTGGTGCTGGCAAGGTCATCTGGACCATCGTCGATGTGCGTGACGAGAAGCAGGTCGACGCATGGATCCAGAAGACGGTCGACGAGCTCGGTCAACTGGATGCTGCAATCAACCTGGCCGGAGTCGTCCCCAAGGTCATCAACATCGAGACAGTTCAGGAGCATAACACGCCCGACTGGCACTTCGTTCTCGACGTCAACCTGACCGGTGTTTTCTTCTGCATGCGCGCTCAGCTGCAGCACCTCAAGAACCAAGGCGCCATTGTCAATGCTGCATCCATCGGTGGCACGATTGGCTTCAAGAAGAACGCCGCTTACGTCGCCGCCAAACACGGCGTCATTGGTCTCAGCCGGTCGGCAGCAAAGGAGGTCGGTGACCGCGAGATCCGGATCAACTGCATTGCACCCGGCATCATCGACAGCCCCATGCAGGCCGCATCTCGTGCCACACGTGGCGGCGAGATGGTGTGGCAGAGCCAGATCCAGCGACGAGGCACCTGCGACGAGGTCGCCAGCTTGATTGCGTTCCTCGTCTGCGATGAATCAAAATTTGTCTCGGGCGCCGTCTACCACATCGACGGTGGCTGGGTGTGCTAAAAAACGAGACGAAGGGTCCCACCATCCGTGCACAGCGTCACATCGGTATCAGAAAAGCTTCGAGGATCAAGAAATTAAATAGACATAGCGAAACATAAATTCCAAGTTGCAACGTATATTTCCTCTGCCGTTGCTAAATACGGCGATTGCCTGGCATGTAGTGCAAATCACATCATCGTTAGGACCGCCAACAGGGCAGTGCCTGTGGCTGTCACCCAATTCATTGCAAAGCGGCCTACTACGCCGCTGCTAATGAGCGTTGCAGATGGGAGCATTGTTGACGCCTGTCGCGTATTGTCATACGTGGAATAAGCGGTTGCTGTTGCTGTCGATGTAACCACCGTCACAGAGCCAAACGCGGTATCAGATGAAGTCTTTATTGTCCCCGGGTTTCCCGCCGTCGTCCCGTTTACCGGTGCGTCCACTGTCGTTGTGTCTGTTGGACACTGAAAGCTTGTTTCCAGTTCCCAAGGCATGCAGCGCGACAAATATCTCGTGTATTCAGAGGAGTGCGTATCCATCCATGCGTCGACTGCACTCGTCCAGCTCGACCACTGCAATGACAAAGATGCCGGCGGTGTAATTGTTTGGCAGCCCGAGGCTGTCATGAGGTATGATGCCTCGAAGGTTAGAATTTCGAGTGGAATTGTTGGTGCGTTTGTTGCAAGGCTCTCGGCCAGACTGCGGCAAGCCGAGGTTTCGGTCGTCGGCGTTGAGGAGCTGCGAGGCAAGACGAGGCCTTGGCGAAGACTGTGATGGTCATCATAGAGCGAGAACCGAGGCAGTTCCGTCGCCGACGCCACCACGACGTGACAGACAAAAGCCGCCACGGTCAAGAGAGCGACAGAGCGGATAGCCGGTGTCAGGGTAAATCTTCGTTGGGGAGCCATTGGAAATGTCAGCAAGGTCTCCCCAAACAGGATATCCAATGTTGGTGATCGACAGTTGATTTGCGTCCCAGATTTGGTAAAAACATTGCTACCCAGGTCTCAACAAGAAGAACATGAGAGGGACTTAAAGCAAAAGAAACACTCATGCGGATGTTCAACAAGACGACGCGATTTATCCTTAAGGGACGGCTTGAGACCGGATCATGTATTCATCCAGGACAAAATAACACACCAGGATATAACAAAGTCGCAATCGAAGACTCTTTCTTAGGGAAGGGCCACCGGCTCGGATGTGTGCTGTCGTTCTCAGGCTGATTTGGCTGGTTTCTATGCCGCATCCATCGTCAGTTGCCATCGCAGTGAAAACATCAACAAAACGGAAGCTGGCGCTCACTTGTCCCTACTTCTCCGAACTGCATGAATCCTGAAATCGAAGCGCATTCTCGCATAACCAAGACCATTGTATACAGCGGCCTACCATAATGATCAAAGAGTCCATGATATTATATTGCGCCCTCTTAGCTACTTAAAACACGTCGTTGTAAGATATCGCGTGCACAATAGTCTGTATATAAATAGTCATTTAGACATATCGTCGTAACAACGTGACAGTAATCGTCATAGCATGATTCGTCCCTCACTCGCAAAGCATTTGCGGTGTTGCGGGTGTCGCTGCCTGTTCTTCTGTCCTTTCCCAGGATGCAAGTCCAAAAAGACTTGTAAGTATGGCCTTTGCCCTCCCTCCGCGGTCTCTTCCTTCTACCAAAATGGCCCATTAAGTAACAGCAACACAACAACTCTGCTTGGTATCCCCCTCCAACACACGACCCCCAACGCCATTACCTGCCGACAATGCGCGCATAGGTCCGCGTACGCTATCCAGAAGACTGAGACTAGCCAAAGGACCGGATTTTCCAGAAGCAAATTTCAAAGCAAACGCAGCAAAAACACCGCATAGCTAATCAAAGGGGGAAATAAAGAAAATCGTCGTCCACGGCGGAGGGTATGTCACTCGCACATGCACCAATCACGCCGTCGCTTCGTTAGGTTGGGTGGTTTGGAAGGCGCCCAGTCGTTGAAACCATTCGTGTCATTGAAATCGATCAGGGTGCGTATTCGTCGTAACGTATCGTTTCGTCGCGTCACGTCTCGTCACATCTTTTCCTGCACAGTCCTCCCGATGCAGGCCATAATTGGTGGCAAACGGTGGCCACCAAGTCAAATCCTCCACAACCGGAGCGGTTGCTCCGTTACAGTTGCCTCTTGCACCGCAGCGAACACAAAGACACTGTCCTCGCATTGTGTCAAAAAAGAAGAAAACCACAAAACAGCGCGATCAAAGGAGTCTTTGATCACCAATGAAAGAAAGGACAAAAATAAACACCAGTGATCCAAAGCATGCAGAAAAGGCAATGAAAATAAAAGTAGAGGGTACAGAACAGAGAATCAAAAAGAATGCGAATGGATCAAAAGGGCAGCGGAAGCAGTATCCAAACGGAAACCCAATATCCAGATATGAAGTAAAACTGACTTAGGCGCCGTCTAATTTCGTGTTGTGACAATATTGTTTTTTCTTCGGTTGGAACGCCAAACAAGAAAATGATGAGGTGTTGTGTTGGTAATTCTGTAGTGTAAGCGATCCGTTATACACGGCACCAGAATTTGACCATAGGAAGAAGGCCAAGCAGAGGCAAGGCCCGAAAAGAATATGGCGGAGAGTCGAATGATGATGCTTGCGGCGTAGTGCGAGTCCTGAAACAAGCCAGTCCCTGTGTTGTTCGCGAGTTTGATTACATCATTGGTACACGGAGGAGCTATGGGGGGCCCCGATCCGGGGTGCATTCTCAGACGAGTCTAAAAACACAAGTTAGCCCACAGAATTCTAGAAACTGGCGTTCACCCGGCTCAATACATACCACTACTGCGCTGCATATGGCCATTGGAACGGCCACGAGTGAAGCCACTGGCCTTTTCCCAATCACCCGGTCCCCGGGGTTGGCGCTCTGGAATACCTCGGGTACTGTTACCATTGGCGCTGGGGCGCTGGCTACCAATAGCGCCAATGGCACCAGGTGTTTCTCTCGGCCGACCTGCAAGACCGAGACTGCCATCGAAAGACGACGAGCCCAGGCCCAGCGAGCCCAGGCTGTTGACCAGCCCAGAGGCATCCACAGATGACGACTGCGGGTTAATGGCCGATCCAGGGGTCGTCGGTGTGGTAAGAGAAGGACCAAACGGACCGTCGCTCGGGAAATGCGTCAAGAATGGGACCCCGCTAGAGTTATGGCCGTTCGTAGGCGCGTTTCCGAGGGCAGCACTGCTGACGAGAGAGGGCGACGGGCTGGGGCTGTAAGAGCGCAGGTCCGCAAAACTCTTTACTCCGCGCAGTCCATTCATGCCTTGCTGGTGGTTTTCGGGGCTGTTCGGAATGGCCAAGGTAGGACCACGATTCATCGAATGAACGGACGGCTGCTGGCGGTCGTTGAAGTCGTAGGTCGCCGCCCGGCTGAGGCCACGGGGGTGACCATCCAGTGTCACGCCTGGCTGCTGCACCGTCGGCTGACGGCCGCCGTTCGAAAACTTGGCTTTGCTGACGTGCACTTGTCGGTTGTCACCCTCGCCAATAGATGTATGCTCTAGGCCCATGTTGTGTGCAAGAATGTGGATAAGGCGACGATCTTCGGGAGACGTGTCCGTGGGGAAAATGTGCACCTCGCGTGAGTCATCGTTGTGGAACATGTAAAGCTCGAGGTAGAAACGCAGCTGGTGGGGGTCGTTCAAGTCAAGCCGGGTATTGGCAACGGCAGCTACAAAATCCAACGAGATCCCTGTTAGTAACGCTGTTGGATTGTGCCCAAGTAGAAGAGGAAATCGTGTGAGCAGTGACATGCCAGAAGACGTACGCTCATTTAACGGTGTGCGCTGCGCAGAGGTGGCGGTGGCCAAAGAGGACATGGATATTTGGTGAGTCGGACCGCGATGTTGCTCTTCGAGTTGGCCGCGCTTCTCACGCTTCTCACGCTCAATGCGCTCGCGCTCGTGCTCTGGGAGCATTTTTTTGTATTCTACACGCAGCTTGCGACCATGAATATCAAGGCCATTCATCCGGTCGATAACCAGTTTCGTATCTGCTGCGCTCTGAAAATTGGCGAATGCAAGTCCACGGAACACACCCTGGTCAAAATGGTAGTTGAACGCATATGGCTGGGGCAGGTGCATGTCAATCATGACGGTGGTCAAGTACTCCTTGCGAACATTAAAAGGAATGTTTTTGATGACGATTGCGGTTGGTATGAGGTCGCCCATGTCTTTCCGTGAGTCGGGCATAGTACGGATCTCAGGCGGGCCGAACCCCTGGAGGTTGACACTCGGGGGTTGTACCGTAAAAGGGTCAGGGGAGCTTGTCGACGGGAGTCCCATTGCCTGCTGGCCAACAAGATGTTGTTGCGAAGAGTAAAATGGCATACCTTGCCCATTGGGAGTACCCAGTTGCGGAGGCTCGTTCGTAGTCCATTCCTATTAAATACCCCGTTAGCCCACACGTGCAGAGCAAAATAAAAGCGCAGCCAAGCAGAGCAACTCACCGGATGCAGCGCTGGTCGGCGGTTGCTAGCACGAATGCGCGAACCGTCGTTCATAGGACCGCTCATGGGACCGCTCATAGTCGCAGAGGCGCCGGCGCTGTAGTTCCATGCCGATTGGTTGGCACCGGCAAACATATTGTATGCCCCGGGCGGCTGCAGGGTGGATTGTGCGGGTGTGTTTCGATCGAAGCGCTGGCTGGGCTCGAACGAACCGAAACGGTCGTCTGAGAAAAGCGACGATGCTTGTTGGCCGGGGCCAGGCTCGCCTGACGGCTGGCTTCGCCGGCCACCATTCAGCGCAGAAATACCGACAGTTGCGTACCCGGGGCGGCCAGGGTTCGGCGAGTGGCTCATGGGGCCGCCGTAGCCGTTGTAGTATTCGCCTTGCGGCTGTTGAGTGTTCATGTTAAATTTGCGAGGGTTCGAGATAGGGATATTTCGGATTTGACCACGCCTCGGGGCGGGGGATGTGTGCCGGCTAAGAGATATTTGTACAAACGCAAAAGACGAATCGGTGCGCGCTATTCCTGCCGAGAGGTGAAGGTAGTTCCCGCAAAGGTTCGTCAGGAAAACAGCCGGGGTTTGGCCCGCGCCGACAAAGCGATGAATAAATATCAAATAATTTCGTATGTATACTGTAAGATATGTTGTGTGTAGACGCTGTTTGGAGAAGTTCTTCTCGAAGATGTTAGTCAGGTGAGAACCATCAGCAAAAAGGCACCGCGGCAAAGAAACCCTGATAGACCGTTGTGAAGCACGGCATGCGGGCACCTCATAAATAGACGTTCGGCCGCCTACCGAGGCATCGATGAGGTTTTGTAAGTGTGTTGCACGCCCTATTTACAGTAGCCCCTAGCATCACGAGACGCCACAGCACCGCGATGCCACGTTCTAGGCAGAGGGGTAGGAGACTGGGAGAGAGATGAGGTGCAGTTTGAATAGGAAGGATACCGGAACGGTCAGGCCGGCCGGTACCGGGTCAAACAGAGCATGGAAGTAATCGGTAGAGAGGAAAGGGGGCAGTTACATGCGAAAACAAACGGTAGGGAATAATAGACGATGGGTGCTGGATGCAGGAAACAATTGGCATTGCCAGGTGCAGTGCAGAACAAGACTTGCGGACACTCACCAGCCAACAATCGTCGAGGGCAAAATAAGGCGCAGAGCAAGACGCAACCGATCCCCGTGTCGGTATCAACAAAGCGTCGCAAGGAAAACGACTACAAACGTGCCCGTGTGCGATATCTCGGGGAATGGTTCTGTCGCCGTGGGAAGGTCGAAGATTGCCAGAGTCCAAATTGGGAGGCTGGCCAAAGTCATATGGTTTGGGGAGGAGTTGTTGATGTTTTTTCGGGTTGTATTTTTTTGGCGGTTTTGGCCTGGCTCTTTCCTGGCTGGTCCTGGCCTGTTTTTTCTGGGTTAGTCGGGAAACAGAGTCCAAAAGCTCCACTGAAAGGGGTAGGCTAAAGTGGGAGAAAGGAGCGAGGGACAGAAGTAAGGGTGAAGGGCAAAAAGAAGGGACGACGGGCCTCGATATGAGGGCCCATTGGTTGAGGACGGTGTGGACACTATTTTGACTGCTGAAATGGTGCAGCTGCCAGGGAGGCAACGGCAGGAGGGGGTGTGGCGCCAGCCAGATACAAGGGGACAGTGCGAAAAAGCAAGTCCTAGCTATGGGATTTGACAGAAACAACACACGAAAGATCTCTACAGTTTTCTGCCCTCAATAGATAGGCGTAGGTATCATTCAGTCGTCTGGTTTTACGAAGCACGAAGTAATACAATACAGCATACAATAAAATGACACATACACGGTGCATACACGTCGTTTTCTGCCATATATATCACAGTGTCAGAATATTTGTACACACTGTATTATACATTTCTCAAGATGCTGGCCCCTCTGCATGCTCCTTCCGTTGCGTATCTTTTCTCAGTTTACTTAGGTTCCCGTTGCCTTCAAGCCCACTAAAATCCCCCGTAAATCTCCAAGACGTGCGCACTTGCTCAGACTCGACACAACGCACACAAAAGGGGCAGAAACACTTTGCCACAAGCCGACACACACCGCCGCAAGAGGTGTATTGTCCCTGGCGTTTCAAAGGATGTAAAATACGTTTTATTTCGAACTGCCTGCTTAACTGCACCTTGAGCAGATGATCACGGCACATGAACATCTCCCCACGTGTTAACACGGAATTTGTATCACGAGGCTCCTGGTAGGAAAAGCAAAACACCATTACCAAAAAAGGGTCCGATGAGATAACAAATTAATACGCCGACGCACTGTACACGAGCGATATTGGCAACTAGGAACCAGTGGAGCAGGGTGCATTCACAACCATACCCGCGAGATACATTGAACAATCTGGAAAGGCGCAACGTTAGATGAGAGACGAGTAACGTAGATACGGTTACAGCGTACAAACCATCTGCCCCAGCACGTGTATTTCGTCCTGTCTGATTTCTCGTTTTGGTATACGCGCCGTTGTACCCATCGTGACCACACCGACGTCGGCGAAGGAAGCTATGCAAATGGGTTCCGCAGCGTGTTCGCTCTGCTGCTCCGTAATTACAGGTACATTATCACTTGAGGCGCTGTGAGGAGCACAGTAGTGCACACTATGCCACATCACACAGTGACACGCATATTATTCGTACCTCCAACCACGGTCTAACGACACAATCCAACAAGGCTGAACCCCACCCTCCACGGCGATCTTCGCGGCAGCCATCCATTACCGTGACCTGACCTCTCCTCACTAGATGACCTTCCCCGCCGAACACTGGCAGTTAGAACAATTTGAAGCATTTCGCCATCCAGCAAGCCCTTACGATTATTCTTTGAGAAGCCCCATATTCGAGAAGCGAAGTACGGCATACGCACAACAGTACTCGCAATGGCAGACGCGCAACCAACCACCTTCACACTGCCCGGCGGGCACTGTTTGCGTTACACTCTCACGTTTCCGGATGCACCTGAACGCCGCACAATCCTCCTCTCGAGTCTGCTGGCGACCACGGCAGCCGTCTGGGATGACGTTGTTACCGTCTTGCACCAGAATGGCTTCCGAGTGCTGACATATGACCATCCAGGCCACGGCGGATCGACCGTACGGACGAAAAATCTTGCAGATAATACATTCGATAGCATGGCCGACGACGTGTACACGCTGGTCCAATCCACAGGAATCACTCAGCTACACGCCTGGATCGGCTGCTCGCTCGGCTCTGCAACTGGCGTCGTGTTTGCCGCCCGCCACCCGGGTGTTGTCCGCCGCCTCGTTGTCGTGGACACCATCAGCGCTTCGCCAGGCAACATGGGTGTTGCAGACGCGTTCAGCCCGCGGGTAAAAGCACTTCGCGACGGCAACCAGACTTTTGAGGCCGCTCTGTCCCAGACTCGCGAGCGTTGGCTGGGTGAGAAATGGCTCATGGCAAACCCCGGCAAGCGCGCGTGGCTCGAACGGTTGATGGCGGAAACAACCCTCGATGGCTTTGAGACATGCATCGCGGCCTTGCTGTCACCGCAGTTTGATCTTCGTCCACTTGCTGGCACAGTGGCCAACAGCGGCGTAGAGCGTGTTCTCATTGTCGTTGGGGAAAAGGACGCCGATCTGCCTACTTCCATGAAGGCGTTGGCAGACCATATGCGGGATGGCTCAGGCAAGGACATCGGCTTTCACGTCTTACCTAATGCTGGCCACGCATCCTTTATTGACGGATATGACGCATGGCTGGGTGTCGTTCTCCCGTTTCTTATTGACAACTAAGTAAATATGACTTCAAAGGCTCTTACTTGCTTCCGTTTCTATGTGAAAAGAAGTTGTTTAAATATCATAGTCGTTTCCGCGTCTGTATTATCATTATTTTTATAGTTTTTATTTGTATTATACTTCAGCATACAAGATTACCTTTTCAAAAAAGTGAATATTTAAATACACAACCACTTAAATAACCCCCCCCCCCCCCCCCCCCAAAAAAAATAGCGACGTCCTTAAAAGTTTTTTTTATAAAAAAAAAAAAAAAGGTCCCGTATTGTTTTATATTATCTACTAACTTATCTCCTTTTCATTTTAAAAGACTCGGCCCTTTTTACAAGGAAGGATTTTTGCTCTAATTTATTTATTCATTTTTTTTTTTAATTTGAAAGGAAACTTTTGCTCGGTGTTCAAACCACGCCATCACAAAGCATTGATAGCCACGGAAACTCTACATCATACACTGAAAGCAAGCAAAAAAGTAATCACCACAACCTGCCATATCATTTCATAATTCCCATATCCGTCTCGTCACCAACGTTCGCCCACGAAGGTGTCGTGAAGTCCGAGCCTAAGCAACAACTAAACTAACACCGTCTTCAACTTCATTCCAAACGATACGAATAAAGAGACAGGAAGCAAAACCAGAACGCAAAATAAACGTCCAGCACTAATGTTACAGTACAAAAAACAGGCCACCGCCTTATTGGGGGTTGGGAAAGCAATTGGGAAAAAGGCGAATCAACGCAGCAGACGCCGCATAGCCCTCACCACACTCGGGGCTGTTGCCTTCGCTGCCAGGAGAATCCACAATAACGTACCACGCCTGAAGTCTCACCCGACCAATTGGGACCGAGCCACTCCGGCGTCGTAGCATAAGCCGGGTATCGTGAACGAGAAGTGGCTAATGGGAGAACGCACTCCCAGGTAGGTGGGAGGCGGAGAAGATACTGAGCTTAACATCTCCCCCTCTGATACGGCCTATTCATCCTCCGCAATAATGGCCTAGAAACGACAACGAAAACTCAAAATGGTGGGCGAGCGAACCCGGAAACAAAATCAGAAGAAAGCATTGTGAAGTATAGCCGTGGCACCGGCAGAATACAAAAGTAACTGGCGGTAGATAGACGCCAGAAAAATTGTGCGCTTTAGTTGTACATTCATGCCTCGAGAGCCGCCTTGTTTTTCTTCTTCTGCTCGACCTTCAGGAGGAGAGCGCGGTTGATGTGAGGCAGGACACCACCAAAAGCGATCGTGGCGCGGATCAGGGTGTCGAGCTCCTCGTCACCACGAATGGCAAGCTGCAGGTGGCGAGGCGTGATGCGCTTGACCTTTAGGTCCTTTGCGGCGTTCTAGTAGGGAAATTGCTGTCAGCGGATGATCACAGTGGTGTCTTGCAACAGCGAGCACGAGGGATAGGACTTACGCCTGCCAATTCGAGAACTTCGGCAGTCAGGTACTCGAGAACGGCCGTCACGTACACCGCAGCTTTGGCGCCAACACGCATCTTGTTCTGCGTGTTGGCCTTGAGGAAACGCTTAACACGACCACAAGGGAACTGGAAAGAAAGTCAGCAATTGCAAGCACAGAGTCGCAAGAGTTAGCCTCATCTCTATACAGTAGGCCTGATTGATGCGTAGCTGCGTAGTTCGTGGAGGGTGTCGCATCAAATCGCGTGTCATGCAGCCATTGTGTGTTTGGGTGTCTCGTTGCATGTGTAGTGATAGAAAGAGGAAATGGTCCTTGTCGCCGACGACCCTTGTTGTAGAAACGCGCCGGTTCTGGATATTCCTCTCGAGCCACGAGTGCTGAATGGTAGGACACGAGACATGCAGTAGCTGCTCGGGCGACGTAATGCCTCGATGGTGGCTTTGTGCCGTTCTTCGTCAGACGCGTCAGAGGGACTTTGGGAGATAGGCACGTCGTCGTCGCCATCGATATTTGCGCGTCATTTTCAAGAGTGCATCGTGGCGCATATTGTTTCGTTCGGGAGAACTCGAGAAAAAGGCGGCAGTCGATGTGAGCGTAACGGTCATGCGTGGGGCTTCGAAGTCGAGGCAAAGAGTAGAGTGCGACCGTATGCGACCAACTCATGCGCCAGAAAGAAAACGAGACGTCGACAGGACATCCGCGAAAAAAGTCACCAGGACCAAAAAAAGTTCTTACCTGTAGACCAGCGCGCGCCGAGTGGCTCTGCTGCTTCTTGGGGCCATCTACCGACGTCTTGCCACCGGAGCTCTTGCCGCCCGACGATTTTCCCTTGCCGCCAGCCATTGCGTTAAGAATGCGAAGTTGGCGATGCGAGTCGCGAATTAAAATCGAAGAAAGTCGCGAAAATTCGATTGAGTTTCCACGATATGGTCGAGATTGAGATGGAGAGGATGCAATGTCGTAGAAACGTTGGTTTCGTTGTCAATGTATGTTGGTGGTGATGATAAGAAAGAAAAACAGGAAAGCTAAAAAAAGGCGCGAAGGTGGTTTGTTTTGTTGTGATGTAGAGAAGGGGGGAGCAAAAGGTAGATATCGATAACAATGCACGCGCTGGTTTTGGGGGGGGGGGGGGTTACCGATTTTGGGGTTCACTGGTGAAAACTGAAAACAGTTCTGAGTGGCGGGTCGCTGCCTGGAATTTAATGCGATGGGAAGGAATGCAAGGCAGGTCTGAGGCGAGGTTGCTTTGCGTTTTTTCCTTTGTTTTTAGACAGGCTTTCTGCCTCTCTTCCTCACTCATTTGAAGTTGGGGCGTGGCACGAGTAACGCTTCCTGTAGTTTCGCAGTAGCAAATGGCTAGCTGGCGCTGGGTTCTTTGTTTTTCTTCTGGCAGCGACACCGCCTACCCCCCAAATGAACGGTCTCCAGCGGCAGAAATAGCACTTCCTTGTGCCTTGTCACCCGTCAAAATCAAAACAAAGGCGAGCCACTAGGCCATCATAGTCACCGATTTGCCCCACTTTCAACACGTGACCAAATTGTCCCAGGGAAAGTGGCATGGGCAACATGCATCAACGATGAAAAGAAAACAAACGGACGAATGGAGTCACTCGTAACGTTGAATACAAAGGGCAACATTTGAGGTGAGCAAACCTGAGATTGTAAACTGGCAGTTGTTGGTCGAACTTCGACCTATCCTGCCTCGAATTTGGCTCATCACTGGATGAGACGTTGCCCAGAGAAACTGGTTAGATGCCAAGATTCTGCATATCCTCTCTACTTGCACGTGCAAGGACCGTGAAAAGGAGCATAGGATATACTCACCACCGAATCAAACAGGCGTAGATGCTTGTCGTTGAGGATGTTGATGTTGCTCCGACGCTGTCAGGTTTGAGTCCCGCAGCTTTGATGTGTTACCTTGGCGGGGATAAATCTTTGCTAACGGAAGATTCGTGGCTGTGTTGTGGCACTAGGTCCCGCCAATAATGCGGAGGGCAGTTCACGAGAAATACAATGCAGGACACCAAGACCACTTAGACCACTATTTGATACTGAAGAACGCTTCGATTCAATGTCTCAAATGCACGAGGGACGCTCAACAAAATGCAAAGATCAACGAGAGAAACCGAAACAAAACGAAAGAGGCATAAAAAAAAGGAAGCAACACATATGTGCTTTCCTGTTGTACAATCAAACCGCTTGGGCGCCCAAGCAGCAACAGCTTTAAAATAAGATACATTCCCCAATACACACATTACTACACCTTCAAGACTCCCTGCACACAAACATCAACCCACACGGACACAGATTATTGTCCGTCCAAACACGACCGTGTGGTCTCGTTTACCGTGCAAACACCTTGACCACACCGTCGCCCCCGCCGCTGACCACCCACCGTCCATCCTGGCTCCAGACGACCGAGCAGACGCCCTCGCCGCGCATGATTCGGTGCGAAGTGATTTCTTGTGTGCACGATCGTTTCTCGAGACTCCAGAACCGGAGCGATGCGTCATGCCCTGCACTGACAAGTTCACGCCCATCGGGGCTGAGAGAGAGTCCGGAAATAGCCGCCGGGTGCGCCAACATGTTGTACGTACATTGGCCTGGGAAAGTTAGAAACAGTGCGCAGGAAAGCAGGAGCAATCACTCCCATGAGATAAAAATAAGAAGCAAACTTACCGCTGTTCGCGTCGAAAAACCGGATAAACTGGTCTTCGTGGCCCGAGATAATCACGCCCTCGACGCCTGACCCAGCCATGGACCTGCGCCCGCCGCCTGTAGGCCCTCCATGACTTCCGCCACTACCAAGGTCCTCGTCACCGAGTTGCGGTTGCTCGAGTCCCACAGTCGTCGCAACCACCGCATTCACGCTCGTCGCCGCTGTTCCATCGTAGGTTTCGAGACTGGCCATAGACCCGATCTCCTCGCCCGTACGTGTGTCGTAGACAAGGATTGATGCATCCGAATAACTTACTACAAAGGCACCACCGCTGCTGCTCAGGGCGGTAATGGACGTCGGACTGGCCTTGGAGTTGGCGCGGACAATGGTGTGAATCAGCGTGTAGTTAAAGGGGCTGTTGCTGGCCACCGTTGGCTGCGGACTACTCGGGAAGCCCGATCCCGAACTCATCGAATTGCCCCGTACGCGACCACCGGTTCCACCAACGCCACGTCGGTTGGTATTCGATGCCGCACTGCCTGGCTGCGGCGAGGTCATCTGAGGTGGCGCGCTCACTGACCAAACGCGGACAGTACCGTCGGCCGCACCGGAGGCGAGGAGAATGCGATCTGGGGCGCCGTAGCTGGTGCTGTTCTGGCCAAACACGGCCCCAAGCGTTGCTGGGAGAACACACAACGCCCAAACTGCATCCGTGTGGCCATCAATCGTAGCCTTGGGGTCAACCCGGCCGCGCTCCCACACCCGAATAAAGTTGTCCTGTCCACCTGAGAATATCCAGCCATCGCCCTGCGCACGTCCGCCGGTCGAGAAGTTCGGTGCTGCAAACCAGGAGGCGAGGCATAGTACGGCGCCGTGGTGGCCGCGGTGTGTAAAGTCCGCAGGCACATCGAGGTCAGACACATTGCCCGAAGCCAAATATGTCGTCCGCGGAATGTGAAACCGTTTTATCAAGCCATCGTCACCGGCCGTGCAGATCTCAGGTTCGCCGGGACTGCCCCCGCCAGAGAAAATGACCGTACGCACGGTATCGAGATGCCCACGCAGCCCGAACCGCATTTTGAAGTTTCCATTTTCCGTCTTTTGCGTCTTCTGAGACGTAGAGTTGAGAGATAGCTCATGCTCTGCACTCCGCCGTCTAGACATGCTGCCTTTACGGCGGTGAGAGCCAGGAAGGCGGTTCGGCGATTTCGGTATGCTGTCGGCTGCAGGGAATATGTCGGTGTCTGGGCGGTTGGAGACGGGTAGCTGTTGTGCTGGTGACGACGAGCTTGGCTCCGGGAAGGAGGCCGGGCCATCGTTGAAATCCCACGTGTCGGGCAAGGTCGTGGCCCCAGCCTCCGCTGTCTTCTCTCCCAGGCTGACAACCCGAGAGTCCGCCTGGTTGGCCCGGTCTCGGTCTTCCAGGGGATGGCTGCTTGATGTAGTCTGCGCTGCCTGAGGCGGCCAGTCTGATGCTGCAGTCGCGGCTGCGTATGACGAAGCATTTATCTCTGCACCAGATCTTGTCACAGGTGCGGGTGGCAGCTCTGCACCTCTTGCCGAGGGGTAATTGCCAGCCTGGGCTTGTTGTTGTTGATGTTGTTGATGTTGTTGCTGCTGCTGCTGCTGGCTGACATGGTTGGCAGCGCCCTGCGACTGTCGGAGATTCTGTGTTTGTTGAACGGCCCGTGAAGGAGGAGGCGCGAACTGCTCCATCTGTTGCTGGCCGGCCGGAAGGCCAAAGTCGTCTTCAGGGAGGTCGTCCATGAGAGGTAGAGGGGGGGATTCGCGGGGTGGCATAGGGTTGGCGGGCGTAATCATAAGGTAGGTGAATTCTGCCTGGCACTGGTCTAGGAAGACACGCAAGTCGGATCGCTGGTCCTCTTCGTCGCCAACAGCAACGCTGCGGCCGCCGTACTCGGGGTTTGCGGTGGGCTGTGAGACCTTATCGTCCTGAATACCGCGGAGCTTCTCGAGGATTTTGGAAGCTTGCAGCTGCTTTTCGGACTCGGGGTGCGTGTCTGTAGCGTCGGTACCCGATGCAGATGACTTGAGTAGGGCTGATTGGTCTTTGACCTTCTTCTCCAGGATTGTGACGTATTTCTTGAGTGCCTTCTGTGTCGCGTCGGCTCGTCGCGCAGAACCTTCCAGGGATGCTATCCGGCCCTTCATCTCTTGCTTCTCAATCTCCCACGCGTTGCGATCCCGCTCGTGTCGGTGCCATTCTGTTTGCAAGAAGCGCATGACGCCTGTGTTGCCGTAAGTTAACAAGGTCTCCCAAAGATGGCAGTTATAAATAAATGACAAATAATGTGGCTTCTCACCTTGCAATGTGTACTCAGTCCCGTGCGGTTGGCTGCCAGCATTACCTGGTACGCCGCCAGACATGTCGTTCGAGGCGAGGCCGCCCAGGCCACCGCCCGAACTCGGCCCCATATTGCCCTGGCCGTTCCAACTCATGCGCGCAACCAGCAAAGGCCCTTGCTGTTGCTGGTCGCCCTCGTCAAAAATGCCCAAAAGGACAAGAGTTCAGCAGTATTGACTACAACAGGCGTGTCCAGGTCGACGAGGCATGCGCCCAAGTTCAAAGCGCGGGATTCGGTCGGTCGCTTGGCTATCGGACACGCGAATCGAGGCGAGGAGGATGCAATGTAAACCGGAAAAGGGGTAAGACGCGAAAAGCACCGATGTGTGTAGGAGCTTATGCAAAGACGCGAAGTTGGATGTTGCTGATATGCGATGCAGAACCGGGTCGGCGAAATGCAATGTGCAAAAGATTTTGTGAAATTATCGTACACGCAACACTCGTCGGGAATCGCAAAAAGAGGGAAACTCGAGAAAACGACAACAGGGCGGAAAGAATGCAGCCTCGCACAAATGTAGAATGGGGAGAGTAAGGAAGAAAAGGGACAAGACTGGCTGGGTTCGTGGTTGCCCGTCCACTGTTGCAGTTGACGAGGGAGGAAAATAGAAGAGCACGTATGCCAGGTGCTTCAAGCTCTGTTGACCATTCTGCTGTTTCATTCACACTACTCGAAGGAAGGAGCCTCGTCGTTGCAAAACGGGCGAACATATATATGGGGCTGTTTAGCAACTCACTAGCCAATCGCAGTGGTTGTTGTATGGACTTCAGGCGCCAAGGCATCAACGGACCACATAGTAGCGCTGGAGCTTTATCACTCAGGGGCTGATCTCAGGGGCGGCGAGAAGCGCGTTCAGCGACGTGGCGCGCACAGGTGCAATTTCAGTTTCTTAAAACAGACATAGCACGTGATCATATGGCTGGATTGTTGGGTTGGTCGTAAGGAGTACATGACTGATATTCTCGAATTCGGCTGTGTCCGTGGCATCGTTCGTGTTATATTTAATCGTACACCATCATCATCCATATCATAAAAAATGCAAACATAAGACAACCCGTTTCTCTAAAACTCCAGTTCTTCAACTTCCATGCCGCACGAGACACAACGCTTGACAGACATGCCATCGTCGTTTTCGATGGCACGTCCCCATTCGTGTATATGCCGGCCTCTGATTCCAACAGCATCGCCAAAGGTCGTGGCCTTTGTCTCTCCATCTGCCGACCCCTTTCCTGTGGCGTTGCGACGGTAGGCCTCCGAACGGGTTTTCTTTTTGAGCTGAAGCAATTTTTCCTTGAACTTTGCGTCCTTTCGACGCTTTTTGTCGGCCTCGCGGCGTTCAAACTCCGCATCGAGAGCCTCCGCCGATCCCCATTTTGTGTTTATGGCGTACTCTTCCACCTGACAGCGCAGGAACAGCATCATGTCATGCCAATGCGACTTGTGGGGATTTGGCTTCGAGAGATGTGGCAGAAGCTCTGCATCTTTAAGCTCAGCTGGGGGCATGTCAGTAAATGTTAAGACTATGGTGGGCAGTAACGAAGAGAGGCAACCTACGATCGGTCAAGAGATAGTCCTCCCGACACTCGGTCTTGGTTAGGAGACTGTACTTTTCAGGAAATTTGTCTTTGCATGGGTTGCAGACACAAACATGAAAGACGTCTTCCCAAACAAAGTCAATCTCGAGGCTGTTACACTCTGCACATCGCTTCTGATCTGTTGCCTCGGCGAGGACACTGAGACCCGGCTCGTAAGGGCCTTGCTTGAGCCGCTTGAGATTTCGGATCGTCTGCATTCGCTCCCACTCGGCCACAGTCATATGTGCGGGTCGTGCTTGCGGCCCGTTGCTGCCCCGGCTGGTATCTGCAAACGCCTTGTTGAATGGGTCGTCGTCTGTAGACAAGAAGCCGCCCTTGGTGTCTGTCATGGCGCTGAAATTGTAGTCGACAAATTTGGCAAACTTCTTCGCCGGTCGGATCTCGACATCCTGAGCTTTGACCGCATTGCGGTTATTAGCCGGCACGTCGGACACGGCGATTGATGCGTATGGCCGCTTGCTGGGACTGTGTGTGCTGTTCATTGAGCCTGTCGCCGTGCTCGCCCCATTTCTCGTGGCCCGCACATTCTTGTCGCCGACGACGAAGACGTCATTGGATGCAAGATAGCCCCTGGCCGGTGGCTTGTCCGTTCCGGTGGCGCGTTGTGCAGCAAGTTCGTTCTGCTCCCGTAGCTCTTTCGATCGTAATCGTATTTCGTCCTATAACGCAGACAGTGCAATTAGCAACGCTATTAGTGGTTGTCTTTATTGGGCTGAAGAGGCAAAGCTGAAGGTAACGTCTGCGGCTTACCGATTGTCTGGTGTTGGTGGACGTGGCTGCGGCCAGTCCGCTTGCTCTTGTTGAACGATCCATCGGATTGTGTGGTAAGAGGACAGATCCAGCTGCCACCTTTGTAAACTGCAGCGAAAGGTGGAAGGGAGAAAACAACTGGAGGTGCTGATTGCGATGGCATCTTATCATTCGGGTAATCGAACGGGGGCAAAAGCGACAGTGCTTATTAGTCAGTTTTGCAGGCAGAAAGAGGAAATGGGGCCAAAACGCAAGCATGCATTTACACTGCACCAATTGGCATGACTGAATCGCGGCTAGTACCGGGCCGCACGACACTCGGTTTGGTAAAGCAGGGTGTGTGAAGCAATTTGCAACAAAACGTTATTAAAATCTATTTTACGGCACTGTCGCCTAAGTATACAACAATAACCAACCATCGCGCCAGCGACTGCAGTGTTTAGGTTTGTTCCGATTGGGACGTTCCATCACGCACGTCACCAAGAGCGATAGGAAAGGTGAAAAAGGACTAGTGTAATAGGAAGAGAAGGCATGCGACAAGGCAGCAAAACCAGAGTGGGTAAACGATAAGGTCGCGCGGACTTCTCTTAGCCCTCGTGGTGGGAGAGGTCGCTTCTATTGTAAATCTTTTACTCTTCCTTGACGCCACCGTGGCCTGCACGCTCGGCAGCCTCAACGGCCTTCTTGTCGCTTTGGGCAGGGCCGCTCTGGAGACCGCTCATGAGGCCACCGCCGGTCTTGAAAGGGCGCTTAAGGTCGCCGGACGCGGGCTGGCCGAAGATATAGATCTTGGAGAGGTTGGCCTCCAGGGCGCTCTTGAGGGGGATGATAGACTGGATCAGGAGCGGGTTGGTGTACTTCATGTACAGGTGCATGAAAGCCATCATGCCGACACCCATCAACTGGCCGCGCATGAGCTGCTTCAGCTGGCTCTTGTCGTAGGCGTGGACGGTGGTCGTAACGAGCTTGCCCTCCTCAGACGAGCCCATTGGCGCAGGCTCGACATACTTCAGGGTCGTGAGGTCTGCAGGCACGAGCGTTAGCATTGGTGTAGGACGGAGGAAAGACTTGCGACAGGGGAACTCTGTTAGAACGCACCCTTCTTCTTGTTGATTTGAGCCTGGATGTACAGGTAGATGGCCAGGATGATGGCGTTGCTGGCGGCGTAAGCGATGCGCACCAGCTGGAGGGTCTGCGGGTCCTCGAAAGGAATTCGCTTCGACACCTGCATCATACCGAGGATGATGACCAGGTTCGTCCTATACTATTAGCACTCCGGTATGAGCTGGCGCAACAGACGACGTTGCAAAGCCACGTACTAGACGGGGCATAACGAGAACGGAACAAATGACGGAAAGCAAGAAACTGGAGCGATGGGAGCAGAAAGGCGCAGTTCTACTTACACCTGCGGGCTGATGCTCGAGAGTCCGGCCATTGTGAACAAGTTCGTGTCTTCGAAAGAGGGAAGATGAAGTCTGCGTCCTTATTGTCGAGGTCGTGTGCCGATTGTCTTGGTGCGATGGAAAGGGGAGAGAAAGGAAGTGCTGGGCCTTGGACGCTGGGAATGGGACGCAGAAGCGAGACCGTCAAGACTAACCCTGCACAGAAAATTTTAGGGGCCCATGCTGGCGGTTTGGAGTATTGCTAGGGACGACGCCCATGGAAGCCTGTCAGTGCCATTTTACAGCGCGTTGCCGCAGCCCGGGTAGCGGATGTAATATTCTTCCGTGCTTTGGGGTGAAGGCGAAGAAGGTGGAACGCGGTGGAAGGGACACGTTCTACTTAGTTCATGCTCTGAAGTCGCCCCCTTATGTTCCCACTTAGCGTGGGGTTTCGGAGCTATTGTGCGCTGGAGAAACAAGGCCCCACAGGCTGCCACCATCTTCCTTTCACGGTTGTGCTGTGCTACAAGCCGTTATCAATGTAAGCGCTTGCATGAAAGGTAACAAAAACCTTGGAGACATGTAAAACACAACGATGTGCAGATGTCGCGCACGCATTTCAACACATTTCAACGCTTCATAACCTTGATGGCTTCCACCAAAGAGGCTTTTTTTTTTGTTGCAACCCGTGGTGAATTTTTAGGCACCGACTAACACTCTCACAGCCCAACCGACAGCCAACGACTGACGACAACTAAACACGCTCGTACGCTGCCTTTTTTTTTTTTTTTGGCACCTCTCACCATGCCTGTGCCTCCGTTCCACGTCGTATCTACGCAGCAGCTCCCTTCTCAGCAGCCTCAACGAGGCTCGCAAAGCCGGTCAGCTTGGCGCTGCTGAAGTCCTGCGTCCACTTGCCCTTGGCACTGTGGATGCCGAAGCGGCTGGCGTTGTTCGACGGATCCGCCGGCGCCGTGGCCGATGTTGCATAGGCCAGCGAAATGGCGGCGCTGGCGGGGTCGAGCGTCTTGGCTGCGCCTCCGGCGGCGCCGACCCAAGTGCTGCAGCCGGTGCAGATGGCGTCCAGTTGCCAGTGGGTGTCGTTGGTCTTGGACGAGGGCAGCACTTTGTAGCTGGCGCCGTCGTAGGCCGTCGGCAGGGTGTGGCCTGTGGCACGGCGGCTGGACACGACAGCTGTGGCAGCGTTGGCCCAGCCCACCGTCAACGGGTTGTTGGCCATGGCGCCGCCCCAAGCGACAGCGGCCCACCCAATGGCCTTGGGAGCGACAATGGAGAGTGCAATGTCGTACGGCGCGGCCGCCGTGGCGGTGTCGGGGATGGCGATGCGGAAGGAGACACCGTTGGGCGAGACATACTCGGAGTAACAGATCTTGGACGTGGCGTCGCAGGCCTTGGCTTCCGAGGAACGTGGCAGCAGCTCAGTGGCGGGTGCTGCTAGTGCCGAGGCAGCCAGCGCCAGGGCTGTGAGTTGGACGCGAACCATTTTTGCAAATGTGGATCGAGATAAGGACGTGGATGAGGATGTTTAGCGTGCAACGAGTTGTTGTTCGCGATTCACTGGCTGAAAGAAGAATAAAGGAGTAACGAGTGTCTAACTTCAAAATGCCAAATCAAAAGGAAAGGAAACAAACAGAAAAGGAAAGAGAGACAAAGGCCAACCTTGTGGCCATGGGAGGACCGGATGGCATGCCTTTATGAGAAGCTGCTTTCAAGAGCAATAGAAGGGCCAAGACCAACCGCCGTGGCAATTGCCTTATTTCCCAGCCAAGTGAGCCAGGAATTTTAGCCGGCCTCTGTTTACCGATGGAAGAAGAGACGAAAGACGTAGATGATGAGAGAGAACGCGTTCCGTTGTGTTCTTTAATTAGAATTATAAGAGGAGCAGAATGAAGATCCGTACATTAAGAAGGCAATGCATCAATAACTGAACGTCATCCAAGCGATCATCCCGCTGCTATCAGTCCGTCCTCAACTGGGTCTAGGTCCCGTTTTGGCCGCGCTGATTAAAGGGTAAAGTTGGGTAAACTCCTATCTCGTTTGCTCTGAACCAAATAGCAAACACTCGGTGCCTGACCGGTCGACACATGCAGAGTTGTGGCCATTCAGGTGTGCAGAGGTCAGCCAGCAAGGAGCGCGTTCACCGGATAAGTTGCTATATGAAGGGAGAGCAACCGTACAGAGTCATGCAGGCCAAAGAGGGCTGGCAACTATAGAGCGAGGGGGAAAATGATAGAAAGTCAATAGATGGCACGGCCAATTTGGCCTCGTCAACATGGTAAAAGCATCCCCAAGGATGATTATGTCTGCTCGGCCTAAATGAAAGTACATATTGTTTTCATCCAAAAAGACACTTTCTGTCAATGCGTTGCCTCCACTTACAAGGCATACAAATCGCAGCTGTTTTGTTCTCTGTGGCTAAATGCTACAGGAGGCCCTACAACCAAAGTGGTGGCAGAGCTTATTATCGGAGGTCCGCACGGGACCTTCGGCGCCTCAAATGCTGCCCGTTCCTCTTTCTTTTATTCTCTCTTCGTCCCGTCCGTATCAATTGTCCAATAGTACTCGTCCTGTTAACAATCCCTGGTTGCTTAATTTACATCACGGCAGATGGCTTGTAAGGAGGAGCATTTGTCACCGGAGAGATTCTTGTTTTCAAGATTTTCCGCCAACGTCCTATATGGGTCGGGGACAAAGAGAACCAAACCGGACCCGAGGATCGTCGTTGTTGGCACTGAATTGCTGTATAACGCCGTAGTTTCCACAAGTTTACATCTCCACTGCCGTCTATTTAATTTGTATGTCGTTATACCTTAGTAGGACGGAGCAATTCCCGTTTATTCATCACAAAAAATGCTCCACAGCCTCCCAGAATGCCTGTGGATTCTCGTACATGGGCAAGTGGCCGGCCTGGGGCACAACCTTGAGCTCCATGTCTCCCTTGCCAATGTTCTGGCGGAAGGCCCCCATAGCCTTAGCCAAAGCACCCTTGCCGTCTCCGTCACCGACAACAAGAAGGCCGGGCGCGCGCAGGTCCTTGGCGGCGGTGCGCATGTCAAAGTTCCACAGCGCCTGGCAACTGTACTTGAAGCCCTCGCGGTCGTTGGCGGCAACAATGTTGATCATGTTCTGTGTTGCCTCCGGTTTGGTGTTGACGGTTTCAGGATGGAACCAGCGCGAGACCGTGATTCCGGCCAGAGCCTCCATACCGGATGGCGTGCCCTCGGCAACGCCAATGCGCTCCTTCCAGGCGGCAGTGTTGGCGTCGCTGCTGAGGATGTTGAAGTCGCAGGCAATGAACTTGCCCACAAGCTCCGGGTACTTGAGCGCAAACTGGAACGTGGTCGCACCGCCCATCGACACGCCAAGTAGCGCCTCCAGCTTGGTGATGCGCAGGTGCTTGAGTACGGCTCTCAGGTCATCAGCCAGCATGGACACGGTCGCAGGCACCGGTGGCGAGGGGATGGCATGGCGGCCGCGCGTGTCGTAGCGCAGGATGCGCAGCTCGGGGCGGTGCTTCTTGAGGATGGCGACAAAGTCGTCCCACATGTGCAACGACGTCAACAGGGAGTTGGAGAAGGCGACAATGGGTGCACCGGGCGCTGCACTGCCCTCTAGGCGGTAGGGGATCTCGAGACCGTCGGCTGTCGTAACATACGACTGGAGAACTGCCTCCTTACCAGGCGTCGAGACCGTCTTGGCGTCCGTGGACACAAACGCCTTGGAGGCCGGCAGCGGCGCGAGGTGCTCAAGGTCGCGGGGCGCGGCTCCAAACACGTAGAAGAGCGAGTACGTGCGGCGGCCCTTGTTCGCTACGTACTTGGAGAAGACCTCGGTGCGCCACGGCGTGTCCATGGACGCCTTGTGCTCCGGCCCGCCCAGGCCGTTGGTCGCCTTGTACTCATGAAGCGTGATGATACGCAGCGGGGCGTTGCCGTTCGGCGGCAGGTCAAGGCTCGACGTGCGGAACCGTCGCGTTCGCAGCCAGCCTGGAACCTTGGTCAGCATCCCAAAGTGCTCCTCCTCGTACCAGCGCACCAGCTCAGCCTCGGCCTTCTCAGCGCTCTCGGCGCTTTCGGTCAGCGTCACGTCCACGTAAACTAGCACGGTGCCTTCGGCTGCGGTGTCGCTCTGGTCCGCCGGCGGTACAAAGTCGTCGGCCTGGCGCGACGACTGCAGGTCGAAGAATGAGCGCTTGACGGACACCTGGCCAATGGTCTCAGCTTCGCGGGGGCTACGGTTGGTGCGCAGGTCTGTGTACACGGGCTGCGTTAGAATCGCCATGTCCGTGACGTCGTACGTGGCTAGGAATGTCGGCTTCTCGCCGTCGGTTTCGCGGTAGCGCTGGCCCGTTGTGAAGATGGCCGGGAGTCGCAGCCGCGTCGGGCCGTGCTCGTTGTTGTACCACTCGTGGAACTGGTCGAGCGACAGGCCGTCCTGTGGCTCCATCGTGACGAAAAGCATGCCTGGGGTGGGCGTGGAAGTGGCCATGGCGGTGGCCGATAATAATAATAAGGAGGGGGAGAAGGAGGAGGAAGGCTAGGAACAAGTGGAAGTGGAAGATGTCGAAAGGCAAGGGGTTCAGTACCTTTGCTATTGGTAAACACTCCAACGACAAGGCAGTAAAATGTGTGTTTATGTTGTCGGTTTGGTGATGTCAATTTCGTCGATGCAGGGTAAAGTAGATTCAAGGAGACAGGACTTGGTATACTGATCTTGGATACTGATCTCAAACTGGTCAAATGGAAAGCCAGTTGGATTTGGCAGCAATCCGGGGAGTCGGGGCGGCCCGTTCAATATATACCAGGCTCAAGGCCTTTGAGGTCGTCATCACGCCGTTCACCGGCGATGTAGCGCGGCGGGATTGCGGTTCGGCAGTGATGGTGGTGGGGCAGCTTTGCACTACACTGGACTGTATTGAATATGTGCTGGGAGAACACTGGAAGGGCGCTCGCGGGGAAGAGTACTTCCTAGCTCTTCTCGGTGCGTGGCGGGGATTGGTTTCCCACCCGGTACCTGAGGAATTTCCCGAAATGGAAAGGCACGCCTCAGCGTGTCGTGCCTAGGAGTCCGTTGTCTCTTTCCCGTACTTCTCTCATTTGATGTCGGCGCCTGCCAGGATGAGGTCTTAGCCGGCGGTAGCCTTGTGGACCAGAGCTTGGAGTAGTGGAGACTCGCAACCGCAACTGCCCAGGGCCAGTTAGGAGCTGGTCGCGGTAGCTTCGACGTCAGCCGTGCCTGCCTCGCTGCCTCGCGATATTCTCCAACGCACCTGCAAGCCATGAGAAGATTGCTTCCAACCCTCACAAACTGGACTTTGGGCTTCGTGGTCTCCGCTACAACCCGCCTCCTTTCTTTTTGCTCGCTTTTCCGTCAACAATACAGCTACAGTACAGATCGCCAAATCTCGCTTTGCTCCTCGCCATTCCTGTTGCCGCGTGAGGCCAACCAGGCCACACGCTTTTTCGCTTGCGTTCAAACGACCACACAACTTTTTCACCGTCACCTCAGCTCTATGTCGTACAACCCCTCCTGCTCTCCTGACCCCTCCTAACCCCCCCACTGCTTCAAATTCAGCTATCATTCCTTTACTCACGTTCACTTAAACTCCTCGTCGCCTCTTCTCTTTCATCGCTTTACTTCCCAGCTATGTCCAACGATGGAGGTCTTCGTCCACAACCTGCCTGTCCAGGGCAACCTTAGCAGCCAAGGCTTGCTGCTGCAGCTGCGGCCATTTATGCGGGACCTCGAGATTTCCGACACCGCATACGACTGTGAAAAGGCTGCCACGAAACGCCACGCCTTCATCACATTTCTGTCGGAAGACGACGGCAAGCGCTTCCTCGGCTCCCATGGCGAAGTTCCGCTCACCAGCGTCGTTTCTCACGGCAAGGGTCTCACCCTCGGTACCGCTTCGCGGTTAAAAATCCTCGGTGCCCATGTCATGGCACGAAAGAGTAACCGACCTCCGAGCCGGGCCTCACTCGGAGTGCTAGCTGCAAAAGAGAAGGAGCGGTTGGAGAATCTAAAGCACGGCAAGCCGCACCCCGGAAACCAGGCAAACTCTGCGGTAACTGGAACCGCTCTTTCCAGAAGGCGGACAAGACAGACCGCATCTGCAAACGACAAGTCCTTTCTTTACGAGAGATTTAGCTGTGGCTACTACAAGTACATCAATGGTGGTGAGCTTGTTTTCGTTCCCGAGTATGTTCAGGTTGAACAGAAGGGTCTGGCCGAGTTTGGCAAACGTCACTTGACCATCACCAGCGATGATCGTCGAGTGATATATATCCCGCTGTCCACTGTTCAGGAGATTGTCTGGTCTCCCCGGGGACTCATCACACTCACATTGAGCACAGTTCCCTTGTTTTTCTCTGCTCCTGGCGACAGCTTCCAAGATACGGCCAGACGATGCCGTCTGACAGCTCTAGATGATCGCCATGCCAAGATTGTTGGCATGTGCATGGTATACCATATCGTTGTCCGACCACAGGAAATCCATCGCAAGATGCAGCGTCTTGCCGACTTTGGTGGTTTGAGTGTGACCCGGCATGATGTGCAGTACGCCGCGGGTCCGGATGTCTCCACCAGTGACGCGAACCTGCGCAGGCTGCTCAGCCAGTTCACGACAGTCAATCGCCTGCCGTTCTCCGTCTTGCTGCAACTTCAAGCCCTCGCAAGCAACGCATATTTGCATCCGGATACTGTGGCCAATCTGGCTCGAAAACTTGCCGCAAACCACAATACGTCTCCCATTTCGGCCGATGCAATGAAGAAACTCTTTCAGGCCATTGACTGGCCTACACCGAACCACCACGATCCGAGCGAGTTCGAAGTGCCTGCTCTGTACGACTACCTCCTTGAAACAGAACAAGGCATGGAGAAAGGGCTCTATGTCCGCGAGGGACTAGTGAATCCCGGCCACAACCTGACCACTATTCATCGTGTCATGGTGACGCCGACGCATCTGACGATCCATGGTCCTGAACTCGAAAACAAAAATCGCGTCCTGCGCAAGTTTCCCAACCACCACGACTATTTCATCCGCGTTCAGTTCTGCGACGAGGATGGCCAGAGCCTCCGCTTTAACGGCCGCGTTGATTTTAACCACGTCTACGATCGGTTCCGCAAATCAATGGTCGACGGTATAAACTTGGCCGGCCGCACGTACACTTTTCTTGGGTGGTCTCACTCGTCTCTACGCTCTCACTCCATGTGGTTCGTGGCCCCTTTCATCGATGACAACGGCCAGCTACAGACACACTTTACCATCATCTCTGCCCTGGGCAATTTTGACACAATCTTCTCGCCCGCCCGTTGTGCTGCTCGCATTGGCCAGGCGTTTTCGGAAACGCCATTTGCTGTTCCAATGGCCGATAACAACATCAGTGTCTACGAGATACCGGACATTGTGTCGCCGACGGACCCCAAACGCGTGTTCAGTGACGGCGTCGGCACCATCTCGTGGAAAGCGGCCGAGGCAATTTGGAAGCAGCTGCCGCGTGGCAAGAAGAAGCCCACATGTTTTCAGGCTCGATTTGCCGGTGCCAAGGGAATGCTGGCTCTCGATTCGCGGTTGACCGACAACAGAATTTGTCTGCGGCCATCTATGATCAAATTTAAGAGCACGGAAATGGCCAACCTTGAGATCTGTGACATGGCCTCACAGCCCATTCCCATGTACCTGAATCGCCAGTTGATCAAGATTCTCGAAGACATGGGTGTTCCCACGTCCTGGTTTGAAAAGCTTCAAGAAGGTGCATTGCGGGAGCTGAAGCTCATCACGTCCAGCCCGTATAACATGGCCAGCTTCCTCAAGGTGCAGGCAGTGGCCACAGCCATCAAGCTACACAAGCTACTGCTGCTAGCTGATCGTCTGGGCCTCGACTTCCGCACAGATCCCTTCCTGCGTCGCGCCACAGATGCCGTCATTTTACGCGAACTGCGTCTGCTGAAACACAAAGCTCGCCTGTTTGTTCCGTTGGGTATTACACTGTTTGGCATCATAGACGAAACAGGATATCTCTGCGAAAATGAGGTTTACGTTACGTTTGATGTTCCGAAGAATGGCTCAAAATCACGGCGCTTCCGTGCGCCGCCTGGTAATGGCGATCCGGTGATCGTGACACGCTCGCCTGCACTGCATCCTGGCGATGTCCAGCGTGCGACGAATGTGTATCCTCCTGCTAGCGATTCCAACCACCCACTGCACCACCTCCGCAACTGCATCGTGTTCAGCTCGAAAGGCGTTCGTGACCTGCCAAGCCAGCTCAGCGGCGGCGATCTAGACGGTGATATTTTCAACATCATATGGGACCCGGAGGTTTGTGAACTACAAGGTCTGAAAACGTTCGTGCCGGCCGACTACCCGCGCCAAGTTCCCGTCGATATTGGGCGGCCCGTGACGACTGCCGATATTGCAGATTTCTTCGTGGATTTTGTTCGCACCGACCACTTGGGCGCCATTGCTACGCGCCACATGATTCTCGCGGACCAGTTGCCGAAAGGCACACGTGAAACAAACTGTATCGATCTGGCTGCGTTGCATTCGACAGCTGTGGACTTTTCCAAAACTGGCATTCCTGCCGAGCTCAAGAACATGCCCCGTGCCAGCCGCTACCGACCGGACTTTCTGTCTCCAGGCCCCATTGTGGAAGTGCATAGCCGCAAGGACATTGACTTGGAGCAATTCATGGCCAAGACAGTCGACGGCGATGACTCTGACGATGACGAGACACACGAGCTCGACGCACCCAGGTACAAGTACTACAGGTCGACAAAGACGCTCGGTACCCTGTACCGGGCGATTGACGAGCGCCAAATCTGGCAAGATGACGTGCGCTACACCCAACGTGATGGTAATGGCGATGCAGACGATGAGCCCATGTTCTATGATGCCTTTTTGGAATGGGCAATGCATGAGTGCGAGCTGCTAGGGTGCACAAACTGGCAGCAGCGCACAGACGAGGCGCTGAGGATTCGGTCGGCATATGAAGACTCCATTACGACGACCATGTACGAATTCTCGGAACACCCGACACTACCAATCACAGAGCTCGAGGTGTTTATCGGCACGATTGTGAACAAAACAGGCTCTCAGACGCTGCGGCAGCGCGACCGGTCGCGCAAGCTGCGGGATGAGTACGAAAGAATCTCTTCGTGGATTACGGCACAGATTCGGCCGCATGGACGAAAAGACGAGGATGATATGGGTGTGGACGACGACAATAACGGCGATGTTGATGATGAAGAGGGCGGAGAAGCAGACTACTACGACAAAGAAGGGCGGAATTGGCGGTCGCAGCGCATTGCTGTCCTGGAATTGTGCCTCGCGTGCTGCTACAGTCAGAAGGAGGACAAGAAGAAAGAAAGGTTCGATCGCAGGATGGAACGGAACGGACTAGGAAACAAGAAAAACAAAAACAAGGACCGAGTTGAGTCGTTTTGGCTCGTGGCGGCGTCGGCATTGATCCGCGAGCTCGAATTTATCCACCATGGCCTTCAGTTTGATGCCGATTTGCAGCAGGACATGGCACAGCTGTCGCTTGGTGGCGGACGGAAGTAAAGGGTTAGCCACTTGGCAATTGACGCCATGAGCGGTGTCTTAATGATTTAGTGGTCTGGCCAGTAGGCTTGCGAGCCGTGCCGGAGTTAATCCAAGGTTTGCAGAAGCGATAGTTTGTGATAGGTCAACCTTCTTAACGCAATCGGTGGTTGCTGGTCAAACCGTCGATATAAAATTCAATAGCCTTTGATGACCAGGCCTCGTGGCATTCTTGTGTTCACCTAGCATTCTCATTGACGCCCAATTTGGCCAAAACACATCTTTAATTTCACTAGCCGACAGCGCCAGAGGTCACTATGGCCCGCATCTTCATTACTGGATCGTCTGATGGCATCGGGCTGCTGACGGCCAAGCGCCTCGTGGCTGCCGGCCATCGAGTTGTTTTGCATGCGCGCAATGCTAAGCGGGCACACGAGACAGAAGCAGCCTGTCCAGGCGCCGACGCCGTGCTGGTCGGCGATCTTTGCAACATTACCGAAACGAAGGCGTTGGCAGCGCGGGCGCAAGCTCTTCTCGAAAACGAACCCGGTGCACGGTACGATGCCGTGATCCACAACGCAGGCGTCTATCGTGGTCAGGACAATGCCGTCAGCCGCGATACGGGCTTTCCACGGCTGTTTGTGGTTAACACGCTGGCACCATACATTTTGGCGGTGTCGATGGCCGCCCCGCTGCCCCGGCGGCTCATATTCATCTCGTCCAGCATGCACTATGGCGGCCAGCCCAAGCTCGAGACGATGCCGCGCGGCGTGACGTACAGCGACAGCAAGGTGCACATGGTGATGCTGGCCAAGGCGTTTGCGCGACGATGGGCCAACGGCCTCGATGTATCTGTGTCGGCCGATCCCGGGTGGGTGCCGACGAAGCTGGGTGGCTGGTCGGCCCCTGGCAGCATCGACGACTCTGTCGCTACCTATATGGCTTTGGCTCTGGGTCAGGGAGAGGCAAAGGAGAGTGGGGGTAGGAACGGAGGGGGCGTGAGTGGCAAGTATTTTGTCAACTCGCGGCCGAAGCAGCCTCAACCGGTGACCAACGACGAGGCTCTGCAGGACGAGCTCATCGCGAAGCTGGCGAGTCTAAGTGGCGTGCCTATGGTGGATATGTGAGCATGAGGAACGGGCTGTGAGATCCCGGCCAATACAATTCGATATTACGGAATAGCGCTTATCCCGGGCTGCTGTCATAGATCCTTTAAACCAGAGCCTCAATAAGGCGTGGCTTCAATGTAGTTATCTAGTCACGTTTCCTTTTCGCGCCTGTCATTGCCTGTCGTCACCTGCGCTGCATGACCTTGTACGGGCTCTCAATTTGTTTCCAAATACAACTCGCCTTCTACCTTCGCAGTTGCTGTACGTCACAGGTGGCGGCCCGTCCAGCAAACCGGCTTGTAGCTTGACAGGCTGCAGCATATGCTCCGTGTTAGCGGTATATCTCCGTCAAAAGGGAAGGGGGAAAAACCTGAATTAAGGCCGTGATCGTCAACGTGCATATTTTCACGACAGGGGTACGGGATCGCACATGTTCTGGCGCGAAATTCCCACAGTTGAGCCTCTCAAGCCGCAAAATGGCTTGAAGAATTTGTTTGCACAAGCACAATTTGAAGATGCTGCATGCATTGCATTGGCTGAGTGGCCCTTGCCGAAGAATACAAAAAAAAAAACAGCTATCAAGACGCCCGTTTGCTTCGGTACGGCGGCAGGGTCGGATGTACTTCGTTTCGGCTTGTTTTTCTGGCGATATTACGCTTTTCTCGCTCTGTGTGTCCCCGCAGCCGAATTCTCGATGGCCCATGACGTAGATGATTTTCTGCAGGATGGCTGCGTGGTACCGGCGACAATGCCACCATCGCCTCTGCGCAACAAGGGACACATCTCGATGCTGTAATATCCAGGATGGCTCGTCTTGTGGCTCGCTTTTTTCTGTTCAAACGGATTGCACACATAAGTATGCGTGTCTGCCCTTTTCTTTATCTTGTAGCAACTCGTCTGTCGCATCCCGTCTCCCGTATCCCGTCCCTCATCAGTCTAGGACCGGCCCAGCTTCACCATTACCTCCCCATTTATATTTCCCTCACATACACCACCATCATCATGGTACCTCCTCCCGTCCCGCTCCTCAGTCCCTGGGCGCCGCACCCCAGCCGTACACTGCCGTTATCCGGTGCGGTTCGCGAATATCTGCTTCGCGTCCGTCAGGCGACGTCCAGCACGGTGACTGTCGTCGCGGATACCTCGGGAGACGGTGGCGGCAACAACCTGTCGGGGGGCGCCATCGCCGGCATCGTCATCGGCTCTGTTGTGGGTTTCCTTCTGCTGCTCTGGATCTTTCGGTCTTGTTTCAATCTCGGCGCACCACCAAATGACGAGCGTGAGGCCTGGTACCGGGATGTCGAGCCGCGCCACGCCCACTACCGCGACCGCCATCGGCACCGCCACCACCGCAGCCGCAGCCGCGACGACCGTGATGGCCGCTACTACTATAGCAGCGATGGCCGCAGCCACAGCCGTCCACCGTCGTATGGCTTGTACACGCAGTCGACACCTGTTGCCGAGCCGGTGCCTGTCGTTGTGCGTGGCAGCAGCCGACGCCGGCGCTCGTCGCTGTCCAAGGCGCGCAGCCCGCGGCGGTCAGGCACAATCGTGGTGGAGGACTCGAGAGGACGGTATTGATGCAGGCGGTACAGGGCATGATACCAGAGGGTGAATTAATGCTGCATGAACGGTGGCAGCAATACTTGGAGGGAATAGGGGAAGGAGCCGATGTGGGCATGACACGGTAATGGGATGGAACACTCGCGGAGGAAAGCGCAAAGTGGGAAGCACAAAAGGGCATGTACATCACGTGCAACAACATGTATCGCAACGACATTTACGATACTTTCATAATACTGTCGCGGTAGAATACCAGACGACACGCTTAGTATTCGCCACCACGGTCAGTTCTCAAATGCTATAATACAAGTCTACCGAACGATCAAACAGCCCATACAGAACGCAGGTGAAAGTAAACCCGCAACCGAACACCGTCGGATCAACACATCAAGCACCCTGTCCGTCTCCTACTTCCACAATTTGCCTAGCGACACCTCCTTGTCGTCGTGCTTGTTGAGAATCTTGGCCGTGGCCAGCTCGAAGTCCTCCTGTGTCACATGCACCCGCCGCTCACGCAGCGCGTACATGCCGGCCTCCGTGCACACACCCTTGAGCTCGGCGCCCGAGCAGCCATTCATCTTCTCAGCAATCTTGGTCAGGTTGATACCGCGCGTCAGGTTCATCTTGCGGCTGTGGATGCGCAGAATGTCGGCACGCGCCTCCACACTCGGCGGCGGGAACTCGATCTTGCGGTCAATGCGGCCAGGCCGCAGCAGCGCCGGGTCCAGGATGTCGAGTCGGTTCGTCGCCATGATGACTTTGATGTTCTTGGTCGGCTCAAAGCCGTCCAGCTGGTTGAGCAGCTCCAGCATCGTGCGCTGCACTTCCGAGTCACCGCCGCTGCTGCCCTCGACACGGGACGAGCCGATGGAGTCGATCTCGTCCATGAAAATAATGGACGGCGCGTGCTCGCGCGCCATCACAAACAGCTCGCGCACCATCCGCGAGCCCTCGCCAATGTACTTTTGCACGAGCTCCGAGCCCGACACCCGGATGAACTTGCAGTCCGTGTGGTGCGCCACCGCCCGCGCCAGCAGCGTCTTGCCCGTACCCGGAGGCCCATACAGCAGCACGCCCTTGGGCTGTGCAATGCCCAGGCTCTCAAACAGCTCGGGGTGCTTCAGGCCCAGCTCAATCACCTCCTTGATCTCCTTGATCTGCTGGTCCAGACCACCAATCATGTCGTATGTGCTGTCCGGCACCTTTTCCACCATCATCAGCGACACCAGCGGGTCCACCGACGACGGCAGCATCTTCTCGAGCTTGTAGCTGTCGGACAGCAGCGTCACGCGCTTGCCCACCGTCAATTTGGCAATGTCCACGCTGTCTGCCACGTCCACCACGTATTTGCCCTCTGGGTGCACCTTGACGAGCACCTTTTTTGTGCTCATCACTTTGACGACCTCGCCCACGTACGACCCGGGTTGCTGCAGCAGGCCCAGTTCTTCGCGCAGCAGCCGCACGCGTGAGTTGTAGTCGTTGCGCTGCGCCTCGAGACGCCGCAGTACCGCCTGGCCCTTGAGGATCTCAAGCTTCATCGCCTCGATCTTGTTCTGGTAGTAGTTGTCGAGCGACATCGTGAGGGGGAGGTGGCGTGGTCGTGAGACCGGTAGCGGGAGTGAGGGTCGTTGGTTCAATAAGTCGTCGCCGAGGTAGTGATCGGGTTGGTTGTCGTTTGAGCGTTGATGCCAATGTGAGGTCGTCAATTAGTGCTCATGCAAATGGGCTGTGACGGGTGGGCTGAAGTTGTGTGCGCTGTACAGCAACAACTGAGGTTGGTTGACAGAGCAGCGCCACCCAAAAGCCGCCCATCCTAGGCACGGGGAAAGACAACGCGTCCAGCGTGTCACGTGAATTATGGGGGGCTGTGATATAATTATGCTCCACTTTTTTACACTTCGCTCACATCGCGGCATCTCCAATAACTCGTCGGCAGGCGATGCACTTCTGTGCAGACGCCGTGATTATATTGTACACGCATACCACAGAGTACTGCATGATAATACCGTACATGTAGGTATACAAATTTAACAGTAAAATACCAAAACCAAGAAGACGAACAAACCAACAAACCAGCAAACACCAAGTAAATCTTTAGATACAGAGATGGGTACTTGAGAATAACTTACGCTCCAAAAATTCGTCAACAACTAAGGAGTAAGACGCGAAACACAAGATGCATGATGAAAACGCAAAAAGACCGAGCGGCCTTACAGGCCACGAGTGATCCGCCGCCGCTTGGCGGTGCCAGATCCCTCGTCAGCATCGGCCGCGCCGGGGCCGTCGTCATCGTTCTTGTCGCTTTCGTTCTTGTTCGGACGGTCCTCGTCATCGTCGGCACCCTCGCCGCCGACGCTGCCAACGCCGCCGACCAAGTCGATGTCATCAAGGGGAAGGTCCAAGCCTTTGGCACCCGGCGGAGGGGCAGGGATTCCGCGCTGCCGCTCGGCCGAGCGCATCTCGCTAAGAAGCTTCTCCACCTCGATGTACATGTCGCGCGTATCGTTGACAACGCCGTCCTCGTCCACCTTGTAGCGCGCGTTGTCGCCGCCGGTACCGCCAGCGTTATTTGCAAGGTCGTTGTCATCGTCGTCTGCGGTGTCACCGACCAAGAAGGCCGGTCCTGGTCCACGGTGTGAGTCCGGGTTGTACATCACCGCATTGGCAAACATGTGCACAAGCTCGCTCTCAAGCTGGCTGCTGTTGATGATGCCGCGAGGCGGAACGAGGTCGGCATTGATCGGCAACCAAATGCTGCTGCTGCTTTCCCGTTCCGATTCGGGCAGCGCGGCGATCGCCGTGTTGGCGGCCTTGTTACCTTGCGTGATGGCCATGCGAATCGACTTGAGATCGACAGGGTGGCGCACAATGCTGCCATAGCCGGGAGCATCGCGGTCGCGGATTTTGTGTGCGAACATATTGGCATGGCGGTGGCTGCTGATCTGGTCGAGTGCCGAAGCACTAATTTTGGGGAAGCCGCGCATCCACAGAACATGTGTGGGTGGCGTCGGCGCGCCTACGAGGCGCTGGCGCGCAATCACTGACGGGTCAGGCTTGTTGCTGGCGGTGTTGAGGAGCATATCCACCGATTCATCGTCGCCACCCCCGCCCCGCTTTCTCTTAAGAGCAGCACGCACGTGACCGTCATCGTCGTCTAGCTCGTGGACATCGTCAAGGGACGCTCTCGGTGTTGAGGCCTCTGCCTTTATCGGGTGGCTGTCATCGTCCATGGTGCCTCGATCACCTTGCGAGCGAGAATGTCTCGATGGCCGGCCAGGTCCACGCATACTGCGATCTGGTGTCTTCCCCGACCGCGATGCCGGGACCTGAGGCTTCCGCAAATTCCTAGTTTGGCGTAGAGCCGCTGCTGACGAACCAGCAGCTGAGGGCGAGACGGGAGAGACGGCGTCATCTTCGGCGTCGTCGTCAACCATATCCAAATCGGTCGATTCAGCACGCGCCGAGCGCGAGGAACGGGATGTTGCACTGGGCTGCACGGGACTGAGCGGCTCGTATGCTGGGCTTGCCATGTCGCCAACGTCGGGGCCAGGGGTCGACGGTGTGGGATCGCTCGGCTTCCAGCGCGTGCCACTGCCGCGTGGAAGGAATATAGGCCCAAGCGCGCCGACACCAACGCCTTGGATGGGCGTCTGCGGGAAGACAGGTCGTGGTGACTGGACAGGTGTCGGTGTCCGGGACGGCGGACCACCCCGCACGTGCTCAGGAAAAGGCAGCCGCGGTACAAAACCAGGACCACCAGCAGCGCCTTGCGGGCCGGGGGTTATCGGTGGACCTCCTGGGATACGCTGGAATTGGGGAGTCGAAACAATCGGTGTCTGCTTTTGTGTCGCAGGAACAAGCGGCCGTGGCGTACCTGCCTGCGAACCAGCTGGTTGAGGTAGCTGCTGGCCCGCTTGCGCGGGTGCCAGCGGTTGCGCGGTTTGCGAAGTGGCGGAGAGTATTGTAGATGGCGAATTGAGAATGGGTGTTTGTGTGCCCGGTGTGTGGGAGGGCGGCGTCGTTCTGGAAGAACCCGGGCCTGCGGTGCCTTTTGGGGGTAGCTGGATGGTATTGTCATTTTGTGGCAACCCAGTCTGGTGTTGTTGCTGG
Source organism: Sporothrix luriei (assembly GCA_021398005.1). Taxonomy (NCBI): domain Eukaryota; kingdom Fungi; phylum Ascomycota; class Sordariomycetes; order Ophiostomatales; family Ophiostomataceae; genus Sporothrix; species Sporothrix luriei. The sequence continues at coordinate 151,498 of WNLO01000042.1, read as the reverse complement.
GGTTGTTGCTGTACGAGTGGCGGAGGGTGGGGAAGTTGGGCGGGAGAGATAGACCGGGACGCAGGCTGAAGGACCGCGGCAGATTGCCCAGCAGGTGCTGTAGGCAACAGCTTGCCGTCGGGAGGAGGTTGTGTCGACTGTATCGCAACCGCAAATGGTGTTCGGGAGAGGCGCTGCGCTGCGGCGGAAGCGGGAGCAAGAGGGGCAAGTTGTGGTGTGGTCCGGGCCTGCTGTAGTTGCTGCGCGTGCTGCACAGCCGGGGTGGGTGTGGTCGAAGGAGGTGTAGATGCAGAAACATGCGCATCTATTGTCGTTGCAGGAGTTTGGTTCACAGGACGCGACGTGGCGGGGAGCAGGGGCACATTCGATGAAGCGCCGCGTTGGCCGAGTGAGGGGGGATGGCGCTCGGGCGTATGCCGTGCCGATGGCGGTTGTGCAGACGTGGAATCAGACCTCGACGAGGAAACAGACGGAGGCCCGGTGCCACCATTTGCCGCCCCTACTGGACCTGCATTCTTGGCGAGTGTGGGAGAAGCAGAGGTATATTGCGTATGCTGTTGCTGTTGCTGTCGTCCATTCTGGGCGGCCGCGGCGGCAGCGGCTGCCGCCTTAGCTTCGGCTGCCCGTGCATGAGAGCCACGTCCTCCACCCCCCGCCGCCTGCTGCTCGAGAAGTTTAATCTCCCCCTGGACCTTTTCTATGCGCCGCTCGTCCTCGCGGATGGCGTTGACAATATGTTCGCGATATCGCACGTAGAGGCGTTCCACGAGGATGGGCAGTTGCTCGGCATGCGCTGCTGGCAGAGCAGTTGTGTCGATCTTCCGTTTCTTTCCGTCGGTCGGCGTCGTGTCTTTGGCGTCTTTCGCATCCTTAGCTTCTTTCGGCTCAGTCTTGATGTCCGCAGCATTGCCACCGCCGCTCTCACCGGCGGCTTCTCCAAACTCGGACCGCAGCAGATGCAGGAACAACTGCTGCAGCGACTCGGCGGTCAGGCGGTCGGCATTGTATCGGTCGTCGCTGCGTATGAAAGGATTCGACTGGAGGACGGTGGCGATGCGTGCAAAAGCGTCTGGCTCGACGCCGTGTTTGAGGATGGACTGGAAAAGCAGCAGCGACTCGAGCGGCGTGAACATGGACGTCGAAGGGCCGTTAGTCGTCGTCATGCCCCAAGGAGGAGAGGCTCCGCCGCGCCAGGAAACGACGGGCGCAGCTTCGCGTCTCGGCAGGAGGTGAAGGGGCGCCACGGTCTATGTTGGACTGTTAGTGGGTAATGTGAGAGGGAGGGATGGTAGAGATGGTGGTGACGAGTGGGCAGAAGGGTACGGCAACGGAAGGGATGAGGTAATGTTTTAATACTGTCGACGACGTTGTTGGCGAGCCGGGTCGCCAAGTCCATCACCAACAACGGAGAGAATCCATCGCGTCACGTACAGAAGATTGCCGCAAAAATCAATAGGCAGAACCACAAAAACACAAATTGCCGCGCGAAAGCAGCAAAACGCGCTCGGGCGGCCCTACTGTATCAACACACCCGACACGGCGAAAAGCGTCGATGGAAACGAGGGTATTCGCCGCGTATCTTGATGGAAATGGCCGTGTGTCGTCCGTTTTTCGCATACAACGCGTCGTCTCGCGGTCCGCGGAGCTGGCTGTTTCGTTTTGTTCGTTCAATCGCAGCACCAGACTGGCTGGGCCTTGGAGAAAGATTTTTTCCCGGGCGGTCTGCCGGTCATGTGACTAATTCGAAACTCTGGCGCCCCGGCTTACTACATATCGCCCCATTGTCTCAGCTCTCTCTGGGAAAGTGATGGGGGTGAACTCAAAAAAGCAAAAACAGGAAAGAAAAACTCCGCGACAGGAAAAGAGTCTACGGGTGCGTTAGTGTTTGCTACCTCAGTCACGCAGACGTTTAGAGTTAGAAAACAGCATCCATGTGATGGTGTTTGTTTTAGATAAAGGCTGCGCATGCGTCTAACGGGGCCATATGACAGTGGTTCACGTGGCCCGGCTTCACACCGAAAATGGCCGACTAGTCTCCGCCATTCGTAAACACAAATCCAACCATCAAATGCAACAGACTGAGTTTAGGCTGGGGTAGGATTGCCTTTGCCATGCGCTTCCTGGCTTTCGCAATACAGCCGCAGTATGCGCTAAGATCCTTGTCTGGCCAGTCACAAGGAGTATGTCATATGTGTTTGTATTCCGTAAGATACTATTCTTTACTTCGTAATACTGTAATACTTTGTCCACAGTAAGGCACACAAGCACAAAAGGTACATCATGTGTAACAGTCATGGGCATTGAGGGGAGAAAACGCAGACGAAACGGGCGAATGATGGACGCAAGATCGACTGGGAGAATACTCGCATGCTTGAATGGTTGATTGCGACCAAGCAAAGACGAAACCCCTGGTATATCAAGGTTTAGGCCAGGGGGAGCCTACCACTTAAAAGCACCAGAGAAAACTCCGAACAGGACAGTTTATGCGTGGCAGCAGAAGCTTTGCTGACAGTTTGAGCAGGACCCTCAAAACACTCGAAACCTAGCCTCTTTCCATACCTCCCTGTGAACCGACGAGAAAAAAGAGATTAGATTGGGGGCCCAGCCTGCCGCTTGCCGACGATCGTCTCGAATACGGAGGCCGGGGCTAATATCAACTCCAATAGGGGCAGGGACTCATGTCCTTCCACGACCGCTGCGCTGGGTGAAGGGATGTCACCACAGTTCTCTGCGTTTAAGTCTATTGTCTTTGTCTTCTGCTCACTTACTCTCTATGGTCGGAGTACTTGACATCTTCCAGTACATTGCCACACCTCTTGGCGGCCTCCCCGTTTGTGCTCGTTTATGGTCATTGTTCTCATCGGTCGTTTATCGATCCCAAGTCGTGCTTGTTTATTTTGTCACCTTCTCCACGATGATCAACGGGCTGAAATTTGAATATGATGCCTGGACTGGGGGCACATGCAGTCATAACTATTATAAAATTACAATTTGCAAGATACGTCGTAGACACCAACGAGCTCTTTGTCTACCGTGAAAGAAGGTGGGAACTGCTAAAGTTGCTCTAACTGCCCGAAATGTCTGTTAATTACACCAGTAGCGTCTCCATTTTCCCTTTTTGTTAGCGGCGGGTGCAAATCAAAGCAGCGTCCAAGCTGGGCCGTAAAAGTGGAGAACCCCTTGCCTCGTCAATGAAAGCTGCTACCCGTTGTCACTACCACACTACTCCGTACTACCGTTTACAGGGCGCGTGTCTAACATATTTGCTCCCTTTTTACAGCTTGGCTGGCGCTGAGCGGTCGCCTGTATCACTCCTTCCACCCCCATATTTGCACACACCTTCGTTGCTACCCCGAAACTCCCTTCCTTTCTTGTCCTCAGCCTTTCCTTCCTTCTTTCGTTCTTTTTCTTCGTTTTCTCCTTTTCCCTTTCCCATTTCCTTCTCTTCTCTCTCTCCCACTTTCTTGTCTGAACAACATCTCATCACCGATTTCGCCAGCTTCTCCTCCGGCACGCAACACGAACCACTCATCATTCTACGACAGCAACACCCAACCAACAGTCTCTATCAATATCGCTGCCCACAATGTCTGACGAAGAACTCGATCGCGACTGGAAGCCCAACGGCCGCCGGCCCCAGTCGTACGTTCCATGCTTTCCAATATATACCGTCTTTATTTTTTTTATTTTCTTTCGAAAGCTAACCTCACAGAACGATTGCGCGTTCTTTCTCTCTCGAACTTATGGATATCTTTCGTATCGAAAACAGTGTTGCGGACCTGGACGAGCAAATTGACAAGCGGTGAGAATTTGGCCCCCTCGTTTCCCCTCTCCTGTTACAGATTCACCAACGAAAACGTCAACGATGGAAAATTCATTTGCCTGTGCGAGATTGCGTTGGCCTTGTTTCTGGCTTCCTTTATTTGGGATTTGACGCCCTCGGTAATTATTTTCGTGTGCCCGCTGACTCGCCATTTTCCACGTCCAGGAAGCAGCAGGTCACCAGCCAGGCCACTGAGCTCGAGGCCCTCGAGGCCCGTATTCGCGAAATGGAGGCTATGCTCAATAAGAGCAAGAATCCGGCTGCCGACTCGTCGCCAACAAACCCCCGCAATGCCCGCCCCTCCATCAACAGTGTCTTTGCCGACGCCAACACCAACGGTCCCTCGGGCGCCGACACTCACTCCCAAAGCTCCACACCACGGCCATCGGAGCACCACCAACGGCAGCAGGGTCAGCAGCAGCAGGCGGACGCACAGAAATACGGCAGCAGCCGGCCAGGTACGGCACGCGCAAGCCAGCAGGCTGTGCCGGGCGCTCTGCCGCCAACCCCCGTTGGCAGTGAGGGTGAGCTTTCTTCTGTCGGATGAAGGCGGGGGCCAAGCTTCTTGGAGAATCCAGACTTTCGAGAAGTATGTTGTGGCTAACTCATGCAACTATACAGACGGTGATGGCGACCGCTACTAGACGGCGACCGCACGCACACACAACTCGTCTCGACGTATTCGGTCATCACACACCCCGACCTGAAATCAACTGTACAATCACAAACGCCTGACGCCGGTATCAGATTTCGATGGGCTGGACAGCGACATATCTTACTTCCTCTGGCGTCTATAACAGCGATATGAGTTTCTTTCACCTCAAGCCGTAAATCTGCGCGTTCCCTTTTTCTTTTTAGCGCTCTCTATTTGTTTACATACAACTGTTTAATATTGCATCGGGGATGTCATACGTTTTTGTTTCTTTTCTTTCTTCCTGGATTGTTCATTGTCATCCCCTGTCTCAATACCAAGCCCTTCTTCGTCACGATTCCGTATTCCCTCCTTTGCACTTCGGCTACATACGTCGTGCATACCCTGTTTACCATTTACAAATTACTCGGTCTCTTTCTGTGTGCATCTGGTACCATATCACATAGCCATTTCCATATATAGAGACATACAGAACTAGTATCGTACAATTCTTAAGTCTCACAACAAACTACCGTAGTCTCACAAGTCATTGTCTGCCTCGGCAAATATCGTTATATGTGCACATAAGAACCCTGTAAGCCGATTGATTGGAGGTATAAGGGAAGTCTATCTGATGATTGCAACACTGTCGATATTTTTGCACTTTCCAACATACGGCACGGTACGGCCCCGGTTAAATTTTCATAATGTGTATTTTTTTGTTCTTGTTTTCTTCTTATTTTCTGTTTTGCTTGCCTTGGTCTTGTCGCGTCATTTCTTCCGCATTTCGTTCGATGTCCTACCTTTTTGTCCATCTCTTTAAACCCGTACCACCGCACCAGTTCTCCCACTCCCTTCTCTCTACTTCACCACCTGGTCTATACTCGGTTTACGTTGCGCTCATGCCCCAGGTCGACATGGATACCTCAGATTAGTTTGGACTCACACCGCTGCAGGCCTTGGCCTGGCACTCTCATCGAACAGCTCTTGGCGCCAACGGTTACGGCCTCGACCCAGCCCATCATACATGGATGGCTGTCGAATCCAAGAGCCGTATAGCGGTTGTGGCAATCAAACGGTAAAGGTACAGTCCAGGGAAGATATAGACAGCCCTTGTCTCGCGAAGCCAATTTTTGTTCGAGTTCATTAAAGGTGACAAATGACTCAAAAGGTGAAAAGACAGGGTTGAGAAATTGACATGAAACGAATATTCGACAAATGTGTGAAATCAGAGACAGCGAAACAACACGAAAACGAGGCAAGAGGGTGAAATCCCCTCCATATAATTAGCTCACCTGCCTCCAATTTCCCAAAGCTGGCCCCCATCATCGTCGACAATTCCTTTCAACCCACGAACTCCTCTCCGTTTTCCATCTACGCCAAAAGCTTCTTTGAGGCAAGTCCGACGCGGGAGTGGTCCATGTCAAAAACCATGTACAGTGCCTTGAGAAACGCGTCACCCAGAATGCCAAACGGCTCCATACTGTCCTGAATGCCGCCGTAGCACAGCGTGTCGCTGACATTCTGGAAGTTAAAGTAATGACCAGGGATCGTCGCGTTCCAGTGGTCGTCGACAAAACCAAAGTCGAGCACGGGGAGGGTCACATTGCAAGGGAAGACCCAGCCGTAGTACACGTCGCTCATGTACGCGCCCGGAACAAAGGACCAGTACAGCTCGACCAGATCCGTCGGAAGCAAGAGCAATGTGGTGCCCGTGTCCGCCACCATGGGCCAGTTATGCATACGCCAGACGTTGTCGCCGCCGATGTGGATTGACTGGATATAGAACTCCCAGAATCCAGAATGAGGCAGCACCTTGCGCCAAGTCATGTCGCCCGTGTAGGAGCTCTGATTGATGTAGCCAAAGTGGTACTGGCCGACGTCCTGGTACTTGAGATCTGCTGCAAACAGGTTTTCCTCCAGAACGGGGCGGAGAGCGTCAAGCAAAGTCGGCTGCTGCGGGTATGTGGTGCTCGAATGATTGAGGGCCAGACCCAAGATGCCAGACATGACGGGGTCTGTCGTCAGACTGCGGGAAACAGCCGTGGCCGACTCAACCGTCGCGTTGTGCAGAGTCACATTGCCAATCCGAACCGAGTCGCGGTAAATGCCGCCACCGGCGTAGCTTCCGTCGCCATATGTGATGGACCAGCTAGCATTGGCAACGCCGACAGACGTGCGGGACTTCTCAGGGTGGTAAATTTTCTGGCCGTCCAAGTAGAAGCTCGGCGTATCGGAACTAAAGAGCCAACTGGCAGGAAACATGCGTATTAGCAAGGCTGACATTCATACCAAGACCAATAGCCTGGTTTCATCATCAAGCTTACAGGTCTCCAGATCCCGTGTCAATGTCGAGCCAGCATAGTTGACCAGGCTCTCCCATGTAGACCGGGCTCAGGTACTCGCGGTCGTAGGTCTGGTTGTAGGCACCGATCGGACCCGAGGACACGCGGTTGTTAGCATTTGCGTGCACGCTGGCCGGGTTCTTGTCGTATTTGGCATAAGTCCAGGCAAGCTCAGCTGCACCATTTTGGCGGTAATGATCGTTGCGGACAAGATCGACCGCGAACGATCCGCTCTTGGCGAAGTTACCAGGGCCGTGGCGGGTATCGAGGGTTTTATCGACTGCTTAGGACACATGATAGATAAATACACGATCTTAAAACTTGAGCTACACGCATGTGTTGATTTCCTTACTTTCGATATTATCAACGATCGGCTTTGCCAGTACCGTACTGGGACGCAGCAGGAGCGCTAACGACACAATAGAGGAGTACCGCATGCTGAACGAGCAGATATGACGAGGATATATGAACCAAGGTGGCGCTTTTTCAGTCGAGCGGTTGGGGATGGCGAGAGCGATATCAACAATGGCGTTTGAGAGGGCCAGATATCACGATAAAAAGCAAAGCTAAGGAGTGTACACAGTCGACGAGCAGACAATGGATAGATAGGTGGAATGAGAGGCCGTGAACAGAGTCAGGTAGTGAAAGTGAACGACTGCAGGAGCAAAAAAGGCAATAAACACTGGAAACGGAACGTCTTGACAGGAAAGGAGGACGACAAAACTTTGTCAAACTGCAAGATGAAGGTGCGAAGCAAGACCACCGCCTTTTAAATCTGGCCGCGACTTCCACTTCAGCCAGACCTGTCTTTCATAATTAAGACGAAGAAGGAGCACGATTGGGCGTGCAAACGGCCCAAGCTAGGAAGGTACGCGTCGCTCGTCTATCGTTCCTTCCTCGGCCGGCTTGTACGTGTGCGATGCCTTGGCCTCTGGACGTGTCTTTCTGTTCTGCAACCGGACCGCGGAGTACACGTCGCCACGGCAGCTACGCCAATCTCCCAATTTTGGTGATGCTCGAGACGACGCCTAGATTCTAGAGAGTCAACGTGAAGTACCAAGGGCTAGGCCCCGTACCGGATGCACCTCCCCGCAAGTGTCTCCTACATACGTACGTTGGTCGACTGTGTCTCGTCTGTATTCCGTACGGCATAGTGGCCACCATAGCGTTTGTACCTTCTGGGCGCGTCTCTTTTCTTTGTTTCTCCTTCTTTCGTGTTCTTGTGTCCTGTTACTGTCAATGTCGTGCCCCGGTTGTTTCGGGTGGCGCTCGGCTTGTTTGTGCGCCGTTTGTATGTGCAAAGACGGTCTTGTTACTTTCCTAGAAATGAAGGAGAACAATTCTGCGCGGAAACCACAGGAAACAAATCTATTGATGTCTTCAGTTTCTCGAAACGCGTTGACAATATTGTGCGTGACGGGGGGAGTGGCCAAAAATTATTAATAAATAAAAATCACTTTTTTTATCTTAATGTTCTTTTTATTTTTTATTTTTTATTTTAAAACAATTAGCAAGTCAAGTAAATAATGAGTCAAATATGTAAAGTGTAAGCACAACAGAGACAAGAATTGACAGTTCATATTCTCTGTTTCTTATATATATTTCCCTGCATGCTACAGCAAACGAGATAAGCACAATGTCGCCACTTTGCTTGGCTGTGCTACGAATTATTTACTGCCCGTGTTTCGTTTTGTTTAGCCCTTCCTTGGCGTCCCATTATTCTGGCACTACCACAGTACAAAGATGTAACGCAAAATGGTGTTTCTCTTTTTATACATGTTTGTATTGTTTCTTCCTCCGTTTATTTCTATGCCGCATAAGTACATCTCAACGTCACAAATATAGCCCCTAACGGCCCCGAAAACTCCATAAAAAGCGAAGGATAAAAACACAATGCTATGCTTCGCAAGAACAGAAACAGGATGCACTTCTTGAATCACAGCTCTTCGTGCTTGATTTCCTCATCCTCCGCAGCCTGCTTTGATGGTTTGGCCTCTGCAGACGACGTCGTGGACGACGAAGACGATGTCGACGCCGTCTTTTCGCTCTTGGTTGTTGCTGTCGCCGTCTTAGACTTACTCGACTTCTTGGCCTTGCTCGACTTGCTTCCACTCCCACTCTTTTTCTGCGTCTTCTCAAAGTTGCGGACGGCCTTCATCGCTAGGTCCATGCCAACCTTGTCCAAGAGGTCGCGCTTCACCTGGAGCTCCTTGGCTGTCAGTACCGGGTCGTCCGTAGGACCCAGCTTCGCTTGCGCGGCCTCCTTCTCGTCCAGCCAAGACGCAATGGAGGCGGCCAGTTCGTCGGACTCCTTGAGGTCCTCATATGTGTAGATGGGTGGGACCGGGCCGCGGTCCTCGAGGGGCTCCTCTTCAGTAGTTGCCTCGACAACAACTGGGAGCTCGTCGTCCTCGAGGCCTTCAAAGTCGGCCGGAGTGGCAGGCGATTCTGACGTAGAGGTCGCAGTCGAAGTCGTCGACGATGAAGACGACGAAGCCGCAGCCGACTTGCTGGCGTGGAACGCGTCATACTCGACAATGCGCTCGCGAATCGAATTGGCAAACTCGCGGCTCTGCACCAGTGCCTCCCGGAGGCCTGCAATAAGAGCAGGGCGCTTTTCGGCTTCGGCAATGCGCGTTTCAATGGCATCGACGGGTGTCTTGAGGGCCGTGTACTTCTTCTTGAGCTCTTCGTGTGTAGCATCGACGCCACCGTCATAAAGCCAGTCGCTGGTCTCGCTGCGAATTGTCTCGAGAGTGGCCCGCTCAACTGACGTTGACGCGGCGATAAAGTTGTCATTCTCAAGCAGGCTGCGCACCTTGTAGGTAAAGGCTTCGAGCTGGTTGAAGCTCTCCTCGCGCTGGACACGGGCACGGTCAGACGCATCGAACGCCTGCAGACGCTTCTTTACGGTTTGCAACTCGATATCAGAAAGGGAACGGGTGCCGGCCTTCTCAAGGGTAAACTTGATGGGAATGGCTACCGGCACTTTCTTAGCGGGCTCGTTGGTCTCGGCAGCGGCTGGGGTCGACGAGGAAGATGCAGACGACGAGCTAGTGGTGGAAGAAGAGGTCGTACTGCTGCTGCTGCTGCTGCTGCTGCTCGAGGAGCCACTCGAAGATTCACTCGCGGAGCCGGAGCTCGAGGCATTAGCTTCGTCGGCGTCAGAAGCCTCGTCACCATCCTTAAGGGGCTGCTGGTCCTTGTTCTTGCCAAAGCCAAACAGGTTCTTCACGCCATCCATGATGCTCTCCTTCTCGGGGCCTTCTGCTTCGCACTCAGCAATGGCCTTGATGACTTCCACCTCGCCAGTTTCAGCGCCGAGCCGAAGGCCGAGCTTGAACTGGATAGTGCTCGGCTCGCACGCATGCTTCTCCACGAGCTTGTCAAAGGTTTCCGTCAGGTTGCTGGTCGTGAATGTCTTGACGGCTGATTCAACGAGCTTGCCATCGGCACCTGGAATGCGCTGATAAAATACAACAGATGCCTCCGCCTTTTTGTCCTCGCCCAGCTCGTAAACGAGCTCCTCCTTGGAAGCCGCAGGCCCGATGTGTGACGTGGGCACCCAAATCTGGCGCTCGAGAATGACATTGGTGGCAGCGGTGTCGGTGTTAGCAGGCTTCATGCTCACGCCGTACACGGCGCCCTCCGAGACACGAATTTCCTTGACACGGAAGCTGGGACTAAGCTCGGCAGCACGGAAGCCGGCACCAAAAACAGCGGCCTCGTCGGCATTGACATTGGTGCGTAGCTTGCTGGAGCCGCCAAAGATCTGCTCGAGCTGCTTCTGCACAAACGGCGTGCGAGTTGCGCCGCCGTGCAAGATGACAGAGTCCAGATCGGCCACAGTGAGACCAGCCATGCGCAGGGCGTCCTGCACCGCGGCGTTGACACGCACGATATGCGCCTCGGCCATTGTCTCGAAGTCGGCGCGGCTGATCTTGTAGCGGAAGTCGATGTCGTTGTAGAGGCCCTCGAAGCTCGCAGCCGTGTTAGTGTTGGCGCTCAGGACGTGGCGCACACGCTCAGCCTCCTTGGAAAGCTTAGCAATGGTACGGCCGTGGCCCCGAACCGACGCAGCCGTGACAGCCTCGGCCTTGGCGGTCTTGCTGTCCACAAACTGGGCCACCATGTCGTCGACGATGAGCGCGTTAAGAGCGTCGCCGCCCAGCGTGCGGTCCCAGCCGCTGCCCAGCACATCGACCTCCTGGACGGTCTTGTTGAACTTGCCCACGTCCTTGACGGAGCGGCTCTGGAAGCGCAAGACGGTGGCCTTGGTCGAACCGGCACCCATATCAAAGACCATGTGCACCTCTGGCTTGCCGCCCTCCTTGACGCTTGGGAACTGGCGGCTGGTGGCGTAGTTGAGGCCGACGGAGAGGCCGTCACTGATGAGGGAGAGAACGCGCAGGCCGGCGAGGTTGGCGGCGAGCTCGACGGCCCGCTTCTCGTCGGCGGTGAAAAACGGAGGAACTGTGATGACGGCGGCACGCACCGACGTGTCAGGACCAGCCAGCGCCTCAGCGTTGCGGCGGACGCTCTTAAGCTCCATCGCCAGCAGCTCCTCGACCATCCAGGCGCCTTCGCTATCGACGAACGCGCCGCTGCTCTTGAGTGCAACAGTCTGACGGTCCTTGTATGCGGCCTCGAGCTTCAGAGCCGGGTGGCGGGCGGCGTATTCTTGGATCACAGCATTTGCGTCTTCGCTGCCGTCCATGGTCAGGCCGAGAAGGGCCTTGAGGTTGGGGAAGACGTCTCCGGGGAAGCGGGCCGCCAGGGCCATAGCATCGGAGCCATATGCGCGCTCGGGGTAGACGCCGGCTTTGGGCCCACCCTGGGGTGTCTTGAAGGCAACGGCGGAGATTTCTTTCCGCCGAGAGTCCTTGGTGAGGACAATTTCGAGAGGGATACCGGGCTTGACGAGCGCCGCTTTGATATATTCTGTGCCGAGGTCGACACCAAGTACGGCCGACGCAGCGAGGGCGTGACAGGCAAAGAGAAAGAGGCCCGCGAATGCGAGCCGCAAGGATATTGTCCGTCTTGCCATTGTAGAGGGCTGTGGTCGACGGAGAGGAGGGAAGGCGTTGAGAGACGCTGGGCACTGCGTTCCAGGCACAGAGGCCAATAAAAGACGGCCAACACAATCAGAGGAGGTCAAAGAAGGCGAGGATGCCGGCCGTTGTCGTCGAACCTGATTTGAAGAAAAACACAGATCTGAAGGGGAAACAAAGAACAGAAAGAGAGGGAGAAAAAAAAGAGGCAATGAAAAAATAATAAAGAAACCGGGAATGAGGGAAGGTCCAGGAACAGATCTCACGTATAATCTGGCCTGATTTCAGAAACGTCCCGCTAACTATCGAGTGTGCTGTTTGCGCCACGATCGAGGATTGCGGGCTGTCGTGGAGACAAAAGGACAGCGACAACTAGAGCAAAAGGACAGCTTGGAGGTCTTGGCTGGACAAGGGCCGTTCTGAGAGCTGGGGTCCGATAAGAGTGGCATATGTGCGATAAGAAAAGACCCACATATTTCGTCAGCTGTCACCAGCTGTAACCTACCTCCGTTTCTCGGCCAAGACCTTCCGAGGAACTCGCAGCAAATACGTCGTAAAAGCAAAACCAATGAAAGCTGCCACGTCCATGTTTGCCGCTTGTAATATGTTGTACTCCGCGCTCTGCGTAGTGAGATGGACCTGTTCCAGGGTCGCACAACATGCACAATACGAAAAGCCCAGCTTATCATGGAGCCAACTGGCCTGTCAGCGCGTCTAACCACCGCAAAGTGGCATGTGCAGCTGGTACGGTGTGCATTTGCCAGTCATCTGTCGCCAGCCGCTCCTTCTTCCTCGCCCCTCCTTGCTGGTGCTTCATAGGCAGGAGCCCATCCACCAGCGCGGAAAGAGCTATGCACGACAAGCCGCCCCTCCATTTTCTCATGCTCTATAAGTCGTAGAAATATGCGCCGCAATAGTGTTTCATTTCAATTCAATATGTGGTATTGCCCTGTATTAGGTGCCCATTTGAGTCACTGTTCTTGCCTCCCTAGCGCCGAAAGCCGGCGTGTGTCAAATAATACACCAGCAAGAGACGAAGTACACCAAATCGGGTTGGGAAACCGACTTTAGTGTGCACCACTACAAGCCGAACGGAAAAGTTTTGTTTTGGCCCGGCGCTCCTTCCTACGCCGTTCAGTTGGATTTTGGCCTTTGGCGTCCGGCTTGCGTTTTGCATCCTCTTTCCTCCTAGCACCACAAAAGCAACTCGCTCTTTTGCGCCAACTGCAACCTCTTGCAGCATCGATATCGTGTTGTTGCTTGTGACTTATCGCCCTCTCCCGACTCTCTTCGCATACCCCCCGGACCTCCCCCCCCCATCCTCCCCCTCAACCCCGCAGACACAACAGCCATGTCCGGCCAATCCAACGGCGTGGCGGAGAAGACGCACACGGCATCGCAGCGGTATCTGTCGACCCGCGGCGAGGATGAGGATGTATGTTTCGCTTAAGTCGTACGCTGCAGAGCGGTGTGCGCGCTGCTCCATCGCTTCGCTTTGCTTTGCAACTCTTTCTCGCCCACGACCAATTTGACGTGACGCTAACACCCCTCCCCCTCCAGCTCTCCTTCGAGGAGGTTGTCCTCCAAGGTCTCGGCTCCGACGGTGGCCTGTTTATCCCCCAGGATATCCCCAAGGCAGCCGACTGGCAAAGCTGGGCCGACCTGTCGTTCCAAGAGCTGGCCTTCCGCATCATGTCCCTCTACATCTCGCCGTCCGAGATCCCGCCAGCCGATCTGAAGGGCATCATCGACCGCAGTTACTCCACATTCCGCACCGAGGATGTCACGCCGCTCGTGCACATGAAGGACAACCTGTACCTGTTGGAGCTGTTCCACGGCCCCACGTTTGCGTTCAAAGACGTCGCGCTGCAGTTCCTCGGCAACCTCTTCGAGTACTTCCTTGTGCGGAAAAACGAGGGCAAGGTGGGCCGTGACCGGCACCACTTGACTGTGGTTGGTGCCACGTCGGGCGACACGGGCAGCGCGGCCATCTACGGCTTACGAGGCAAGAAGGACGTCTCTGTGTTCATCCTGCACCCCAAGGGTCGCGTCAGCCCCATCCAGGAGGCCCAGATGACCACCGTGCCCGACAAGAACGTGCACAACCTCGCTGTGACGGGCACGTTTGACGACTGCCAGGACATCGTCAAGGCTCTGTTTGCGGACCCGGCGACCAACAAGGCCCTCCGTCTAGGTGCCGTCAACTCGATCAACTTTGCACGCATCCTTGCCCAGATCACCTACTACTTCTACGCGTACTTTAAGCTCACGCGGGGCCCGCTCGCCGCTGAGGGCTTCAAGGTCGGCGACAAGGTGCGCTTCGTAGTCCCCACGGGCAACTTTGGCGACGTCTTGGCCGGCTACTTTGCGCACCGCATGGGCCTGGTTGTTGACAAGCTTGTCATTGCCACCAACGAGAACGACATCCTCGACCGGTTCTGGAAGACGGGCCGTTACGAGAAGCACCCCCTCTCGCAGCGCGAGCAGCAGGCACAGCAGGCGGGCACGAACGGTGCCGGTGGCCTGGCCGTTGACGGCGCCAAGGCACATGAGGACGGAGTCAAGGAGACGCTCAGTCCGGCCATGGACATCCTGGTGTCGAGCAACTTTGAGCGTCTGCTGTGGTTCCTGGCGTACGAGTTCGCGGCCGCCGCGGGCATGGACGACGCATGGAACAAAAAGCAGGCCGGCCAGGAAGTGGCCACGTGGCTCAAGGATCTCAAGACCAAGGGCGGCTTTGGCCCCGTCTACAAGGACGTGCTCGAGACGGCGCGCCGGACGTTTGAGAGCGAGCGCGTCAGCGATGCGCAGACGCTCGAGACCATCAAGTTTGCGTACCGGAACGGCTCTGAGGGGTACATCCTCGACCCGCACACTGCCGTCGGTTTCACGGCAGCTGAGCGTTCGATCGGCCGCACGAGCCCCAGCGTGCCGCACGTGGCCCTGTCCACAGCGCACCCTGCCAAATTTGCTGGCGCTGTTGTCACGGCTCTGAAGGACGAGGCCGGCTTTGACTTTGAGAAGCAGGTCCGCCCGACCGAGTTCATTGGCCTCGAGGATAAGGAGCGCCGCGTTTCAACGGTGGCCAACGACTGGAAGGCTGTCAGCGCCCTGGTCCAAAAGCAGGTCGACGAGGAGCTGTCTGCTCCGTAAATCCTGTCATCTTCAACATTGACGACTTTTTTTTCTTCTTTCCAATATCCTTTTCCATTTTCATATCCTGCTTCCATTCGCCTCTTCTCCTTTTTGATCTCCCTAATTTTCAACACATATTCGTACGTCGGATGCACCTCATATTTATTTATTCATTTTGGACTTAGAACGGTGGATGAGGGTTGCATACCGGTACAGCGGATCCAAGCACAATAAGAAGGACGACACTCGGTGCTTTACTTTCGTCCAGTTTTGGGATCGTATTGCTTTTATTTTCACATTTTCTTGCATATGTGGCTGGAGAGTCCGGCGAGTACAAAACAAAACCATTACTTGGCTGCATGCAATGAACTCGAAAAAAAGAGAACCCGAATGAGGAGCGGCATGCCACATGGCCGCATGTTTCGGCTCTATCCCATTGGGGCCGACGGCGTGCATACTGCATACAGAAGACACCTCTTATCACATTGTGCCTTAGCTACCCACGTCCTCAAACCCCTGCCAGGCATGATTTGTGCATACAAGACAGGGTAAGACGATACAAGAAATTTTCATCCAATCAAACCATGAAGCTGTGTCCTGTGTCCTTGTTGCTCTTTGAAATCTCCAAGACTCCCTTGGTAACTGCCGCCCTGTCACCGAGGCGGGCGCTGCTTCCGAAGATTTGGCAGTCGAACACATTAAGTGGCTGCTTCGCACCTCCCCCTCACGCCATTGTGCTATCCAGTCTCCGCGTCTGCTCGCCCCTCCCTCCTTGACAGAATTGTAGTAATGCGCGGCGGGGCCCCTGCAGCATGCAATAATAAGTCTAGATGGTATCTTACAAACAGTGAAGCATATGCAAGCTCAGAATGATGCTGCGGTGAGGGGCTTTCGTGCAGTGCCATTTGCCTTCTCTCCATCTCGCTTGTCCTTATGGGCTGCTCTTTTCTTTTACTTTTTGTACGTGTCTGTCATCCTTTACCGCCGCTCCATTAACCTTGGCGGCGCTTTGCACTTTCTTCTTTTATGATTCACCATCCATCCTCCTCCTTCCTTTTCTAAAAGAATGGCCCCGCGACCCCCCACTGCCCGTCACATGCCCCTCGCTGCTACCTTTACCTTCCATGCATCCTGCCACTTCTGTATGCTGGTATTAAGACGAAGGCGCGGGTGACGTATGTGATAGACTATAGGACACTTTGGAGCACACCTGCCAGAAATACATGAAAGGAAACGGCAACCATCACGCCAAGTCGGCCACTAGACATCCGTGGGAAGGCCCAACCTGGCGCAATTCAGGAAGGTAAAAAGATAAACGGACGAAAGAAGGTTTAGCGAGGAAGGCGACGAGGGCGGGTAGTGTCCACCCCCACCAATTAGGGCCGAGCAGCGCCCTCCAGCACCATCGTTCTTGCCTTTCCCGTGCAGTGCCCCACCTATTTCTGCACCATTCCTTTGGCGTTCTGCTGTGGGTGGTCCCTTCCACTTACACGCACCTCTGGTACAACCGTTTGTCTCTTCGCCCTGTTCGCTCCTCTTTTACTCATCCACACCAACAGACAAAGAGCTCCAACACGTTGCAGCATCATCCATCATCAACCGCCCCAGTTACACTCCTTCGGCAGGTTGTTCTGCAGGCGCGGCCCTTGTCTTATGTATTCGTGCGATGACACAACTCAGCCTAGTCCCCAGGCGGCCGAATAAGCTCAGCCTTAGCCCTGCAAAGCCAGCCCGACTGTCTTTGGAATGGTTTTCCTGACCAGTCGCTAGCCACACTTTCGGCGAACAATGACGCCCTATCCGGTCTCTCGCTGCTGCAGGTGGGCGATCGCAGCTTAGACGAGCTACGGCCGGCTCTCTCAGTCCCCCCATACTGTTGTCTCGTGCTTCTTCTTTGCTCCTTGTCTGATCTCGGACTGTATGGGAGCTTCGATCCTTCCGCTCCTCTCTTTCCCCCTCATCTTCTTTTTGTATTCTGCTCACTGCGCCTGTTCTTATTTTCTTTATCTTTTATATTCTCTTTACAAAACACTCCTACTTATCTCTAATTGACGACATTGCATCGGATCACACATTGGCCAACTCATTGTAGCCATGGCCGCCAATTTCCCTCTCCAGAAGAGCCTCCTGCTTGCCCTGCTGGCAGTGACAGCTGTCACGCCGGCCATAGCTTTGGATATCACAGTGTGGTCTGCCGTCGCGTTTGTCATGTACGGCGAGCGCACGCCGCTGGTCGGGCCCACAAGCCCGGAACTGACGCCGCTCGGTGCCCAGCAGATGTTCAGCCAGGGCACGGCATTCCGCAATCGCTATGTGCTCCGGGGCACCGCCAACGCCAGCTCGGCTGCCGACTTCCCCGTCCACGCACTCGAGAGCAATGCGCTGGACACCACTCAGGTCTCGGTGTTGAGCACTGGCGACAGCTACATTGCCGCAGGCGCTCTCGCCTTCATGCAAGGCCTATACCCGCCGCAGACCCACGAGTTCGCCTACGACAACGGCGGCCGCTCTGCGGCTGTGCTTGCGAATGGCACCCTCGTCAACTTCCCTCTCGATGGCTACCAGTACCCGCTCGTCACCACCGCGTCGCTGCAGGATCCGGCCTCCTCGTGGATCCAGGGCAATATGGCATGCACCCTGTACCAGGAGTCAGCCATTGACTACCATAACAGCAACGAAGCCGAGAAGCTTTACAACAGCACGCTCGGCCTGTACCAGTCGCTGTGGCCGACGCTCTTCCAGACCGTGTTCTCTGAGACCAACACCAACTTTTACTTTGCCTACGAGCTCTACGACTACGCCTCGTACATGTACAACCACGACCCGCAAGTCGCCAACACGCTCAATGCCTCCGTGCTCGAGGACCTGCGCATCTTTGCCTCCGCCCAGCAGCGCGATCTCAATGCCAATTTGACCGTCTCGGGCAAATACACCGGCGACATGATCCGTGCTGTGACCGGCCGTATGCTTGCGCAGCAGGTTGTCAACTTTTTCCGCGGCAACATTCTCAACAGTGGCGCCAACAACAAGCTCAGTCTCATGTTCGGCTCCTTTGAGCCCTTCCTGGCCTTCTTTGCTCTCTCCGGCCTCACAGCGGGAGACGACTTTGCCGTGTTTGAGTCTCTCCCCGGCAACGGCGGCGCCATGGTCTTTGAGCTGTACTCCCTGTCGGCCAACGACTCGACCGTGGCCAACAACACCGTCTACCCGGGCCCTTCTGACCTTTTCGTGCGCTTCCTGTACGTGCCGGACACCAATGCCGACAGTGCGTTGACCATCTACGACATTTTCAACACCACCCAGGTCAACATCCCCTACTCCGCGTTTGCCAGCGCCATGCAGGGCATCGGCTTCGACTCGGTGGCCGTCTGGTGCGACACCTGCGATGGCGTGAGCGTGTTTTGCCCGGGTATGCTAGAGAATGCTGGTTACGGTGACGGCTCCGGCAGCGGCTCCGGGTCGTCTGGCAGCGGCAGCGGAAGCGGCAACCTCCGAAAGAGCGGCGGCATAGCACCGGCCGTCGCTGGCGTCATTGGTGCGCTTGTGACGCTAGCTGTGGTTGGTTTGGTGATTCTGGCGGCCATGCTTCTTGGTGGCCTGCGCTTCTTCTTCGCGGGCGGCCGTCGTGGCAGCCATGGTGGCAACGATGGCGCGGACAAATCGGGCATCTTCAAGAAGCGCTTCAGCTTTGGCAGCGGTGGCTTCAAGGGCGGCGAGCGTAAGATGGCCGACGCGGATGTGGCCGTTTCCAAAACGGGCGTGGGCCACGAGCGCATCGGCAGCTGGGAGCTGCGTAATGGAGGTAACAGTGGCGGCACGGCGGCGGCAACGTCTGGTGTTTCTACAGCAGGCGCAGAGGATATCGAGTCTGGCGAACCTGCGACTCGCACGGAGCGCATCCGGTCCACCATTGTCAACAGTGACCCCGGAGAGGAGGATGACACCATTATGGCTGACCTTGGACTCAATCCCGTCGACCCGCGGGAGCATATCTAAAGTCCCGTCAACATCTGGACACCCATTTCCTCCGCTTGACATCGCATACAACTTTCCTTGTTTTCATTTCTTTTATTCGTCGAGTCTCTTTTCACGCCGCCTTGGTATATACCCTCTTATTCTGGCTCTCTTTTGATACCCATATTATTGTTGGACATTTTATATACTGGTGTTTTTATTTAGCTGGGCTTCAAACGCACAGATACGCCCATCACATCGTGACAATCGTTACTGTTTGGCTGTTATGGGGTGCTTATTTATGGACAGGAGTTTGGACGGATATTGTTTCTTTTCTTTTTGTTTTCGGTTTATCAGAACAACATGGATGTTACCTGAGTTACTTCTTTAGCTTGCTTGCTTTAAGTGCCACGCTTTTGTACTTTAAGCCATATCGTAACAGCCACTACTATCGCAGGTCATACTACATTCATAATACTTCCCATTCGTTCATATAAAAGGGATCGTCTCATCTTTGTATTCATTTCGTATCAGTCGAGTATGGGGGTATTTTAGCTTGCAGTAAATGGAAAAGAAGTGAAAAAATATGGAAGGTCCCTAGGGAGTGCAAAGCGAGGAGAAATCAGGAGACATAAGTCAAAGCGATTACCAAAACGAGCACAGAAACAAAATGACAGTAACTTCCAAAACAAAAACAGTAGAAAAAGGGCCATGTGTTGCTGTATATTTGCTGCCAATTACCACTTATACCGCGGCGAGAGTCGGCTGGACGCCAGCTTCCTTTTCCTCGGCCTTGCACGCATTTTCAAGGTACTTGAGCCACACCCCAGGCTCAGCTGCGTGAGAAAGTTTCAGGTGCTGACCAAACATGTCCTCGCGGTAAAACTTCTTGCCACTGGCCTTGCAGTCATGAAGCTTATGGTCAACCTCGATATGCAATGTCAGGGCCTGATCATGGGCGGTCTTTTCGTTGGCGTCCGCCAGACCATCTCCACCATTGTTAGACGACAGTGATGCCGGCCGCTGGAACTGGTGACCACAGAAACCACAGACATCGTATGTGGTAGTGCCGTCGCTGACCCGTTGGAATGCCAGCAAGGGCGTCGCGAGGCGGCGGCACGACCATGAGAACGGCCGCAGGTGAATGGTGGTGATGTGGCGCTCGGCTTCGTTCATGCGGCTGAACCGGCGGCCGCAGAACGCACAAATGTGTGGCTTCTTCGTCTGGTGTACTTTGAGTTCTTCCATCGTGTTGAAGCGTTGCGGGCGTTTCGGGCAACACGTGCAGACCAGCTGCCCTTCATCGTCAGTAACAGTTATGCTACTCTCAGCGGCACCACCGGTATTGTCATCGCCGCTCGGTGCTAGCACATTTGTGGCGGTTGCAGTGCTTCCGACGCTGCTACATCCGCTTTCGGAGACGATCGAACCAGCCTTTCCATGCGACACAGTGGAGCCCTTTCCTGGTTTCGATGGAAGCGGCAAAGAAGTAATAGGGGTAGCTGAAATGGTACCGGGATTAAAGGACGGGAACGAGGCTGCAGATAATCGGCTCGGGAGCGATCCAATGCTACTGCGTCTCTCAGTTACTAGCAGGGACGTACGCGGCGACGACGCGGATGACATCGGGCCGACGGACGATGGCGGACTGATCACGCCGGTTGTAGACCGAGGCGCAGATAAGGAGCTTGCGAAGCTCGTCGTCGAAGAATTGGGGCTGGAGTACGCCGAGTATGAT
This sequence comes from Sporothrix luriei, assembly GCA_021398005.1. Taxonomy (NCBI): domain Eukaryota; kingdom Fungi; phylum Ascomycota; class Sordariomycetes; order Ophiostomatales; family Ophiostomataceae; genus Sporothrix; species Sporothrix luriei. The sequence continues at coordinate 130,821 of WNLO01000042.1, read as the reverse complement.
TCGGATTTGATACCGCGGAGTCTCCGCAATGGTAACACCGCATCGGAGCCTTCCATATTAACATCGCCTCCTGCGCCTGTCCCACCGTCAACCTGACCCATGTCGAAATCCAGTGATCCGATATTGAGTAGACGTGTCAGAAACTGGTATGACGACTTGATGCCCTCATCTGACCAGATGTTAACCGCGCAGGCTGAGCGGCCGGCAGCGAAATAACGATCCGGGACAAACATGTCGGATGACGACCCGTCCTCTTCGGCCAGAAGTGATTGCTGGAGCTGTAGCCCGCCACTGCTGGACACAAGAGGGTCGTATTGGAATGAAACCGCAATAAAGAGAACCGTCACGAGATGGAGATACTGGCTGCTATAGAGGACGTCGGCGTCGTCCGAGTCGGGGTACAGCAATTGTTGTTCGATGACAAGGAGGGCACGGCGAACGTACGCCTGGATGCACAAACTATAAAATGTCGAGAGCCACCACCGGCGGTCACGCAAGTTGACTTTGCGAAACATGAGCAGCGACAGCTCTTCGATGTAAGTGTCAATGCAGTTGGCCAGCTCCCGGAGGCAGTTGATACTGCAGCGGTCACTCTGGCATGTGCTGTGGAGGCGAGCATCAAGGATATGAGCCGAGTTCAGTCGTAGAGCATCGAGGCAGTTGCGAAGGCAAACTAAGGACAGCGACACCATGGGGGACTACAACAAAAAGAAAGGAGAGAGAGGTTAGTTACGAATGCCGGCACAAGAAACCACATAATACAGTTTTGCGGCGTCTTACCTTCCCGACTTCCACTTCGTAGAGGCATGCTGTTTCCAACAGCATCATGAAGCTCTCCACCGACTCGATCTCCAGTACGTTGAGGCACTCGTTGTTGTCTGCCAGCTCCCAGGCGATGCTTGAGATAAGGTCTGAGTAGGTTGACGATGTCTCATGAACTTGACAGGCGACATTTAGAGACTCATTCGCCCGGTACCGGCCATTGCGAATGGACTGTGAGAAGTGATGTGCAGCAACAGAGTGGCCGTGCGTCCGCAGAAAAAGGGCTGGGTTGTCTAGGACAAGCTTATTGTCGGACAAGCACTGCATCTCGGCTTCACGGAAGCAATGTGACACAACGTCGGGTTGTCCCGGTGGTGGACCGCCTGTCAAGTCGTCGACGACGTTCTCTGCCGCCAGGATGGCCGGCATCTTATGGGAGCAAGACGCAAGAAGGGAGCGAGACTTGGTGCAAAGTACCTGCGGTGGCATTGCCTCACGCAGGTTACCGCGCCGACAGCCGATTAATGGCCACGGAGGAGCGTCTTCGCGGAGATCAGGAGCAGGGCAATTTTTGCACGGAATGCCCGGGTCGCATTTCCGGCGCAGAATCTTGCATCGCCAACAAGCACCACCAGCCCATTCGAGGTCCTTGATGTCTTTACGGCTTTTTGCACTGAGAGGGCCCCGGCGGCCTCGTGGTCGCCGTGACGATATACCAGAATGGAAAATACTCCAGCTACTCGAAAGGCGGTCACCAAGAGACGGTGTGTCTTGGTGGGTTTTGTCGTCTTCGCCAGGGAATCCCTGACCGGGTAGAGCCAGAGATGACACCACAGAGGCAGCAGCACTGCTGTCATTGCTTAGCCGCCTGGCCGGCGGTGGTGTGAGCCCAACAGACAGCCCGACTGTGTTCGTGTCTTGTTGCAGAAGGGGGAAAATGACGGGCGGGGTGATCGTAGGTCGTTTTTGAGGGCTGCTGTTGCTGCCAGCCGACTGTGGGCCAAGAGACGAAGGTACCTTAGGCGTCGCAGGTGGCGGTGCGGCAGAGGCCGGCGAGGCTGGAGGTGCGGAGTTTATGTCGGTCGCGAAAGCTGGTGTCGGCTGGGGAGCGAGTTGCGAAGGTACGGTCGGTGGCTGCGAAACAATTGCCGGGGCTGATTCATAGTTTACAGGCACAAAAACTGACGATCTCCAGATCACGGCCTTCCTTTGCACAGGATCGTAACTGTAGCTGAGCTTGAACTTCAAAGCCAGACGGTGCAGCACAGCTTCCTTAGCCGCATCGCAGCTGTCGAATGTGAGCTTGTCACCTGAGAGGTGACTGCCGCGCGAAAAGATGAGCATATCATCGTACAGCTCGAGTGTCGCAGGTTCGTTGAGATCGAGGCCAGCAACGGGTGCCGGCTGTGCACCAGACGGCGGGGCGGCAGTTGGGGATGAGAGAACCGATGTGCCCTGGCGAGTGTTCTGCTGAACATTCTGGGTGTAGATCTGGTTTGAGAACACAGCAGCTGTTTCGTCATCCGGGAAGAGAAAGTCGTCGGGTCCCATTGTCTTGCCAGTTTTGTTCGGATCGGAGTCTGCAAAGTTGGATGGCAAAGAGCTAATCTCAAAGGAGCGAACCGAAGCTTGGCTGCTAGAGAATGACTGCTGTGTGTGCTGTGGTTGCTGATATTGGGTCTGCTGCTGCTGTCCCTGGTGTCCTTGATGTCCCTGCTGTGGTTGTGGTTCTGCCTGTTGCTGCTGTTGATGTTGTTGCAGTAAGGGCTGCTGGTCGCGCAAGGTTAGTTGATGCTGATACTGTTGCTGTCGCTGCTGGCTCTGGGGTTGCTGAGGTAGAGGCCGTTGGGAGGGCTGCATCTGTTGTAGCTGTTGTAGTTGCTGGTGGTGTTGGTGACTCAGGTTCTGGTGCTGCGACGGTATCGTTGGCGACATCTGCGCCAGCGCAGGTGTCTGCTGCTGGTGCGAAGTGTTGATAGTCTGATGAGGCGGCGGTGCGTCCCATGAGCTCACCCACGACGCGAGTTCAGGGTCGTAGTCGAGGTCCATCGGATCCTGGGACCAGACGGCGTATGTGTCGTCGCTGGCAAACGATGGCTGGGATGTGGTACCACCCGGTGCCACCAGGCCACCGGCGTCCGTGTTAGGCGGCTGCATACCGTGTTGGTGTTGCTGCTCAAAGACGTAGAACGACAGATCGGCATCGGCTGGAGGTGCTATGGCGTCCTGTTGCGGCTGTCGCGCTACGTGGAGCCCCAAGGCGTCCCGAATAGCGGACGCCGACTCTGCGGACGGGTCCATTGGCATATCCATAGTGAATAGCGACGTCGGCAGCTGCCGGAGGCATAGGTGTGCTGCCTGTGTTTCAGCTCGTCGCCTCTTGGTCGTGTGGCTACTTTAACGTTGAGACGTTCGGTTCTTTTGTGATTCTGGCCTGATTGGAGGTACCTCCGAAACACTGATACAGGTCAGGCTGGGTCGTGGTTGTTATCGTAAATGCAGCGCTCGCTGGAAAGGAAGGCAAAAGCGCGGGTGTTCCTCTTCCTCGCCCTGCCTTGTATGCCGTCGGCTGGTTGTCTGTTCGATCGTCCTCCCGTCCTTCACGTTTCCCTTGCTCTCTTTTCAGCGGCGGTTGGCAGAAGCGGCCGCCGATGGAGGCTGCAGGCGCAAATCAGGTGTGGCTTGACATTTGGCCTGATCACGGGTTGGCCAGAGCTCGGCAGCTAGGGGCTAGCGGTCGATGAGAAACAGGCGTCGGAGGTTGCGCGTGGACGGTCAACGAAATCATTCAATGTTGTTCAATGTTGAAAAGCTCAGGTGGCTTTGCGGCTTGAGTTGGAAACGTACGTCCGACGATGCATTTGTTTGTCGCTTCGACTTTCGTGCTAGGGAAGGGGGGTGCTTGCAACAAGCTCATGTCCTTGGCCTGGCTCCTTCCATCATTCTTTTCCCCTAATTCTACCCATTTTTTACCAGTCGGCAGGTGCCAACCAACAACCGCAATAGCACACAGGAAGGCACATGCGCGACGTTCCGAACAGGGGGCAGGAGCGAGCGTAAAATCAAGTCCACCTATCTGTCCTAATCCGCAGCCTACCGGGGTGTGCCTGGCTTGCTTGCTCTCTCCGCTTTTGCATGGAGTTATGTTCGCAGTGGCTAAGGTTCTCAACGAGAAAACTGCCCTGCCTCGCTACCTGCCCCCTCTATCCCTGCAAGCTGCTGGCTGCAAAGTGCAAACTACAACGGCGACCGTTCCTACTTCGTATGGTGCTGAACATGGGGACGGGTGGCAGAGTGGAAGGTAGAAGGGGGAGTGGGGCAGTGTTTGTACAAGGCAACCAATAGTGCCGTTAGCAGCAGGAACACCCGGTCTGCCGGTGCGGTCCTCCCCATTTGGGAAGGGCAGGCAGAAGGGGAAAATAGGCAAGAGGCATTAGAAAAGCATGGGAAGGAGCGAGAGGCAAAAGCAGGCAAATGCATAAGAAAAACAGAAACACGGCGGGAAGGAACAAATGTCGTAAAGAGGCAGCAAGACTCAAGATAGAGTGAGAGAGGAAGGGGGAAGGCATGTGCGCCTGCCATTTTCCTGCTCGCTGGGAATGCGTTTTGCCAAGGATAAACAGCTGGTCGACCGCCTCTCCCCACGTCGCTTCCTTTTTCGGCAATGGTCCACGGGAAAATGGCGTAATGAGTGGACAGACCGCAGGAAGCTCCAGGATACGAGCAGAAGGTAGGATGCTAGTCCTCCTCTCTTCCATGTGCAAATGCGATGCTGAGCAGAAACCGCCCTAAGTAACGAAGTATATGGTATGCTTGTCTCTCGATACGAGATCGTGACCTCCGTATGACTGCGACGTACGATGTACGACGTATGTCCGACCCAAGTACGGCTTTGCCTTCGATGTTTTTCCACGTGGCAAAGCGTGGCTGTGGGTCGTCGACTTCGTGTGAAAGGGAAAAAGGACAAGGCGAGTTACCGTACTGAAGTGTTTTATTGATATTACTGACTAGGATTGGTACATGGACAAGAATAAAAATGCATCGAACCGCCGACAACGCCATGCTCGCTCGCTTCCATTGCCGTGTTGCGCCCCAAATCCATCAAAATGAAATCCCCGACAAGAAAGAGGGAAAGAAAAAGACAGGAAGAGAAATAAAAAAAAGGTGACTCAGTTGTCTCGCAGAGGCAGAGAACCGCCCGGCCGCATCACACGTCCCCCGCCGCCGGCGTTGACACCGCCGACGCCCATCGACCGCTTCATCATGGCACGTAGCTGCTGCTGTTTCCGCTCGAGGGGACCACTCGCCGTACTGGCGAGGCCTATAGGACCGGCGGCAACATTGTTGCCGGTGTTACCGTTGCTACCGTTGCCGTTGGCGCGCACCTCTCGGCTATCCCGCGTCAGCGTGGCAAAAGGACTGACGGTGCCTTCCCGCAACCATTGCTGCAGGCTCGGCTGTGCCCGCGTCGGGTTGTTGGTCGTGGTGTTGGAGCGGTTCAGTGTGTTGGTCATGGTCGATGTGCCCGTGGCATAGATGGACGGGGAGACCACCGGCTGCTGAGACTGCTGCTGTTGCGAAGCTGGTACAGTGTTGTTGGCCGGCGCAGTTTCGCCAGTTGGTGGTGTCTTGGGGAAGAGAGAAAAGGACGAGCGTCCATTGTTGCCGTTGTTGTTTGCGCCTCTGCTGCCTTTCCGTCCCAATGGCCCTTGGAGTAGACCGCCGGTCATGCTGATGCTGCTGCCACTGCCCGACCCAAAGGCGCCAAAGCCAAAGCCAGCACCGATATCACCATCACCGCCTGCACCTGCATTGGGCTTGTTGGTAGTACCAACGCCTCCCCTCGACATGCCTCTCATGTACGCTGCTTCGGGGCGCTTCTCGTCAAAGCCTTCGCCATCAACATTGGCGCCTGTCATAGACGGCCGCGGCGGGTCTTTGAGGTCGATGGGGTAGCCATAGGTGCCCCGGTTGTCGCGGTCGCCGTCATCGTCGCCTCCCTGCTGTTTGGGGTAGCCAATTTCACCGCGTGTGGCGATTAGGCGCGTTCGGCGGCGTTTCCGGTTCGTCTTGTAGCGCAAGACGAGGTAGAAGGCGAGAATGGTCAACAGCGAGGAACCGACAAAGGCACCGACAATGGCCAAGGCGGCCTGTGTCACCGACACGGCCGTGCCTTGAGCCTGCTGCACTTGTGTGGCAGCATCAGCGCGGGCAATGGTCGCGTCAGCCTGCGCCGACTGCACCTGCGATGCAGCCGCCTTGGCAAGGCTGGCAGCACTGACGCTGGCGGCAGCTATGATGGCCGATGCGCTGCTGGTGAGGCTGGCCATGTTGGACGCGATGGCGGCGTTGGCGCTGCTCTCGGCGCTCGAAATGGCACTGGAGACGGCCAGCGAGGCGGACTGTGAGGCCTGCCGGGAGGCATCCTGTGCAGACTGGGCCGACTGCTGGGCCTGCTGGACCGAATTTTGCAGCTGGTTGATGGACTGCGAGAGGCGGTCGGTGGACTGTGAGAGCTGGGTGACCTGCTGGGCGAGCTGCTGTGATGTCTGCGAGACGGAGCGGCTGGCCTGGCTGATGGACGACGCGACGAGGGAGATGGATTGGATCTGGGCACTCAGGGCCTGGATCTGACCGTTATTGTCCTGGCGGCGGGCCAGTGTCGGTGGTGGTGTTTGTCGCGGCTGTCGTGCGGTATTGGCTGGTGCTGCATTGCCTGTTTCTGATTCTCTCTGGGCCCTGAGCATCTCGTCCCTCTTTGCAACCGCCTGCAGCATCTGCTGTATCTGCTCGTCGGCGTCGGCGGCCATGATGTTCGGTTCAGCAGCAGCCACAGCTAGTGGCGCTGTCAGCCGCCGAAAGAACTCGACCACGTTGTCGCCGCTGTCCCTGTCACTCCCGCCATTACCGGGTCCCGGTATCCTTGGTGCTGCTAGGGCCTTGTGAGTGCCTGTGTCTGTGTTGAGGCCGCTATTCGCCCACGCAGGGCCAGCTGCTGCTGCAAGAAGCACTGGCAGCCAGCATGCAGCTGGCCACAACCGCATGTGGTGCTTTCGTCTCGCCATTACGAGTATAGGCGTCAAATTAGGAGTGTGTGCTCTCTTCAAAGAAGCGTAGGTATGAAACGTAGTTTTGATATGAAGTGGTAAGTGTATCATAAACAAAAGGCAAGCAAGCAAAAAATCATCGTCTTGGTGGATGAAGTGATGATAAGAATGTGTGAAAATGGTCGGGAGGTAAGAAAATCAAGTAAAGAGGCAAAAAGAGAGAAAAGGAAACAAAAAAACAAAACCCGTGGGAGAAAAGAGATGGGGAGGCAAGAAGTAAAAAGGAAAAGTGGACAAAGAGAGAGACACAGAGAGAGAGACAGAGAGATCCGGGTTAGCAGACCTGTAAGATGTACTGCGCGGAGAGAATAAGATAGACATATCGGTTTCCATTTGCCTCTTCCGGGCATCGTGAACCAAACCATTCATGCAATCGTCGACCAGTCTCTTCTACAAACGGCAAACCAGGGTGCCGGTGAGGTTGCCTCCGAAAAGACGGAGAGTATGGGACCAGGAGTCACAGTAACCCAAGCAAAGCATGAAGACGGGCGAGACTGTCAAGTCGGTCGAGACACTTGTAACTCGCCTGCGGTCGATGGACCACGCGATACATCTTTTCGAGTTTCCCGGTCTCTGCCCGTCCAAATAGCTCCATCATACACGTATTTGATCCCTACACCTCGTGGGGGAAATGGGCGATCACGTCGCAAGACTGCTGAAGGCAGAGAGAGAACGTTCTTCATATGGTCAGCGTGCCAAAAATGGCGACGGCCAATGAGGTGCAGTATGGCTTAATTGGTCCCCATGGAAGACATGCGTCCGCCTACCGTAACCTTTCAACCCAGGGTTTGGAACGTCTCATCGCTGGCCATGCCCCCTGTCGCTGTCAGTTTAATGTCTATTCTGAAATCCACGTACATTGTCCTCCGGGAGCAAAAGCGGAAGGAATGCGACGCGATGCACCTTGCGACAATCAGAGGCAGACCAACTCGGAGCTCGGCGTACGTAGTACAGCGTCCCCTGTTCTCTAGGGTGGTATTCTGAAACAGTGACAGCTCTCTAGCAGCGAAAGAGAAGGCGGGAGACTGGCATCACGGTCGGAGGAGACAGGGGACAAGACGTTACAAAAGTGAGCCAAATACGATGTATTAATACTTGGGACTGAAATGGTGAAAATGTTAAACTATCCTAAATGCATAACCGCACTTTCGAATCGTTCACACATCTATAAACATTCGTGTACTCCGTACAGCGATTTTCTTTCCCAGGTTTGCAGACAAATGTTTCTTTCTTGATGTACTGCCTAAAGAGCGACTCGCCAGCCGCGCCAAAAGCCAGGACAGACGAAAAGCAGGACATTTTAGACGAGGTCTAAGGATCATTGTTTCCACGTCCAAAAAAAGAACGACATCAGCGGATAAAGAGGGTGTTGTGTGGACGTGGGTCGTAATGCTCTGCACCGTCTACCTGGTCGAACGCCATACACCGAAATATTGACATTTATGTCAAGTCGCCACCATTCACCGCAACGGTTGTATTCAGTGCCCAAGTCCAACTGTCCCGTTTTTCCCCTGTGACATTTCCATTATGCGTTTGACATTTTCCTGTCAAAATCTGGTGATCTAAACTGCCGGGAGAGACAGGAACAGAAATCGAGCGAGGACCGATGTCGGGTAGAGCGAGGATCGCCCGTCTCAAACCCGCCTGAGACTGGCCCAGCAATCGCCCAGAACGATGCGACAAGACCATCTTTCATCTATGCGTTTTGCACTGCCAGACCCTACCGACATTCTATCAGTCGGCATGTTGTTTTTGCCCTTGTTCCATTTACGGCATTTATTCCACTAGGCAAATAAATTCTAAATCAAAATAACTCAAGACGAAATCGTCGAGCTCGACAGTGATACAAAACCAGAAAATAACAGTAACGCCGTAGATAATACCGTGCCACATAAAATTCCGGCTCTTCCAGCAGAGAGCTGAGGGCTGAGAGCCGGACGTCGCATTACGCAAGTGTGCGCACCATGCCACCATGCTTCTTCTTCATGGTCGTCCCCATCTTCTTCTTTTTCTTTTTCTTTTCTTCCACGTCAACACAAACATGCCAAAAGAAACATATTGCTGCCAGTTATCCGCATACCCCTCGCCATCCCTGTAACCATGCCTCCATCACCACTCAGCTTTCGTCGTCAAGACTGGCAATGAGGGAAATGGTTGACGCCGGTAAACAGCAAGAGGTAACATCCAAACAAGAAGCATACAGAGGCACCTTTCGGCACTGCTCCATACTCTCTTCTCCCATTCTCCCATGGTCCATTCTTATCCTATCATCGACGCTTCCTCTCCATTCACACCGGCGTCCTTTTCAGAGTTCATCCACCGCTCGTCCTCGCTGCCAACCGGTCTAGCCACTCGAGGTGCTTAGACGGGCAGCTTGAACTTCTTGCCCTTGAACACCTTCTGGTAGTAGATCCAGAAGAAGTCGCTGTACAGGATCGTCTGGATCACGCCCGCCACAATGGCAATCCAGTCCACCTTGTGATGCGGCTCCGTCACGTAGCGGTACACCCAGTTGGGAATGTAGAGTGCGCGGTACAGCCCCAGTGCAAAGATGTAGTGCGTCGTGATGGTCTCGGCTTCGCCCGTGCGCTGCAGCATAAACAACTGCGGCAGGATGGCGACGGCTTCCAGCCAGATGGAAAAGGCCCAGAGGATCTCGGACACGGTGTACTTGTAAGGCATGAGTATGCCCAGCACCGCGGCGCCGCCCAGAAGGTACTCGACGCGGAAGGTGTCGAGGTTGGGGTCGTTGGTGGGCTTGTAGGACGTCGTCATGAGGTAGAGGATGTAGCCCTGCGATCCAATGAAGAGGACCTTGAAGATGAAGTTGTATGCGCTCTCGGTCGAGAAGAGGTCTGCCGTGGTTGGTTAGCAGGGGCCGCTGGCTGTTAAACCGTCTTGCGAAACGGCTTTTCGGCCGACGCCGGGAGACGAGACGTACCAAGGTATCTTGTAATGTAGACAATAAAGTAGAGGATTTGGGACTTGAATGAAATGCCCGAACAGCTCTATCCCCAGTCAGCTGCCGATCTACCTAGGAGCCAACGACTGCGATCGATGCCACGTTCTCCCATCACCTACCTTGAGTTGGATCATCTTGTGCAGCAAAATGCCAATCGACACCAAATGGGACAAGTCCCCTGCAGTTTCTGTCAGCCCATGTGTTCTCGGCCTCCTGTCATCGGCTTCATATCATGGATCTTCGTTCTCGGCATCGTTACGCACCAAACACGCGAAAAACGTTCAACCCCATCGTCGCTCCCTTGTTTCTCGGTCCGCTGCAATCGGCAGGATATGAGGCGCAGCGGGGTGGGATGCCCAGCAAACAGATCCAAATGAGCGTGAATCCAATGAGCGGATGTCGTTGCCGACGGTCGTCGTTGTCGTCACCGCTGTCGTCGTATCGTCGATGCAGCTGTCAACTCTGCCAGTACGCGTCAGGGGGGGTGTGGGAGTGTGGGAGCCGGATTCGTGGCAAGGATGCGCAAGTTCGCAAACTCGCGTATCGTCAGAATCAAAGGAGAGGAGAAAAGGCGAGAATCTTTCGGATGCGGGCGATTGAATTCAACAACTGCCGGGTGTTGTCTGTCCCCATGTGGAAAAGTAGTGAATTGTTCTTGCCAAAATAAGAGCAGAGCGAGAGTGCAGCCCGCGCCAGAAACGTGCAAAAAGGAAAGGACACGAACGCGATTAGCTCCTTATTGGCTGCTTGGCCCACTCCAGGTCTGAGATGAGAGAGAGCTGTCCCGCGTTGTGCCCTTTAGCGCGTTATGGTCACTGAAAGGTCCCGGGTGGATCTCCGCCACAGCGGCAAACAGTGAACAGCAGCCACCTTGTGTGGCAACAAATCTCTGCTAGCGGGACGCCGAGACGGCTGGCCAGGCCGCAAGTACCCCATCTACTAAATCAGTGCCGCAAGGTACTTCGGCCACTGCTCACCAATGCGGTCCGCCATGTCTTCCGCTTCTGGATGTTTCCTTGGCCCCCCGCCATGGGCCCCAGCCTAGCACCTTCCCGTCGGTGGCATTCAACATTACCAAGCAGGCGCACCAAGGCTAGGCGGCCGAGGCGTTGCGCCACACGCTCACGGAAGGTTCGACGACATCCCATAAAACGCTCCTGCCTGCCTTGTTGCCCTCCCTACGGCGGCCCTGTGATATCAAAACAAATATCTGCGGGGCCAAGGGCCATTTGTGACGACTTCTTCCATTTGCTACATACACTCTTCCGGCTCTCTTTTTGTCTTTCCCAGGTCGCCATATCTTTATTGCGTCATCATACTCCGCGTACCAGCAAAACTTAGTTTACAGTCAACCACGACACCTCACCATGCCGGCAAACAAAATAACGGACGCTGCCTCTCCGGCCGAGAGTGATTACGTCGAAATTATCATCACTCATGGCAAGAAGTCGTTCACGTTTCACATGCCTTCCCAGGCCACCGTCGAAGACATAGTGCTCCTTTGCGAGATCGAGTTGCAGGGCCAGGCGGTGGACGGCGAGCCAGCCCAGCACTACACCGTCACAAGACTCATCGCACCGCAACCTGTTGGTTTGATTAATGTGATGAAAGACGGAAACAAGGTCCTGTCCGACTATCTTGCTCGCCTCGCGGCTGCGGGAAGCCGGTCGACCAGAAGAGGGCCACAGCAGCAGCAACAACCGTCCAACCAGCTCAAACTCATCCTCATGGCCACGCCCTCAAAAACCATCCGGGATGTGCGTGAGGCTAATGAAGAAGCCAAACGGCGCGTCTCCCGCATTGCCCATCTGCGCGACCGGGCCATTCCTGCGAGACGGACTACACGACAGGGCGTGCAAACCCTCTCTGGCCCCGGCTCCAGCTCTTACACATTTTCCAACATCAAGCCGCTCCCCCACCTCCCCGACCCCGATCGGTCCCTTGCCTACCTCTATCGCTTGCGCGACGACCCAGGCATCCGCCAAGTCATGCAAACGCACCAGTTCCGCGTCGGCCTGCTGACGGAGATGGACCCTCATCTCTACACCGAAGCGAACCACGAGGGCACGTCGCGCACGCTGGGCCTCAATCGCAACCACGGCGAGGTCATTGAGCTGCGTCTTCGGACCGACGATTTCACCGGATACCGCGACTACAAGACGGTGCGCAAGACGCTGTGCCATGAGCTGGCACACAACGTGCACGGCCCGCATGACAAGCACTTCTGGGCGCTGTACCGGGAACTTGAGCGAGAAGTCGAACGCGTGGCCGACAGCCGGGGTGGCCGCGCCGGTGGACGGACGCTGGCGGGCAACCGTAACGGAGACTTCTACGAGCCGGCAACGGCCTCGTCGTACGACGACGAACACAATCACGATCACGTGGATGTTGGTGGTTTAATAGGTGGAACCTTCGTACTGGGTGGTGCTGATGCGAGCGACCGGGGAACATCGACAGCGACAACGGCAGGACCTGTCGATGGTATTGCCGTCGCTCCTGCTATGGGCGACCGTGAACGGCGTGCGCACGCGGCGGAAGCGCGCCTTCGGAAGGGGACGGCAGGCGAGGGCGGCACTGCCGGGACCGGCACCATGAATAATGGCGGCGCTGGCGAGCCCGCTCGTCAGTAGCAGGTGTCTGTTGCCTTTTTTCAATATCCTTTGTTTCCCAGCTTGTATTTTGGCCTCAATAGCATGGCCTTGCGTGGCATGTTCTGACTGAGCATTGCGAGGGCGTTTTGGGGTCTTCTGTATGTTTTGTATCGTTTGGTTGCTGGCTCGTTATTTTTATGATAGCATTGCATTTGATGCAAATTAATACACTCTTGCGCATCACACCACTATGAGAAAGCATTTGCCCAATTGGAACCTAATCGTAGTGAACTTGTAAACTATTCCGTTGCTTTTTGGCCCTTCCTTTCGGCGAGTCTGCACATTCAAAGGGGTATCTAACACCAAAATGCAACGAGAAGCCGAACAACACGCTCGCCCGATCACGAAGCGTGACTTCTAAGTAAAACCTCGACTCAAAGAGCTAAGATAGCTCAGACAGACGGTCGCTACTGTCGACCGTAATCCCACACCCAAACGCCATTTACGCAAAGAAAATATGCAGAATAATGTGAAGAAATAAATGAACCCGAAAATGAAGGTAGACCGCCCGCTAACGCCGTCGTATGTTGTAAGAAATGCAAAGAAATAAAAGAAATATGTCCTGGTCGGAAAATGTAGGCCGACGAGCAGGTCGTGGTCGCAGTTGGTTGTATGTATGGCGATGATGTATGAGCGGAAACGATTCTCAGCCGCCAAAAATGCCACTGAGGAGCCCGCGTTTCTTCTGCACGGGGTCCTTTTCATGAGAAGCGGTTTTCTCAGTAGTGGCATTGACATGCGCCTGCTTCTGATGTGGAGGGTTCTTGACCCATTCCTTGGACTCGTGGTTCCATATATGTCTGGTTTGTTAGCAGAATGCACCTGAAACTTTGTGTATCTGTGTGTGTGTGTGTGTGACACATACCCCTCCCATTGCGTGGCTACGAGGCTCTTCGAACCGTATTCGTCCGTCAGGATCTTATCAAAGCTGTACGGGACCGTCGCCGGCACACCCTCAAACTCGGTCTCACGCATGGGGTACACCTCGCGCGTTCGATAACGGTGGAAGTTTTTGCAACTCCAGATGCCGGGGCTGCGCTTCGGCTCACGCTCAGCCAGGCCAGTGATGTCGATGAACATGCCGTTGGACGTGTCGATCCAGCGCGCGTCGATGATGTTCAGGCCGTCGCCGCGGGGCAGGCCGTGGTTTGGGTTGATGTCCAGCAGGTACTCCTTGACCACCTCTTCACCCGTGGCATCGTCGCGGTAGCGGTAGGTGTGTAGGGTACGGTTGTAGTGTTTTGCCAGATAAAACAGCGTCACGTCCGACACCTGGACGTCCAGGTCGTAGTCCCAGGGCATAATCTTGCCGTTCCACCACCAGCCGAGCAGCGTGCCGTGGGCCAGCCAGGTTTCGACATTGAGCGAACGGAACACGGTAAGATACGAGCGGATCAGATGGCGGAGCGCGGGGCGGTGCTCGCCGTAGGGGACGACGCCCTTAAAGTAGCGAACATCGTAGTGGCCGAGCTCGTTGTCGCTACCCGGCTCGTGGAAGTACTTGTCGCCTTTGACGGGCCGGTTGGGCGGCCGTCTCTTTGTGAGGCGTGGCGATGCAGGCGGCTCCGCCAATGGCTGTTTCGTGGCGGCGGCGGCGGCAGAGGCTGCTGAAGTCGGGTCGGCTACAGTAGCTGCAGCAACTCGTGGCGGTGGCCCTGTTGTTGCGAGCACAGCGCAAAACAAGAACGAGGCGAGCAGGAGGAAGATATGCCGCAAGGAGGTCATGGTGGGCCACGTATGGGTGAGAAGCTCAGGTCAACAACACATAGAAGCGGACGTCGATGGCGCTGTCGTCCAGACTCGTGGGAAACCGAAGAGTCACGATATAAACTGTACAGATGAGGAGCTGGCGTGCGTTTTGTTCTGCTGGATTACGTCTGGGTCGGGGATCTGCAAAGACGAATCGCAAGCCGACAAGCGTAACAGGGTGGATGAAATGACAAACAACAAACGAAGTCAAGAAAATAAGAGAATACAAAAGAAAGACAGCCAAGGAGTGAAGATAGAAGTGAAAAACAGGAGAACAACCACAAAGGAAGACGTAGCAAGAGGCGCGTAGGGGCTACGAAGATATGAAGAGCAGACGCGCCCTGCCTCGAGGCCGGGCGATGGTTGGTTCTTTGTATGTCATATGGTCGGCTGTTCAAATTCAGGGATTGAACATCAAGCGAAACGAGAAGCGAGATCGAAGACACGAAATATGGGGCCAAACTACGTAACTTGTTTATTACGCGGCCCCATGCGAGGCATGGCAAGAGCGGCCAAGACAACGCGGAAGGCGGCCCTGGGTTGTGTAAGAAGTATGGGCAAGAAGGTGCGAGCGTACCGCGTCCAGAGTACAAGAAAAGGAGAAACAAGTTCTTCGGCGCAAAGTACAACGCACCGTGCAAGGCAGTTTACATTACAGAGTATTTTCAGATGGGGACACGGAGTACATGTGTACCTGGGAGGGTTGGCACGCGACGAGGGAAGGAGGGGACAACAGCGCCTTCCTATTTGTTTTGTTGACAGCTGCGGTCAATGCAAAATGGAAGTCGAAGGTGCGTTGCCTTGGCTCTTGGCTCCGTGCAGCCGTTCTGGCAAAATGCTGAAAGCAACACGAAGAGTTGCAATAGTCGGTTGGTGTTAAAGGCCATAAGGAAGACTAGGGACGGGAAAAAGAGCACACGACACAACGGCCGATAAAACCCCCCAGTTCGATGGAATCTTGGCGCCAAGAAAACCTTTTTTGGGCTCTAATTGAGCGATTGTGAATTATTAGGTTCTAAGGAAGCTAGGAGGAACTAAGCAGGCCAGGTCAGGGCTAAGACTAAGGATCAGAGGTCACATAACCTCGATCCAACAACCTTTAATCAAGTTTTTGGCAGATGGGTCCGCCAATGATCGCTCCTGCTTTGGACGCCATTATGTTGGTGCGTGAAGACTCTGCTGAGCCTATGTCGCGTGTCTTCTGTCTACTGCCTTGGCAGGCGACAAAAGTTGCAGGGTGCGGAAGAGAGGTGCAGCATCGCGCGACGATGAGAGGCGTAGAGGACGGGAACAGCGTCAAGGGTGCTGCTCTTGCTCTCTCCTCAGATGCCCCAACCATAAAGTCCGGCCTCTTCGGGAAACCGCCAGCCATGGCAAATCACATCCACAAACCGACAGAAAGGGATCATGTTGTCGGGGACGGCCCAAACATGGCTTCATCAAAAGCCCGTTGGCTGCTGACCAGCCACTCTCCACCTCCCAAATGGAAAATTGTCACGATGTATGTCGTCCTACATTTCCTACTACGCACCCTCAATCCCCTTACCCGTCGACCATTTGCGCGGGTGTATTTTCCCAGTGGGGTCACTCGTTCCTTCCCGCGGCGCCCTTTGAATGTTCGTCAGACATCCTCTTGCATTAACTGCTCCTTCCTCCAGGGTCAGGGCACTTCCACTTTATATCACAAATCAAAAAGTGCTAAATTGACGGAAGGTGCAGCCGTCTGTGGGAAAGAGCGAAGGACTCTCCTTCCAATTCCCACTTCATGCGAGCGACTGCTTGCCGCGCGTCCTGTCCCTTCCCGAAACGGCTTCCCCTTCCTCTCCGTTGCTTGTATGTGCAAATTTGGGTTTACGGAGCGCGGAGTGACTTTTATTGCACCGCGGCGCGACATCATTCCATCGTAAAAACTCAGCAAGCTCTATCGTCTCATGTAGGATTCCACCTAATCTCGCACATAAACATAATTTTCCTCGCGTGCATAAGTCGCACTGTATTACTCCGTTGTAGAGGAGTGCGCAAACCAAAAAGAAGGAGATTGAGAAGAAACAGTGGATCTGCCGTCTTGGCGCCGTCATGCCAAGCGAGGAAGGAGCATAACGCCAACGTGACACGGTTGCCAATGAGCCTCACACCAACGGGGCCAGGAGGCTTAAACGACACACATATATCTTGAAGATTGTGTGCCGGATTGCCGGGGCAGGCATTTGATTCGACTGCAATAACAGAAGTTCAAGCAGAGTATTGCGACTATGCCATATGTCGTAGGTGTGGACAGGCTTTTCTGCATTGTCCAATGGGAGTGCGCTGATAAGTTGTATTCTGTGAAAGCGCAACAAAACTTATATGGAGTGTCGTATCAACATGTATCGAGATTCGCTGCCTACCTCCACAACAACTTCGTAATTGACAATGAACCCCGAGCCTTTCGTGGGTTGCTTCCTTTTTACGAAAAGCTTGTTTGTCGTGTCAGACAATCGTCATCGTCCAGTAGCGAGGTATCGTCGCTTATCGTGTTGAGCTTGTGACATCAAAAAATCAGAAACGTGAACACGCAAACACGTTCAGCGCGATCATTTGTTTCCAGGGTTTCCAAGCCAGGGCCGGTGCTCAAGGCCAGAGCCTCCAACGTAGACACTGCAGCGCCAGTCTTCCCCGACTATTTTAAGACGTGGACAGAATGCAACTGATATTTATAACATTCAAATAAAATAAAGGAGGTCCCGTCTCCTTCTTCCAGGCTTCCGGTTTCATCGACGATCGGTCGATCATTTATGATAGCGAGCAGCGCAGACAGGCAAGCAGAGCAAACAAAGATGGTATTCAAACCGACATCTCTATTTCGGCAAGGTAATAACAAAAGGCGGGTTGTCCGCCGCGTAGCCAATGCCATGTCGTATCATCATAACACACAACTCAAATGTGTCTCGGAAAGGGAACGAAGCCAAAACAAAGAATTCCCAAAACGAAGGCCAAAAAAGATGCCACAACAATGCAGAGCTGAAAAGCTCACACATCCGTACTCTCCGGATCCGTGCCCGTAAACACCTTGTAGAGACGCCGGCTTAGTGCTTGCCCGACCGTCCGGTCAGACAATGCACCGTTGCGGTTCCGGCTTCGCAAGCATGCTTCGAGGGCCAGCGGTCCTTCGTCGGCAAATCCGCGCAACAGCTTCGGCACGGTATCGTAGCGGGCGGCCACGCCCATGGCGATCGGCTCGGTCACCCGCGCCACTTGTTGTAGCATCAACATGTACGTTTCGGCTGCGTCTTCGCCCGTCGCAATCTGCCCGCTGTCCATGCAGAACGATGCAGCAGCCGCGTACAGGTCTTCGCGCTGCTGGCGGTAGCGCGCGAGAGCGATCTGTTCCGTAAAGATTTTGATCCAATGCGCCGTGTCCAGGCCGCCGCTTGTCTCGTGGACGAGCACATGGCCGTCGCTGCCGGCGCCGCCACTGTGCTCAATCTGCAGATCCAGGAGTGCCTCGTCTACGAGCGCCTCGTCCAAGTGCTGCGGTGCCTGCTTCTGGCCCCGCCGCCCCAGCCGTTGTGATGGCCGTGCTGCCTGTTGCGCTGTCGCCGCTTGCGCACCGCCCCCGCTCCCCGCCTCGCCCCGTACGGCGGCCACAAACTGGCGGTTTCTAATCGTCTTGTTTCTGCCCCTCCAGTCCTTTAGCCCTTCAATCAGATACACAATCGTGTAGCCGGCAAAGGCGGCCTTCATGGCCGCCACATGACTGTCGAGGTTGTGGCCACCCGTCTGGTGCAGGGTGTCTGGGTCGCCGTCTCGCGCCAAAATCAACCGCACAAACTCGTCACCCCGCAACACGACAAGAGCATGCTTTTCGTCCTCGATACGTGTGGGGACGGGCACCCAGTAGCCCAGGTCTGGTTTGTAATCGTTGGATATCTTGCGTCGCCACGTCACAATGTTGTCGACCGGGCGGCTTGTCCACTCTTCGTGGGCGGCCTTGACCGCGACCAGCTTCTCTTGGGTCGTTTCCTTTGTTGCCTGGGACAGCGTGGAGGGCAGCCGGACGATCATCTCGGGTGCGGCCGCGGCCTTGGTCAAGCGAGACTTGTTGGCGTCGTTGAATGCGGCCGCCTCGGCCTTCTCTTTGGCTTTCTTTTCTTTGGCCATGTCGGCTGCAATCTTGCGCCGCTCTTTTTCAATCTCCTTTTCATGTTGTCGACGCTCCCTCTCGGCGTCCTTCTCTCTCCGCTTCTCTTCGACGTCGAGTTGCTTCTTCTTCTGGCGGTCTGTCGCCGCAGCTTCGTCAAACGACGGTCTCTTCCTTGCGAGCGACCGAGCGGTTGGTCCAGCTGGTGGTTTAATTGGTGACTTTGCCAGCTCGATCGCCCTGCGGCTTACCCTCCACTCTGCCAAAAGCGCGTCGGCGGTTGCTTTGTCGTACTCGTCGTCGTCTTCGTCGGAAAAGACCAACGGCAGGCCCTCGGAAAAGCTTCTTCGTAGTTGTCTGTCGCGGTGTGGCGGAATGCGTGTCGACGTAGTTACACCAGGACGATGATTTCTAGATCTTGCAACGGGCGACGTGTCAGATGGACTGGAAATCACCATGATTTCATCACAAGATTCTCCTTGGTGCCCGGGTCGTTCTCCTCCACGCCCATTTGTTTGCCGGATCTCGAATTCCGGCAGTTGCGACTCCAGTCGCTTTGGAGATTGCTGCCGCGATCTAGGCGACGGGTTCGCAAGCAGGTCGTCAATATCGACAAAGTCGGAGTCGATCGCCAGTGGCCCCGTCGTCGACCGAGACCGTTCACGTTCCGAGTCGGAAGAGCTCAGCAGGTCAATGCATTCCGCATGGACCTTTGGCGTACTTAACAGTCGGTTTTGAGTTGGGCGCACGGTTCGTTGGAGGCCATCGTCGTCAAAGACGTCAGTGTCATCAAGGTCATCAAAGGAGTGCACAATGCGGCTATTGGGTCCCGCGGCGGGTAAATAAACCTGGACAGGCATGCTGCGCCGTGGTGAGATGTCGGTGGTCTCGACCAAAGGCGAAGTCGGCATGGCACGCCGTGAGGCAACGCTCGGCGACTCAAGTAACGGAGACAGTCGAATGCGCTTCGCTGGTCTGCCCTGCGCAGCCTCGGTACTGTCATCGCCGTCGTTGTGGTTATGGGGTCCGTTGCTGTCGGCAGCATTGGCTTGGAGTCGCTCGACGGCAGCCCTAGCAGCCTTCTCTCGCACCAACTCCTGCAGTGGGCTTCCGGATGCTGAGTGCGGCGGATGGCTCAATGTCTGGCCCGGAGCCTGCAGTCTTGGTGTCGGAAAGGCGTCAGGAAAGGGAGAGGTAAGGAAATCGTCCACGGGGAAATCTGAGACACTAGGCCGAGCAGAAGGCCGCGCTGCTGGTGCGTGGTGGCCTGGCCTGGACGGCGCCGGCGTATCGAGGATCTCGATGACGTCCGCGCGGACATCCACATTCCGTCCTGCCGTTGTTGGAGCCAGCTTCGGTAGATTAAGTCGTGGTGTTGGAAGCGTCGCATCTTGTGACGATGCAACGACAGTGGTCCGATTGTTGGCTGGAGAAACAGTGAGTGGGTTTGGCGTGACAAAGACGCCGTCCGAGTTGGAGTCGTCGCTCAAGAGAATGACAACGTCGCCCGCCATGGTTGATGGTGGCGGCGGATACGAGAAACGACGGTGAGATCCATGCGGTAACGTCAAAATCAATGTCGCATCGTTGCCGGCGAGATCCAAATGCAAGGAAAAGGCAGAAGGAGGGGAAGGAGGGACAGAAAATCGCCGTTTGTTTGCAGGACGGCTCCAGGCAGTCCAGTTGAGGGGCGCATAGAGCAGTCGCGACCGACAGCGCGTCTGTTAATGCTCCGAACGCGAAAGAGCCACGAAGATCACGTGATGTTTTCCCATATTAACTTTGATGTCGCAGCAGTCGTGCAGTGACAGAAGGCGCGATCGGCCTTCTGCGAGGGTCCATTTTCATCTACCAAAAGCTGGGTGAACGGCACTTTCTCATACATTTGCCCTTTGCGAGAAAGATCTGCTTGTTATGTGCCTCATTACTCGCAACAGCGCCAAGGTGAGAATCCTTTCTCAGCAGCTGTGATGGTGGGTCAGGCATACAGTCGGAAAGCAAAGGAAAAGAGCCACCTAGCACTGTGAAGCAAACAATCGCAAAATGGAAAGTCACCTTTTTTACGATTTATTTTATTAAATTTACGCAAAATCTACACTTATTTCCTACAAGAAATGTCAAGCCGTCTCTAGGATATATTTTGTAAACGATGTATTTGGTATATATTTGCGTATTTGTACATGAACGGTCTGCGGATGACCTCGTAGAAATCATAATTAGGTATAGTGACAGGGAAAAGGAAACTTTGAACAAAGGGAATGAAAAGAAAAAGAACAGAAATAATAAGAAGAAGAAAGAGCCTTAAAGGCAGAGACACCCACAACACCCAAACATATCCTACACTCGTCCACATGTCGCTCGCTCGTAAGGCTGACGGGGATCAAGCCCCTGTTTTGAAAAACCAGACACTCATAGGTCTGACCCGTCAGCCCGACAGTCGTTGTCATTGGGTATGATTGCCGCCCTGTCCGCCAAACATGCGCACGTTCTGGAGTGGGATGTTGTTCCCGGGTGTGGTCGTGGCGGAGATGCCGCTGGCGCCCGTGGACACTGTGCCGATGTTGCTGCTGCTGCTCAGCTTCTCGTGGGCGCCAAAGGCCATGGCCATGCCGATGCCGTGCATGCCGCCCGAGTGCGCGTGGACAGCACCGCCAGGGCCACTGTGGACGCCGGCACCGGCGCCGCCCATGGCCGAGTGGCGGCCGTGGCCGTGGCCGTCGATCGAATAGAGCGAGCCGTTGTCGTTGTTGCCGTCGATTTCGTTGAGCACCTCGCGGGTCAGCTCAACATAGTCATAGGCAAACTCGCCAATCTCCGAATCGTCAATGCCCAGGATCTCGGCCTCTTCGCTGGCGCGCAGGCGGAGTCCCGGGATCATGTTCATGATGAACAGGATAAGGGAGGTGCCGACAAACGAGTAGGCGCCGCCCGAGAAGCTGTCGGCGAGCTGTATGCCGAGCTGGATCCAGTGGTGGTTGACCCAGCCTCCCGCGATAACCTGGACGCCGTCGAGGTGGGCAATGTAGTCGGCGGCAAAGAAGCCGGTGCAGATGTTGCCGACGAGGCCGCCAATGGCATGGACGGCAAAAATGTCGAGGGCATCGTCGATGCGCAGCAGGAACTTGAGCTTCGTGGCGTAGTTGGCAAACGCGGCGCCCAGAATGCCGTACGGGATGGCCGCCCAGGCCGGCACATAGCCCGAGCCGGGCGTAATGGCCACAAGCCCCGCGACAACGCCCGAGCAGAAGCCGACGGTCGACCACTTGCGCTCCAGCCGGTAGTCGAGGACGCACCAGGTGATGCCACCGACGCAGGCGGCCAGGTTGGTGACAACGGCGGCCATGACGGCGCGCAGGTTGGCCGAGAGTGCGGAGCCCGCGTTGAAGCCGAACCAGCCGACCCACAAGAAGACGGTGCCAATGACAATGTGCGTCACGTTGTGCGGCCGGTAGTTGAGCTCGTGCGTGCCGTGGCCGCGGCGTTTGCCCAGCATCATCGAGTACGCCAGCGCCGCCGTGCCGCTGGCAATATGCACGGGCGTGCCGCCTGCAAAGTCCAGGCCGCCCAGCTGGCTCGTCCAGCCCGACGGGTTCCACGTCCAGCAGGCAATCGGGTCGTAGATCACCGTGGCCCAGATAAACATGAAGATGACGCACGGCAGCATGCGGCCGCGCTCGGCGACAGCGCCCGTGGCGAGGGCCACCGTGATCGCCGAGAACATGCCCTGGTAGACGGCAAACATGAGGTCCGGGATGCGCGACGAGCCGACGGACGGCCGCGCCAGCACGTCTTTGAAGCCAAAGTTGGCCAGGTCGCCAATAAAGGGCCCCGCCGTGTGCGAAAAGGTCAGCGAGTAGCCCCAGAAGAACCACTGGAACGTTGTGACAGCCGTGGCCATGACCGACAGCCAGATCAGCGAGAGCGCCGACTTGCGGCGTGCGAGGCCCGAATAGAAAAACCCGACGCCCGGGATCATCAGCAGCACAAGCGCCGTCGCCGTGATCATCCATGCAATGTCGCCCGTCTCGTACCAGACGTTGAGGTTGTCGGAGAGGGAGTCGCCGCCCGTCGATCCGGTGCCATTGTACGGCACCTTGGGCACGTAGGGCAGGTCGTCGAGGTCGACGCCGTCGATGGTGGTCATTTTAGCGGTGGAGGTGTGTTGGAGGCGAAGACGAAAAAGAAAAATGAGAAAAAGACAGGAAGAGACGAGTGACAGTAGAAGAACAGACACTGCGGGCTCCCAGGCGTAAAGACAATGGCGGGATGTGAGATGGGAGTGGGATATGAGTGGGATATGAGTGGGTATATACACGGCTGAGCATGGGGCGGAGGATGTGGATTGGCGTCAGGGAAGCTGAGGGACGAGGACACGACAAATAAGGCAAGACGACACAAAGGCAAAAAAAACAAACAAGGTACCTCTGCGACTATCCTGGTGTGATATATCGAAAGAAGGTTGTATGCAGCACGGAGTATCACAACACGATAGTTCGAGACACGGAAGAAGGAGTTGGGGCTAGGAGAGAAAACGAAAAGCAGCAGGGCAGGGTATCATTCACGATACAATAAGATGACGACAGACGACAGAGGAAGAAACATTCACGGTCAATTGTGTCTTTAGATCTGCTCGCAGGCGCATAAGAATGAAAGAGAAAAAATGACAGAATCAAATGAATCCCAGAGATCGTTCAGCAGAAGACGAGTTGGGGAGGTGAAGAAGGGCGTCTAGCCGGTGCGGTGAAAAGAGTATGCCATACAGTACTGCGTACTCCGTAGTAGAGACGTCGAATGGAAGGGCGTGGGCAAAAGATGCAAATTCAAAGTATCGTACCGAAACACTGGAACAGGGGGTGAAAAGGAAATCGACCAGGCGGAACCCCATGTAAGTGGGAGCTGTCTGGGTCGTTGATAAGGATGCAGCGGAGAGTGGAGGTAGAGAAGAAGAGTGGGTGATGGGTGTGACGGGCGCGAGTGGCGTGAGTGGTGGGTGTGAGTGGAAAGGACGCGGAACGCCCATAGCTTATCGGCGCGTTCGTTGACATGAAAGAAAGGAAAAGAGAAAACGACAAGAAAACGACAAGTCATGGTCTATACACTACGCTGCTATTACAACGTGCATCCAGGAGGCAACAAGCAGGAAAAAGAAACGAAGAAGGCAGGGAAATTCAAAATTCAGGGGGAGTACAGGCAACAGTGGAAGCAAGAAAATACACAACTACACGAGACGGAGAGGCGACTGCATGAAAGGAATATTACGAGAGGCAAGGTACGTCGCTCCGGTTTGGCTAAACGGTGAAAATAGGAGTATTCGGAAGGTGACAAAACAAGATGCCGCACTAATTGGTCGTCTTTGTCGCCTTTCGTTCTTTATTGTCGTTTTGGACAGAGTCGCATGCGTACGATAAGAATGGCCAGTGGAGATGTTGTTTCCAGAAGGCAACTAGAAACAGCCGAGCATCGTCATGTGCGCAAAATTAAGTTGTAAAAATGACAACAGGCGAGAGAGACTGCAATATTGACGAGAAAGACACATCTGGAAGGCCATCTCCGGGTTCTTCCATCAACTTCGAAGCTTGCATTCGATATAAAAGTGGGTCCATAATATCAGCAAGACATATTTCGTCGTGTCGAGACTCAAGCAGAAGTACGATGTAGAGATATCAATTCGAGAGTCGAGTGTCAGTCAGTGTTGAGCATCTCCCCCTGCAAGTGGCCTCGGTGGCTTGTATGTGACGGTGCAAGCCCCTGTCAGAACATGGACCCACAAATTGATAACACTAACAGCGTCGTGTAATAGATAAGGACGGCTGCGGGCCGTTATTGGCCAGACCGCGACGATGTGCGAAGGACCCTAGGACGGCCACCCGCGCACCACCAGAGATTGGTCTCAAGGAAGGCGCATTCGAAAGAGCCAGGAGCCGCAAAACCGTCTGCATGATGCTTTTGCCAACCAGGAAAGAGCAGGTGGGGGCACACGCATTGGAGAAGGCATGACCTACAAAACACCAGACTAAGGAGTATTACAACAAAGCACACAGCACCTTCGACCAGGTGCCGTTTCTGCGTCTATCTTTGTTTCTTTTTCTGGATACCACCCTCCATTTTCTTTTCGGTACCCTCTCTATTGCTCTTGTCTTGCTTGGAATTGTGCTCGACCACACACCAACAAAAATAAAATAAAATAAAACAATGGACAGAAATGGGCTGTTATCGCGAGAAATGATGGTCCTGTGGATTAGGAAAAAGAGAAATTTTAACAATATACAAACCATGAATCAGTATTGTCGAAACGTAAAATGACCATTGACCGAAACTACGTCAGATACACTATGTGGCAATAAACAATCCATATCATGCATGAATACCGCAATCACTGTGGCCAAGACCAAGCTTGAGTCTGTTCGCCTCGACCGTTTCCGGGGCCATGGTAGAAACCAGTAATTATTTTGTAAGTGCTAGTCAAAGCACATTTTAGATAAAAAAAATTGAAAATACCAAAAAATGGGCGGTCATTAATGGGACCAGCATATTATCCCGTAGTATTGAAGGCGGTGCTACTAACATATTTCAGGGGGAACCACGACGAGCACGATAAAGACATGGTTCTTAAGGCAATATTATACGTTCCTTTATTTGATATACTCTCGACACGACCATTGTCGAAACGTCCACGTAAAATCGTAAACGAGTTTATGTAGCCAACTGTTGGCCGTCGATAAATGGGGAAGGGCAAGAATGACACAGGGAGACAGCAATCACGCTATGAACAAGCCCTATGGACAAGGATCAGGTACCGACTGAACATCATGTGTATGAGGGTTTGATCTACCAGGGAATGTACGGAGTATGGGAGTGGATAGCGTCTTTTGGGACAAAGGAGCACATTAAACTGGGCTCGCCGCAAGGGTAAAGAAAAAACAGAGCGACACCACGCCGGTCGAATCACCCTTACTTGTTACAAACGGTCACTCGGGGCTAGGCCCAGAGACGGGAGAACGGCGTCCAAGGGATGATCTCGTGGAATTTTAACAGGTCGTTTTTGAGTTCTCGAAGATCGGCATCCTAAACGAGACAGCTATGTTTAGCTACCGCTCGTGGAGTATGCATATATACGTGGACGTCAAACCCCTTCTTTCAAACAAAAGTCCTACTAGTAACCAATGTATGAGACAAAACAGATGAGCAATATGAGTATGAAAAGAGACGGTGAAATAATGATACGACAGAAGAACGGTCAAAACCATGAGCCAAGATCAAGATGTAATATCGGTTCTCAGCTTCATTCAGCCTACTGCACACTTGCTGATGTCTGTCACAATGTAGAGGAACAGAAACGATCGGGGGCTTTACATTGGGTTTTTGAAAGGTCCATGCAGGGTAGGTACAATTAAATAATCAAGCTAGGGCTCTCGAGAAACTTTGTTTCTTAGTTCAGCCAGCAAAACTTGAAACAAAGGCATTCTCAGCAGACGGCAGGAAAGGTTGCGTTCTTGATCGAGTATCAAGTATCTCAAAATCCAAAAGCGTTCGTGTTTTCTCTCGAAAGACTCTACATGCGTACAACATATATCGTACACCTTACGTCGTACATGCATTCTTTACTCCCTCTATACACTAAACCTCGTTCTATTCTTGATCAGAACAAGTCTGGTCCAAATACCCACGGCTGCTCCAACAGCTTCGCTACCAGCCTCTTTCCGTGAAAATCTCGTGGTATACCTTTTCCACTGGGTGTGTCATCCCCGTTTTTACCGTCCCCAAACAATGGCACTCTTCCAACATCAGTCCAATGCACCCCTGACCAGCTAACCGGCACACAACACTGGCCACACGATTTGTACCCCCCACCCAATGCACATCCCATTGTTCGTTCATCCCCTTTTCCCATCGCGGCGTCGCCGATGGCGAGAAAGATGAGAAAAGAAAAAAAGAAAAAAAGGCTGCAATGAACGCACTGGCCATACTCGGGAACATTTCCTCATTGGCTTCGCTTCTTTGAGCCATTGGTTTAGGGGTTGGCGAATTGCTTGAATCTAGTGGCCAGTTCTCACCCACAACAAGGTCTTCCATGACCAGTGAATTTTGTATTACTCATGACAGAGTGCACCCTGGGCAAGCCAGGCCAGTTCCGTAGGTATATCTTGTACAATTCTTCCATCTCACAGTTAAAATACTAGGTGGAACGAATGTAGTATTGTACATGGGGATATCTCTTTGTATCCGACATTAATTTGTTTAAAAGGTAACATAAAAGTATTAACAATAAAGAGTAAAGGCCAACCCGGCCGTCTCATCCATCTATCGGAAGGCGGCCTGGTCATGGTCCATGTGTCTGGTTATACAAGTAAGAAGACAAGCAAACAAAATGTAAAGAACCCATCATGAATATGTCCAAAGAATGCGGACATAATAATATAAAACAAAAACGCCCTCAACATCGGGTTGGCCCTCTCCGACGAGGCACCCAATATATGCTCTGTGTAAAATATGCCAGGTTGTACAAGAAGAAGAAAAAAAGTCAGAAAGTCAAAAGGTCGTAGTTCGTGACACGACGCTGCTCACGCCACGGCATTAGGCAGTCGTCGACCGGCTCAGAAACTTGAACCGCTCCTCAAAGCCCTTGACCTTCTCGGTCTCAAGCAGCCGCTGCAGCCGCCGCGTCTCACGGCCGGCCGTCTCCAGTTCTTCCTGGAGCTGCATCACCTCAATCTGCGCCGTGTTCATACGGCCCACCACTTCCTGCATATCCGAGTCGGCCTTGGACAGCGCCGCCTCCAGCTCGCTGACGCGCGCCTTGAGCGTAGCCACCTGTGCCTGCTGCTCCTCGGCCGCAGCGGCCGCGGCAGCGGCGCCCGAAGCACTCGCACCACCACCGCTCATGACGCTGCCACGGCTGCTAGGCCGCGACGACGAAGCCGCAGGCGGAGGCACCAGCTTGCCGTTCACAGAGAACATGGGCGACATGGGCGACTTGATGGCGCCACCGAGGCTGCCCAGACCGCCGAGCTGCGATGACGAGAGTATGCGGGGCGACGTGACGGGTGACCGGTTGGGTGACGACGCGCGGATGCTGCCCGAGGCATCCCGCAGGCGCTGCAGCTGCGTGTTGTGCGCCTCCTTGAGCGCAGCAACCTGCTCCTCGTGGCGAGCCACGCGGTCCTCGGCGGCCGTCTGCGTCGCCACGAGCTGCTCCTCGAGGGTACGCAGGCGCGACTCCAGACCCGCGATGCGGTTCTTGTGCGCCTTCTGGTCGGTGTCGCCGCGCATCACCATCTCACTCAGGCGGTCGCGCAGCTTGGCGTTGGTCTCGAGCTGTGTGCGCACCTGCTGTGCAAGCTCTTCGACCCGGCGCGCCGAGGCGTCCAGCTGGTCAGCAAGGCTACGCTCATTCTCGAGCATTGTCTTCTCCGAACCGGCCGAATTGGCTAGGCGTGTCAAGTGCGTGGCCACCTCGTCGCGAGCCGCATCGCGTTCAGCCAAGGTGGACGAGAGCGACCGCTCGAGCCGCTTCAGCGCGAGGGTGGTCTTCTCGTCGGACGGGATCACCGAACCCAGCGCACCGCTCGATGACTCCAGGGCACGGATGCGCTCCAGTGCGTCCGCGTATGACTTTTGCAGGTTCTTGTATGCTGTCTCGAGCGAGGCCGACGTCACGGGTCCGGAGCGGAGGCTGCCGAGGCTGGTGGCGGCGGTGTCGTCGGTGTCGTAGACACTTGACGTGTTGGACCCGCTGCGGCTGGAGCTGCTCGAGGGCAGGAGAATGTCGTTCTGTTGCAGCAGACTCCGCAGGTGGGCAATCTCGCCCTCGGCGCGGTCCAGGTCCATCTTGAGGCCACTGAGGCCCTTCTCAACCTGCCACTTCTGCTCAAGAGCCTCCTCGGCACGCCGCCGCAGGACACTGACCTCGTCCCGCAGTCCTGCGACATCGCGCTCGTAACCAGCCTTCTTGGGCGAAGCCGTGAGGAGGCGCTGGCGCTCCAGCTCGAGGACGCGGATCTTCTTGTCGTTCTCACGGTTCTGGAACTCCTGGCGCTCCAGCAGACTCTTGAGGGCGCTGTGCAAAGCATCACGCTGGGCCTCGACATCCTTGAGACGCTCGGCCAATGCCTCGCGGGACTCTGTCGTGGCGTTGGATTGTGTGGCGGACTTGGACGGCGGTCCGCCCGGCATGCCCTTGACAGTGTTGGACCGGGACAGGCCAGCGGTGCCCGGCGCGCCGGCATCGGCGCTGAAAGCGGCGACCGAACGTAGGCCTGAGTTCTCGTCCTTGAGGCTTTGCAGCTCCTGCTGCATCTTGGTTGTCTCGTAAATCTGGCGAGCGTGCTCCGCCGCCTGCGACTCGAGGCCCTCGACGCGGGCCCGCAGCTGCGGGACGACTTCGTCGCGGAGGTTGTCACGCTCGTTGGAGGCATTTTGCAGCTCCGTCTTCATGGCCGACAGGAGATCCTCAAAGTTCTCCTTGACACCGCGTTCCTCGGAGAGGCGGCGACGCAGGTCTTCGCACGTGCTTTCGAGCTGCTTGACGCGGCCGCTGGCGTCGTTGTTGTTGCGCACGTCCATATCCAGGCCAGATGCGCGCTCGCTGAGCTCCTTGATCTGTTGGTCAAGCCCGCGGCGGCGGGACCGCTCATCGGCCAGCTTGTTGGTAAGCTCGAGGCGAATCTGTGCCTTTTCCTGCTCGGCGCGGCGCTGCACCTGAGCAATCTCTTCCTTGGCGGCATCATAGTCGCCAAACTTGGAGGAGATAGCGCCTGAGTCTGAAAAGTAGTCGCTGGTGCGTTTGCTGCCTGTGGGTTGTGGGTTGTTGACTTCTGTTTGTAACCTGTCAACGAGGTCTTCGAGGTCCATCTCACGCCGGATGGACGCGGCCAGCTCGGCGCTGATGGCCTTGAGCTCGTCCTCCATCTCTTCGATGTGGCCAAACTGCTCTTGCTGCTGGGCCAGGGAGTGGGGGGAAAGGGTGGATGATGAAGGCGATGCGGCAGTGCGCGCCCCAGGGGTTAGGATGGGGGGTGTCTGCAGGTTCTGCAGGTAGTCCTCGTAGTATGCCGAAGACTCGACGCCGGTCGTGTTCGAGATCGTGTTTGTTTTGGCGGGAGCAATGATACCGAGCACGTTTCTGTTCTTGTTGGTATTTGTGTGAGTGCTGCCAAATGTGCTAAAGCCGTCCTGTGCTTGGGAAGGTGAGTTGGTTCCGGACGTGGACAGCGGTGATGCATGGGTAAAGGTAGTGCTGGGCGGGGGCTGCAGCGAAGACGGGGACGGCAGAGGCGAGTAACTCTGGTCCGAAAATTCGGTGGTAGACGGCGACGCAGAAGGCCAGCCGAAAAAATTGCCAAGCTTGAAGGCAGAGCTGGGCGACTTGTTGTTAGGCTTCAGAGTATTGGGACTGTCGGCGTCGTTGACGTTGTTGGTGACAATTTTGGTGAGAGTTTCAGTGTTGCCGGGCTTAGGAGAGGTGTTATTGTTAACGTTCACGACTGAAGTGGAAATGGTGGGAAGAGCAATGGGGATGTTTTTGTCTTGCAACTCTTCGTCGTCGTAGACCGAGTAGAGTGAATTTCGGTCGTCGGGTGACACAGATCTTTGTGCGTTGTCTTCTTTGTTGTCGTTGAGTGTGGTGTGGTTGCTGTTGCTGTTGGGATTTGTGTTGCTGATGGAGCCGAGACTTAGATGTGGTGGACTAGTCTTGCGTGTGAAGAGGGACATGGTAGAGCTGCGCTGTGTTATATTGTAGCTGGCCTCGTGGTCTTGCACGGGAGACTCTGATAGCTCTTGCAGTGACTCTCTCTTGGAATCGCCGCTATTTTTGCTGTTTTCACTCTCATAAAACAGGTGTTCTGTGAGGCTGCGATCGCTTCTACCCAGGGTTACAGTGGTTGTGGTGGTGGTTAACTCCTGCTCATGTTGCGACGAAACAGTGGTTGGGTCTGTTTGAGAGGCTGCAGGGGTGGAGGCCGAGCTGTTTCGAGACGGCACGATTCCTGCAACAGCACTCTCAAATCCACTCTCAGAACCTTCGAATTCGCGGGATTCCTGGATTGCCTGGGATTCCCGAAAATCGGTACTTTGAGAATCTAGAGCGACGGGAAAGGATCTACCAACCGGGTTAATGAAAAATGAATGGGAATAGGCATAAACGAGAGAAGAGAGGCGGGAATGGAAACAAAGTACGGGAAATGATCATACGTGCGATGTAGTCGCAATAACAAAGGCGGCCCCAAAACGGGGGGGTAATGAAACAACATCAAAGCGCGAGGATGAGGGAGGGGAAGAGAAAAAGAAGAAAAGCAAGAAACGAGACAAGAGGCAAGAAAAGGCAAGCAAACGGGAAAAAACAACGACAAGTGTCATTGCACTCGTGCAGGAAAAGACCGATGAAAGGAAAGATTCTACCACTCACCCTTTGTTTTCGTCTTTGATGTCGTTGGCGCTCTCTTTGTCGTCTCCGAAGATGACTTCGTTCTCGTCAACGATTCCGTCGACTGCAACGACTTGCTCCTGTTCGAGCTCAACGTTCCCACCGACCCTTTCAGCAGACTTGTCAGTAGACAAGGAGGACGAGACGTGCGAGTGCAGTGACGACCTTGAAAGCGACGATGGTGCAAATGAAGCGGGCGCAGCCGAAGCAGACAAGCTATCAGCAACGAGCGCGGAGGTCCTAGGGAACTCGTAGAGCGTTGGGCTGTCGACAGAGCCGGAGCGGGTGAAGCGCTGGTCCGGCCGGGGCAAGAAGTCGTTGATGTCTATGTCGAGCGCGTTCTCCAGGTCAAAGGCGAACTGCCGAGGATGAGACTCCAGATGCGGCTGCGGCTGTAGTTGCGAGTCCTGCTCGTGGTGGGCGCCGTCACTGTACTGGCTGTACTGGCTGTGCCGGTCGTACTGGCCGTACTGGTCGAGTAGGTCGAGGTCGCTCTCGCTGTCGGGATGAGCCACGGGCTCAGACTCCGACGTGAAGGACGGTGGAGGTCTCAAAGCAGCGCGGACAACAACAGTCGGCAGAGACACCGAGTTGACAGACGAGCTGCTGGCGACGGGCTTCCGTCGGATGGGCGCGGCCGAGGCAACGGAAACGCTTGTGCGAGCACTTGCGGTCGGCGTCGTTGAGTCCGAAGTCGGCTTTGCAACAACTTCTGTGGCAGAATTGGATGCGCGACTCGGGGATCGCCTCTCGTTGATGGAGATGCTGCTGCCGCTGTTGCTGACGAAGTGGTCGTTGATGTCGGCAGTACCCCGTACCGTTTTCAGCGACAAAGGCGAAGGGCGGGCAGAGGATCGACGGGACGAATCTAACTCTCGCGGCGCCGGACGTGATAGGGGCGAAGAAAAGAGAGAAGACGGGTCGGTGCCGGAGGCGTCGATGTCCAGTGCTGACGAAGGAGTGTCGCCAATAGAGTTGGATGACGAGGAGGTGGAGAGGGCGGGCGTGTGCTGGGAGGACGCTGGGTAGATGAATGGGGGGTTGGAGGAAGCCGATACGAGGGAGGATGCCGATTCCGAAGTTGAGAAAGGGATGGGTGCCGGGAAGGGAGAAGGGGATGTGGACGAACGGCGCGAGGGAGAAGCAGAGGGGAGGGGTGAGAGAGGGGGAGAAACAGAGGCAGAGGCAGAGGCAGATGGTCCGTGGCCGTCGTAGTTGTTGCGAATCGGGAAGAGAAGATCGGTCCTCCTCTCGGAGGAGGAATCAGGCGACATGATGGGGGCCGTGATAGTTTTGTATGGCGCCCGCGTATATTATTATGGTAGTATGAGACTATGCCAAGTGAGGGGTGTCGACAGAGATGGGAACGATATCTGCCGCTCGCTCGTTCGGCCGTCTGTCTATCAGACTGTCTGTCACAGGGCTGCCGGTGCGGCGCTTGGTGTTGGACGCTGGTGGCCTATCGTGGCGACGGGATACGACGATGCAATTAGCTGCCAGCGTAACCGTGTACGGCGTGGTAGAGAGGAGCGAGATGACTGATGACAGGGGTGGTGTGCATTCCATTCAGGCGGCCAGGAAGGTCACGCACATTGTCGATGTCGCTTCGAGGGGAGGGGGGGGGAGGGGGGGGCAACGGAGGAAACTCTCCAAAACGAGACGAAAGGAGAGGATAACGAAGGAGAGGAATCAATCAGAAAGCGATCAGGAAAGGAGCAGCTCGTGACGCGAGCAAGAGAGATTGCACGGGACAGAAAAGGGAAAAAAGCGCTGCCAATCAATTTGGGGAAATTGGGCCCTGGCCGAGTTTTCGAGATGAGCAGATGAGCAGCGTGGGATAGTGCGAAGAGAGGAGCCACATGGAACGGATGGGCGAAACGAAACGAGGTAGGAGGCAGGAAATAGAGAGTCGAGATCGACAAAGTCAAAAAAGCGACAGAAATTCGGAGCATGCGGCAACAACAACAAAAGGACCATTTGCCATGACAAACGCACACAATGCAAACGGCGTCAACAAACGAAGTCGAGACGACAAAAGAAGCCGGACAAAGCTCGACAACGTTCAAGAATTCAAGAATCCTTGGAGGATTCCATTGGACGACGCGTCATGAACCGTGCGACTCGCGCGCGGCAGCAGTATTGAAAAAGGCCCCCAGTAGAGCAGGAGACCAAGACGAAAATACGTCTGCACATTTCTGGGTCGCTTGGCCTGTGTTTGTTCGTCTGTTTGTTTGCTGCGCATCGGTGGAGCATTGCATCTGCTGTGGCAAATCTGGTTTGCTGCTCTATTTTCGGTCTCTTTGTGCATTTCGTCCTCTCGTTCTCTCGTCCTTCCGTCCTTTTTGTCCTTTTTGCGGGTGCATACGACGTATGCCTGCATGCACAGGGGTTCGGACGGCCCGTTGGGAGACGAATAAGCAAAGAAGGGAGCCCAGAAGGGAGAGGTCGAGAATGTAGACGACTGACGATTTCATTGGGCAAGCTTGTGATGGTTTGGCAAGGGACGTTGGAGTGAAGAGGAGAAGTGGGAGAAGACGAGAAAAAGTGGAGGTTTGCCCCTTACGCTAATCGTACTTCGACGAGCCGTTGCAAAGCTCGTAGTTGGGAAGGCTCGAAGGACGAAAAACAACCCAAAATCAAGCCACTACGTCCTCTACGTCCTAATTACTGGGACGAAGTATGTTGTAAGCAGGAGCACCTGAGGTGGTGTTTCCTGGCTTGGTTCCTGGCTTACCGTTCCTGACCGTTCCTGACAGTCCAGTAGCTCCTGCCCAATCAGCACGCGCCGGCGGCATGGAGAATGGCCAGGGCAACCCCTGTCGCGTCCCCACCATCCCTTCGTATCTTAGCGCCGCACCGTTAGCTATGGCAAAGTACCTGGGCCGCTTGGTTGTTTGGGCAAACTACTTAGTCGGTGGGGATTGTAGGATGTTTAATTTCCGCGACTTTCTTAATTTGGCAGTGCGCCCTTTCCCTTTTAGGAGCTGCGAGAGCAACATGGAAATTGCACTGCAGCAGCACGCAGGAAAGCAGGCGCCACGCTCAAAGGCCCCGGAGCTATATACAAACATGTACTCCGTACGGAGTAGGCAGTCAGCTCGCTGGTGGAAGTTGCGATGCCCATGCCCGCAGCCATCAGCAACTAGAGACAGAGCGACTGGAAATGCGATCAACGTCGTGCATGCAAAATGACCTACTTCGTAATAAGCTCGACATCGCCATCCCCTTTTGCTACTAGCCCAGGAACAAGCCTCCTGTCTTCTCCAGACAAGCCTCCCGTATTCTCTAGCACAAATGCCGGCACACCCGGCCTATGCAACAATAGTTTCGTGCATGCTGCTTATGCACGACGCCGTGTATCTACGATGTACTACGGAGTATGTCGTACACGTGTGCAGAATGCACTCCATCCCTTGCTGGCGATAGAGAAGAGGCGGTCAACTCAACGCTGTCGAACTTCCTTTCTTCACCGCCACGCATGCCAAAAGAGCACTTCCCTGTCCCCCGACGTCCTCGTCGCTTCGGATGGTTGAGAGAGAGGAGGCTGACGCTACGATGTACGAGTAAGGCAGCCCAACCTTTTTGCGCTATCTCGAAAGTGCTCGCAGAAGGCGCTGCGGAGGAGACAGGGATGCCTCTCCATCTCCGAAAGTGCTCGAGATGCTCTCCTGACATCGCAGTTCGTCCCTCTGCACCTCCCTGCTCGGTCAGCTAGCGATACGACACTATCCCCTCGCCGTGCAGCCTGGAGCGGTCTTTGCCTTCTTCTCCCTTGTCCTTATCCCTCTTCCCCTGGCCTGCTGCGTATTTTGTGTCCCTGGCTGTGGTCCCAGTTGCGTCTGCGAATGGTGGCAGTTCGAGGCGGTGAGAGGCGACAGATGTGGCGGTCAAAGTGGGCTAAAGACTAATGACGTCGTATCATTGGACATGCGGGTCCAGTCTATTGTGGGTTGGCCAGGCCAGGCTGTAACAAAACCATGGACAAGTGGTCTGTGAGAGACCCTGGGTTGATGTGGTGGTCTCTTCCTGACCAGCCACCTCGAGATCTCGTCCAGTTGTCTCCTCCAGTCCTTTATTGCGTCGTACAGGCCTCCATCGGCCAAGCGTAACGCCATGCAGCTACCAGCGGCCTTTGTCAATCCTGATGCAGCCATGTGTTACATGTCACGGGCAATTCGACTCCTTCGTATGTCGACAACGTAGTGTGCGCTAGCCTACACTTTATGCCATGCTCCGTGCACAAAGTTCCTTGTCAGCGTCTTGCAATGTGCATAGAATTGCTATATTACGCTCATTTTAGTGCCGTCAAATTATCTGTCATGCACAGCGAGTCGTCTTTATCGCTGGCCCTGGCCGTGCAACAAATAATATATGTAATATTTCGTACACAATTTTGTATCGTCATTTACATCAACTTTCCAATCCCAGGTACCTCATTGAGACAGGCTTTTCCCATTACTCCGTACTCAGTCTGTTATACGGCATAAATAAGCAGTGACTCGACTTTTTATTTTATTTATTTGCCTATTTACTTATTTACTTTATATTTTAGTAACACAATCTTCCGATGTCCATTAACATGCCGACACTGGCCCATGTGTCTCTTTGAGCCTTGATGGCTTCTCCGCAGCATGCCAGCTTGGCCATCAGAGCTTATTTTTGTTTGTCTTCCTTGTCGTACCTATTGCGCTGTCCACCTCAAAGATGAATTGTTAACAACGTTCACAACCTTTTTGTTACGGAGTAATACGCCCCGATTGGAAAATCATGAACCCGCCTGTGCCCCAAGACAACCAAGGATAACACGCCTACGGTCCCGCGGCGATCAGGGAGAATTCAAAGCTTGCGCTCTGAGTTTGGGGAGGTGGTGGCATGCAAGATATGGCCGCAGAGGTCAGACAGATTCGCCAGGCCAAGTCCGCACTCCTACCATATATGTAGTAGGAAAGATGGCCGCCGGTCCTGATTTGCCCATCTGATAATCCCAATCGACGTATTCCTTCGTATCTCGTACATGCTCCGTAGAAAGAATACGGTTAAACAGCAAAGGGTCCAGCAACATACCAGCGCTGAGTTGGAGTGACACTCTCAGGGTCCATCCCGCCGTGCTTCCTGGTCATCGGCATGCCGGACGGCATTGGTTTGGTCGTATTGGTCTGTTTTCGAAACGCGAACCGGTATCCGATCGGCATATGCGCCGGCCATGGAATCGGGGCCTCTTTTAGTCAAAACCTCACATTACCGGCACACGTCTGGTATGCTCGTAGGCTGTACAAAATATGCTGGAAGCGGGTGTGGCGTATGGCCCGTCGATTTGGTGTCTCGGGTAAGGCGTTGGAGCCTCTTGTGCGAGGTGCGATCGCCCCCTCATTGTTCACACTACCGTTTGTCTCTCCGTCTTCATTCCTGTTGTAAGCGGACCCTTTGATTTCTGCAGCGCGGAATGTTAAGGGTCCTATTGTCTTCGTGTGGACACTGGACGTGTAAAGTTTGTGGTTGACGATTGGCATCGGGAATTGAAAATACCATGGCCGCTCTACCCTTTTTTTTATTTCCGGAGTTGCGATAATCATCAACGCGGCGCGAAGGAAGCAATGTTATCCACGCAAACAATTTTACAGCCGTGTGAACATAAGCCAAGTGTATCACCACAGCTGGATATAATGAGGGGGTGAAGATATCATATGTACTGTTTGGAAACAAAACAGTTACAATAAGAGCCGTGGTGAAAATACAATTAAGAAATATTCCAAATAATTAAAAGCATACCTTCATTTATTATTATTGCCATTATAATAATTAATTACTTTGAGAATAATCCAACGATATACGTACCAGTGGAAATACGTTGGAAATACACAATATCTGTTGACATGCTTTATTTGACGTCGCTTAACAACTCTCCATCGACCAGAAAAGCCATGTTTCACTACGATGAACACCAACGGTCAAATCAGACTGCGCCTGTGAAAATGCTATACAAAAAACATATCATCTCTGTTGAGCGACCCAATTCGAACCGAAAAAAAGTAGAGAAATCGAAAAAAAAAAAAAAAAAAAAGACCGACAGAGTAGAATAAACTAGAAAAAGCAGCATAAATAATAAATGATAATAAATAATAATTGGTGATGCATCGCAGAATCCAAACGCAGCCTTGTACCTAAAATTGAAGGAAACGCAGGAATGATTGCACTTGCGTGGGCTACGGAAGTGTGCCGCCCATTGTATTTCTGTCTCAGATGCAGACGAGGGAGGCGGGCACATGACTTGGAGACGATTTTGTGTTCGTGATCCGGCTCTCATGTGACACCTGTTGGAGAACGCACGTTATCAACAATTGATGCGTGGCTGGCAAGAACAGGCCGTCTTTCACAAAATAACTCTGTGACAAGAAAGAAAGCATTCGCCTGGCTGATTTGGGTTGCTTTCCATCTTATTTTTTATTTTATTTTTAATTTTACAACTGCTCGACAATAAAACACATAATGAAACAGTCATCATTTGAGATATCGCCACCCTCGATGGCATTCTGATTGGGCACGAGACCCTTTTCATGGTCAGCCTTCAGAGACAGCCTTGTCGCCTGGTGGTTTCGCCTACCTTTTTATCGATCGCAATTGTCTTTGTGTCCTTGTCGCAGCAAGTTTTTTATGTCACCCAACACTTTTGTCGCGCCTCTTTCACCTGCCACTGTCTACCTATCTTTACCTATTTACCCTTTGACTTTGACCCTGCAACTTGCCCTGTCCCGCCCTGATTGTCTCTCAGCCTACACTTTGCCCCCTTGCGTCTCTCAAAAAGACCACATGGCCCAGCATCAACACCCTGACGGCGGTGCGCAGCCACACGACTGGCCCGCGAACAGCCTCATGGAGCCTCACAAGAGCTTAAATAGACGCAAAGGCGCACTCACGCGGTACGGTCACCTTTGGGACTGGCCTCGCGCCTGTTTGCATTCTGTTCACGGGGAGCACATGGAAATAGAATCGAAGTTCCGTATATATAACAAGACAGAGATATCATGGCATCGTAAAAGTTGGAGCACCAAATGTGCAGCGCCTAAAAACCAAACTGACCCAAATAAACCTGAGTTTGACCGTCTTAAAAGGCAGAGCAACAAAGAATAAAAAGAAAAAAAAAACCACGCAAGCAATAAATCATCACGACACCATCGGCTGGATCACCACCAGCAAAGGTCCATCGTCATGAACAGCTCCTACAGCTCCCTCCAGCCCACGCCGCCCTTTTCCATCAACATTCTGTGGCCAGCCAACGACAATGGAGATCTCAACTCTGGCTTGCCCACTTCACCCAAGGCGCCCCCACGACCGCCGCCGCCGCCGCCACCGCTCGAATCTTACCTGCCTGGCGTCTACCGTGACGAGAGCCTTCCCCAGTTGTCCACCCCGTCCTTGACCGCCGCCTACCTCGTGACCGAGCTCGGCCTCGGCCGCCTCGATGGTTTCAGCCACCACTGGTTCTGGCTGCTCGGCTCGCCCGCCCTGCCGCGGCCACTGCACGACTGTGCCCACCGGGGCCGCACAATCTGTGTGACCGAGCGGATGGACCGCCACCTGGGCCTGGGCCTGGGCAGTGACGGCGGCCGCGGCGGCGGGGGCGGCAAGCGAGACTTGCTGTACCTCAAGCCGCTGCCGCGTTTCCTCCTGGACACGCGATTTTGGGAGCAGGTGCTGGCGTGCGAGTGCAAGCGGGAAGACACGGTTGTCATTATGTCCGGGCGACGGTCGTGGGTCAGCAGACGAAGCGGCCACAACAGCAACAGCAACAGCAAAAGCAACAGCAGCGCTCAGTCGTCCACCTCCGGCAGTCTGCGCTCCCAGCCACAGATGCAACCGCATCCGCAGTCGCCGCAACAGCGTCAGCAACGGGCACAAACGGAAAAGACAGTCACGTCCTCTGCGTCGGCTGCCTCCACCTCCTCCTCAGCATCGTCCAACTGTGAGAAGCGTCACCTCTGGGACTGTGCGCTCGGCTTCCTGTACTCGTATGCCGCCCTCGTTGCCCACGAGAGTGACTTTCGCATTGCACAAGAACACGGGTTGTTGCCAGCCGAGGTCACCTGGCACAGCTGGCGCCTCCTCACGCGGCAGGTCGTCACGTCGCCCGACGTCGTGGCCCATCGCTTCCACCAGCGGTTCTTGTACGGCGAGATGATGCTGCACCGCCTGCGTGAGATCAGCCAGCTGAAGCGCGGCGGGTTGGTGCCAGTCCTGATTGGGCGGCTGGACCGCTTTGCGCGTTTTTTCCAAGGGAATGTGCGCTGGTTGGCGTCCCTGATGGCCTACATTGCCATTGTCTTGAGCGCGCTGCAGGCGGGGTTGACGACAGAGAGACTAGGGGCGAGCTCTGCTTTCCAGTCCTTTGCGTCCGGCTTCACCATGTTCTCACTCATCGCGCCACTGTCCATTCTGCTCGCGTTCGGTGGCTACTTTGGCCTGTCTCTCGTCTACCACGTCGGCGTCCATCTCGTGACGAGCCACCTCTATGTTGGTACGGCTCGCCAGGCCATGATCGTCGACGGTGTCAACGCCTTCCAGCACCACTGGGGCGACTCGAAGAGTGAGGTGTAGACTGAAAGAAGATGAAATGGTTGAAATGAGTGGAGTTGGCGGATTCCCATCCCGCATAACAGTCTACAGCCCGCCATATGCCACCATTGGCCCATTGAATCCCATCAAGGCCGTTGCCTCGTCGGGGCCCGTAAAGCTATCGGCTGCCCAAAGCAGGTACCTCCGCCCGGTCACGACGACCTGCTCGACGTCGTTGGTCGCGTCGACTACCTGGGAGAGCAAGTCGCCATCTGACCGCATGCCACGGAAGCATGAAAAGAAGATGGCCACGCTTAGGAACTCCTCAAAATGGGCTACGGACCGGTACGATCGGTCACGCATGATCTGGTAGCTGTGGCGGACCGTGGTCACGGCTGAGGCCTCCTCTTGAGGGCCGCCAAGGAGAGGGCCATGACCCTGGCAATGTACTGCCCGCAGAACAAGCACCACGTATAGCAAAGCCGCTCTAAAATCGTCGTGGCAAAGATCGAGCAACCACCCGGTGTTGCACGGTGCTAGAGTCGGTATTTCAGCTGTCGTGGATATTGGCAGTCCAGCAACGGTCGTTACATCGCCACCACACCCGAACATGGCTGGCGAGGACCGTCCTGAAAGTGGGATGGGCAGCTGTTGCAGTTGGTGATGTTGTTGTTGTTGCTGATGCTGCTGTTGTTGGATCATTATCTCTGCGGCGGTGGGTTTGATGACTCCCATCATATGGTCACCGCCAGCCGGCAGGTGCAACATAGACAAGTATGGCGAATCAGCACTCGCCACTGTGGCCGTTGCTGTTGCAGATGTCGTGAGATTTGTGCAGGTGCTCGGGCAGCGACCGGCATCCGCGGTTATAGTGGCAGCCCATGCTCCGTGGGTGTTGAGCAAGGCGAGCGAAATCTCCACAACAGCAGCCTTCGACATTGCATGCAGAGAGGACAGCTCTGAAGATTCTCGACTTTGAGTCCTCTCATTCGGTTGTACCAGGGACTGGCAGAACGAGTCGTGGTGTAAGGCAAGCAGGGCGCGGTTTGCCAGTGCCTCAAGATGCTGGTATTGGAGTGTTGCTCGTTGCATTGTGGTTAGGTCGAATGTATCCACGCCCAGCTGCTGCCAGCCAATGCTGGATCTGGTTTCCATTGCATGGGGGCCTGCTCCTAGACCAGGAAGAAGGGCTGCTTTGGCCTCGCCCAGAAGCCTGCGAGTGCGTGCATCCCACGATTTTATTCGAGAGTATCCCGTGCTGGCTGTGCTCGGTGAGTTGGCCGAGTTTACCATTGCGACAAGGAGTGGCACGAAGGCCGCTAGTGTGTGCTGGTAGAGACCATCGGGGTCACCATGAAAGTCGTCAGGCCTGGCGCTTGTGGCCATTGTGTGTGTAGCTTTGAAGCCATAGTCGTTTAATGGAATTGATCCCAAATACGAGTACCCAGTTCCGTCATTCGTGCCAATATGGGTGCAACTCGACCCTTCGTAGATAGCATTGCAGCCATTTCTACAAGTGAAGTCTGTGATCGGTTGAGGCCGTAGTAGTTCAGTATCATAGTCTCCCGGCTTCTGCATTGTGATCATACCGGCTCGAAGAGCTGTCTTGAGGTCAAGAAGTTGGACCGTAACCCATATCCGACGCTTCATCTCTGATTCGACACTGTCTGATACTGTAAGCTTGCCCGCGTCTGGTTGATCTGAATTGCGAAACGTTGGTATCCCAGCTTTTGACGAGCGGTGTAGAAGTAGCGACCGAGCAGTGCTCATTGTGAAGGCCATGAGAGATACAAGAGGCGCGTAGCCGTTGGTGCAAGGCGGTATGCTATCGCTACCCTCTCTGGTAGCACTGCTGCGCCCGATATCTCCACTGATATCTCCATTGTTTCCACTGGTGCTGCCACCACTGGCCTGTGCTTCGACCATCTTAGCCAGAAGCATCATGCAGAGCGTTCGAACAGTACAGAGGGTTGGCGCCACCATATAGGACGAGCGTCCAAACGAGGCCTGAGCTGCATTGAGAAAGATGCATGACCATTCCGTGGAAGACTGGCCCGAGCCACTGAAGAAAAATTCGGGCAAGGATTCGGTACCTAGTGCGAGAATCATGCAAAGCTGAGCAAGCCATTCGTCGGACACCTCGGAGCGCGCATTGTAAAACTGCTGAACCTCGTACCGCAGCTGTGCCGGGTGAAAAAGGCAGTGAGTGGCACCGAATGAGTCGAGAAAATTGTTGACGAGCGTATCGACAATGTCGTCAGATGGTAGAGATCCTAAAATTAGGTCTTTGGACGCCGGGTTTGTGTTGCTAAAAGGGAAATTGACGTTGTCGTCGAGACTGGGAAACAGGTACTTGAGACTCTTGATTTGGCAGTACCTTTGTTGCCACTGTAAATCTGTACCAAACAAGTATGGGACGGCCTCTGAGAACTAAAATGAGTTAGAAGAGAACAGTCTTGCTACCGCGGCGATGAGACGAAAGCTGGCAATGTGCTGGACTATTTGCCTTACCTCGCATGCAATTCGGCTCCAGTGTGACACTCCATTCAATGGCCTGGAACCTCTGCTGCTGTTATTTTTGATGACACCGAAATCGGTCTGTTCATATACCTCGCCGTTTGAGTCCGTATACGCTGTAGTTTGCTTTGGGTTGGTTGGGCTCGGTGGCAACGGGGAAGGCGACCGAGATGGAGACGATGAAGGACAAGGCGTCAAAGATGACAAATGTGACGATACCGAAGATGCGGACAGAGACGGACTGGACCCTCGTTTTACTTTCAGCTGTGCAGGCCGTGTGGTATCCTTTGGGACTTTATAACGATCGACAGCCTTTTGATCTTGTCCCCTTTTTGAGCGGCTCACGGCTGGTGATGGCGGTGGCATGTACGAGCATTCATCTGCCATTTCGGCCGCCGTACACCGAGAGCACGGAAGCAGCTTGTCACACTTCAGCTTCCGGCGGTGGCAGGGAATGCAGACGAAGACACGCCGGTTGCGTTTCTGTGCCTTGACGACGTGTCCGGATGCTGGATTGTGAGGGTCAGTGATGGAGAAGGTGGAGAAGAAGCCGGGTGGGATGTCTGATGAGTCGACTGAAGCCATTGTGGGCGATCTGAAAGATGATTTGGAGTTTATTCGATCGATAACTGTTGTTGATTCTTAAGATGTGCAAGCAAGGATGAGAACGAAAGATGAGGAGCAGCATGTCGTATTTGTGAAAATAAGTATTAACGAGAGGGAAGAGATTTGAACAACAGGACAAAATGAGGAACGAAGATCGTAGAAGGGAAAAAATACAGAATTAGAAACAAGTCGAAAAGAAGACAAACGCCGCAAGACCCCAGAAGAACAATACAATTTGATGAAACGAACGCGGCCACCATTTGCAGACGCAAAATGGCCTCCCAGAGCAAAGAGAACGGTGGCTCTGTGGCGAGGTTGCGACCGTTATATAACGACCATCGTCGGTTAAAGCAACAAACAAAGTAATGTGCCGCTATTTTGAGAAAGGGGCGGTAGGATGGAGCTGGGGATGAAACTTGTCAACGTAAGCTGTACGGATAAGCTGCTATTAGTTCTGCATGAGAGGGAAAAAGAGATAGGCAGGTTATGCAAAGCGTGATATGACGACTTGTTCAGTGCTTTGGGTTCACGTCAAAAGATGGTGTCGACAGTCAGGCAAGGGGTCTGGAAGTGTGACGAGGAGGCTGAACAGCAAAGGCGGGGTGAGTTTGACGAAATGGTAACCCAGAAGGAAAGCGAAGACAGCCACACACGGTCTCGTCCTTTCAGTACAGGCTCGTCGTATTTGAAGTCGACTCTTTTCTTCTAATCCTGTAACAAGGCCACGGCATATTCCGTAAATGCCCTTTCCCGAGCAAATCTGGAGCCGTTATTAAGGATCAAAAGCATCGAGAGAACACAAATAAAAATGTGTAGGTAGTGCATACGATGTAATACCTGGCATGGTATCAAGGTTTCTGGAACATGGGACGCCCTACTGGGTTTCGGTACATGGCCAGGCCGCACACGTCCAGTCCGCTTCGAGCCGTAGGGCAAAACGTAAACGGGACAGGACACGACTTGCGCCGGATGCCGTGGCGCATGGATGGTACTGGGAGGGGA
Source organism: Sporothrix luriei (assembly GCA_021398005.1). Taxonomy (NCBI): domain Eukaryota; kingdom Fungi; phylum Ascomycota; class Sordariomycetes; order Ophiostomatales; family Ophiostomataceae; genus Sporothrix; species Sporothrix luriei. Next base: position 87,371 of record WNLO01000042.1, on the reverse strand, counting down.
AAGGGTGGTCGCGCTCATGCACCATGAATCCTTCGACACGGCAGCTCGGAGGAGCGTACATGTACAAGCGTGCACGTGCATGCAGGCATTCTGGTATGGGGCCACGGGTAGCACTGTCATTCTCTTGGATGTTTGCCCTGTTGCTCCGGTAGGGTAAAAGGGAAGACGCGCAGACGAGCCGGGAGAGTGTTACGGGAGTAGTAGCAGTGCAGTAAATCGATGTCGTCGAATGCTTGTCGATGAGAAACGAATTAGTAAAACCTCAAAAGCTGGCCGGCAACGCCACACGTACCAAACTATTCCATTTTTTTTATCTGTGCTTTTCCATCATTCTGCGCTTCGCCTCATTTGCCCAGCCGCGACGTGATCTTGTCCAAAAAAACACGTTCGGTATCGAGCCAATCGCTATCCGGGCCCGGGCGCGGCTAGCTGTTGATATTTGAGACAGCCTCCCAAGAGGTCTAGTGCCAAGGCCTAGACCTGGCGGTTCTCGGTTTCCCGTCGTGACACCCAAACTAGGTCTGTAAGTAGACCGAAAAGGGGCATATGCCGAGAGGTGTATTGAGGGAGCGTGGGAGACAGGGCAAGGAAGAACACAACACGAGGCTCAGACGACAAACGAGAAACAAGCCACCCCAAAGGCAATAAAAACCAAGAAAACCAAAGAAGTGGCGACCAAACTTGCGAAAGAGGGTGTCGTTGAATGAGTCCTGGTTGGGCTGCATGGGCTTCACGTGGCCCGGGGTTTGATTGAAGGTCAATATGTCCAAGGTAGATTGTCCAATGGTGGTCCAATATAGGAGTAGGGGATACGCTCACCGGTTGAAAACCATAGGGCGACAACGGAAAGGAAACAAGAAAGGTCAGCACACCGGAGACAATCATTTTCGAAACTGGAGACGTGTAAGGAGGGGCCACCAGACCGGGACATTATATGCGGGACATTGTGTGCTCGAGGCCCCAAAGTTGCAATTGACTTTACTGCGTACCAGCCGTTAGCCCGGATGCAGTGAAGAGGCGAGAGGTCTCGGCCTGCCGAGGGTTTCATTGCAGTCCAAAGCAAAGCCAAAGTCGCATCCGGGCATTCATACCTATTCCACGCTTCCCAGTTTTCGTACGGAGGATTTGTCGAAAACTCGATGGCCCTGTCGAAACAGGTTGAAGGGGCTCGGGGCGCCGCTGGAAACGTTTTCGTGTGGATGAGTTCGATGGTGTATGGGGGATGGCTGGCCGGGTTAATGAGGAAGAGGAATACAAGGAATTTAGGAAACAAGGAGAAAAAAAAAGGAGGCATCACACATGCATTCATCACATGTACTAAGTTCATTGCAACCAAGGATGGCAAGAGCTTACGACAGGGTAGGAAAGAGCGACGGAAGCGGTGTGCTTAACAAGAAGCGACGACTGACGACGAGCAAAAGCAGTGTATGCAAGTGCGGCCCAAGGTTGGGCAAGGACGGACCCAAGACCCGCGATGCACGAATTTGGAAGGGACGGACGACGCGAGGGGTGAGAAGGTCACACAACGACGTACTTACTCCATACACAGAAGGAGCGCCGTGCAGGCACGACTTAGACGCGGCAGGCAACACCGCCCATAGCTGGCGCAGGCCCTTCTCCGAGTATCTGCAACACATTAGCCCGTACTCCGTACGACTCCTCGAGACATTCTGCTGAGCATTTTGTTCGGTGATGCTTTGGTAGCTGCCAGTCGCTGGGGAGAGCTGATTGTGCGATGTTGGCGTCAACAATGGGCTTCGAAGCTCTGGTCTTTTGCCGACGAAATTTCCTGTTTAGGCAACTAGTAAGAAAAAGTGGGTTCTTTGACGCATGGTCTTTCTTGCCTTTCATCGATTGTTTATGTGAGATATTTTTAAACTTCAATTTCCTTTCTTTCTTTCATCTCCATGATGCTTCTTGGACGTCGATGTATACACTTGAGACGGCAGATCTAAACCGTATCAATACCGTCGTACGTCGCGTAGATTATTTCTACTTTCTATCAAACTCCCTCTTTCCAGGTGGCTTACGGACAGGGATCGACCTCAGAGACGAGAAACCTAAAAAAACAAAAAGACCCCATGAAAAAAGATGCAAATACGTAGTAGCCAAATAGCAAATGAATGAGAAAGACAACAGGGCCTTATCAATTTCTCCGTTGTCCCGTAACCCTGGGTGGCGCATTGTGATTTGCTGCCCAAAGTGTGCTAATATTTTTGTCATACTGTCAAGGGTCCTCTCGGCCCTGTTGGGCGGCCCTGTTCAGCCGCCTCTGCGAGCACAAGTTCCATGCATATTTCCAGGCAACTGCGCATTTCTGGAGCACCCAAGCCTGATTTCGGCTGAGCAGGGGTATGGAAAGAGGGGAGGATGAATGCATACGAAATGCAAATACTCTGCAGAAAAGCTACGAAGTACAACGACAGGAACAGATTGACGGATAGACGAGGATGTGTTTCTGCAGCTGGTGAAAAGTCGGTCTAGCCTTCATTTGGATATCGTGTCTGTTGGAGGGGAATACGAAGAGAGACTGGATCGCCAGACTACGTGCGTATTATATGCAGTGGCGTTTGTAGGGTCGCAATACACGCACAACTTTCAAGCTACGATATCCCAAATGGTCGAAAAATGACAGAAAAGGGACAAAATAGGTCTACGGAGTAACATACGACAGTGGGACGAGCAGAAACGACAGTCCCTGATTTGCAGCTTCCAAGGCGCTACCAACGTTCTTGGCCAAGTCACTGCCACTGATGGGAGAATATTTGTCAGGAATACGAATGGAAAATGGAGGGTGACGGCTGTGTGGTAACAGACAAAATAAATCCAATTGTTGACTGGAGGCGGCCGGCCAACAGTAGACCGTATCAGCCAAGGCCCAAGACAGGTCAATGTAGGGAAAACCCGAGGAAAACAACAAGGGGGCAAGGAACAAGGAACAAGAACAAAGTGTCGAAGGCGACAAGGTGACAAGGCGACAAGGCTCCTTGGTAGATAGGCATGCACAGCCATATTCCGTGCACTTTGCGTTTTGTTCAGCTTGTGACTTTATTGGATGCAGATCTCAGAACAAAGGCAAAAAGGGCCGAGGCCGAAGATGACCGCGCCAGGTGCCATGCACAATGCAAGAGTGGTTCAAAGAGGATGAAGGATTCGTGAACACGAGGCCGAGATAAACCTCCTTATATGAATGGGAATAGATGGGAAGTTGACGATCTAAACCTGGCCACGTACTACCGCCCGAGCGTATCTCTCGCCGTCTCATATTGCCATTCCGAGGGGCGGCTGTGACTAACCGCCTGTCGTGTCGGTTGTCATTCGTCTCTTGTCTTCCTGTGTGTGTCCACTATCATCACTGCACCGCCTTGTCCATGCATCTACATAAACACACGGTCGGTACAGCGGTACGACTCTGACGAGCAGAAGGGTTGGAAGTAAATATGTGCGGATGGAAAGCGCGAGGAAGAAGAAAACCATCCGGATGGCGAGGTACGACGGTGGTGAGGGGAGCGTTGCAGTTACCAAAAGATAATGACATATAAATAAAAAAAAAGAAGAAGAAGCAAAGACACAACAAAAGCGAAAGAACGAAAGAAACAAAGACGGAAAGAAAATCATCGGGACCAAAATAAGTGACCCGCCAAATGAGATCCGACAATTAGACGCCCTGTATGGAGTACCAGAAGACGGACAAAAGACAAAACGCTCAGCCGTGTGGCGTCAAATCCTGTATTGCGATTTGTCAGTGAATCCTGTCCAGAGTGCCGACTCTGACATGTTTTTTGGGCATCTTACCTGGCACTTTGTCCCGAACACGTCTTTTCTTACCTCTGATATCCATCCTTCTTATGCCTTCTACGACGCGTTCTTCTTCTCTCCACAACACTTGTTCCTTGCATAAAACGGGTCGGCTGTGCTGGACAGAGTCCTTTACAAGGCCACGGGTCCTGCACACGTTACTCTCACTCTTACAGTCTCACCTTCTCTCTTGTTCAGCAGAAGCAGTCACGAAAAAGGTTCGTCAGCAATTAATGCCGATCTGAAAAGGTAGATAAAACAGGAATTTGTATCCCAATTGCCGGTGTGCAATATAAACGAAGCCTCCAATCAGGCTTATCTATGGCTATGAAGCAGAGAACGCAAAGAGACATAAAAAATAAATCATAAAAATGCGGTACATAAAGCCACTGAACACAAACGCCGTCCCAAAAGGCCGTGACACACTTATTTGTGTACAAAATCGTAAATACAGGCCGTATAAATCATGATACAAAGAGCATAGTAGGATATGGAAAGGATGAAGGGAGAAGAAGAGAGAAAGAGGAAGTAAGAGAAGAAAGGAGAAGGAAACGACACCAATGAAGAGTATGACGCAATGAGCTTAAATGGTCGACTCCATCCCCAGTGGCGCATACCCTGGAGTCGTCACAGAGAGTGGCGACCAGACGGGTAGATCTTCCCGCCGGGGCTCGCTGGAGCTGGACGTCGATGAGAGGGACGAGAGCGAGGAAAGGGAGGCTGACGGCGCGTGCTGGCTTGGCCTGCGAGGCGGCACGTTGTTGATATTTTTGTTGACAACGTCGTTGGCTGTTTTGTTGGCATTTGTATTGACGTCCATGTGGACGTCTTTGTCCAAGCTCAGAGGAAGCGCCAGCGACGACACAAAGTCCTGGGTGCCCCGGCGCCGCGCACGCTCGTGTGGGCAGCGACCCTCGCCGGCGGTGCGGCGGTGGCTGTGGAACGAGCACTGGCGGAAGCCAAAGTGGCGGTCCTCGCGGCGCAGCTGGTTGCTGGGAATGCGCAGTTGCGGGTTCTTGATGCGGGCGTCGGCGCGACTGGCCTTCATTTTGCTGGTATGGGCGGCAAACTCTTCGGAGAGAGGTTCCATGAGGTGGAGGAGGGCGCGCAGCTGAGCGTGTTCGGCATGTCCAACGTGTCCAGCGTGTCCAACGTGTCCGGCCCATTCTGCGTTGTCCTCCCCGCCGCCGTTGCTGTTAGCGAGTGTCCATGCCAACAGGGCAACACTCCACTTGCGCAGACGGCAGGCGGCCAGCGGATCGGCCTCGACGTACAAGAAAGCCAAGAGGGCCGGCGTGGCCGTCCAGTCGAAGCGCAGATACAGGTCCTGCAAGGCGTCCATGACGGCGTCCTGGAGGATAGGTATGTCGATGTAGGCGGCAAAGAGGTGGAGACGGACCAGGTGCCAATGGAGGTCGCTCAAGTTGGCCGATGCCGATGAGTCGGTCGATGTGTCAGTCGATGTATCGGTGGCGTCAGAGTCGCGCTCGGGGTAGAGAGTGATGACCTCGTTAGGCCTGGCCTCACGGGCGAGAATGGTGACGGCATCTTCGACGACGGCACGGAAGGCGTGACGGCGATAGAGCCAGACCACAAACAGCTCAAAAACATTGGCGGACTCGCCGGAGAGCCAAATGAGGGTGGGTTTCGTTGACAAAGAAGACGCGGGCGGTGATGAAGGTGGTGTAGATGCCGGAGACGACGGCGTCAGGCCTTCCGGGACGGCGTCGATGCTGTCGCGGAAAAAGGGACTGCTGTTACACAGCAGGCCACGGTGGACGACAAACTCGCGGTGGTCCTGACCGACGAGAACGCGGAGGAGATCACTACGGTGGGTGACGAGTGGTGAGCACAAGGAGAGTGTTGTAAGAGGCTATTCGGGGAGGACGACTCACGAATCCATGGCTGGTTAGGAAGGTCAATGGAATAGACAGGAAGTATCGAACTACACGGAACGACAGTGACCCGAAACAGCCGATATTGACGTTGATGAGTACAGTCGATGGACGGCATACGAGACCAAACGAAAGAGGGAACTGATACTCTTATGCAGTCCTCGACGACAGGCGGCTACGCCTGCAAGTGCGCCCAGTCTCTGGCACATCCGGCCTGCCATGGCACGATGTTGAGCCAGGGTGTTGGATGAGAGCAGCGGATGGGGTATCATGGATGGGGGGAGCAGATGGAGCGTGCACGGAGGTGTGCCGGGGGGTTGATCGGAGGGGAGGAGGGGCCTTGACCTCATCTCTCGTGCCACCAATGCTTCACGGCTTGCCAGTGTTTGTGATAGGGGTAGGGCGTTTAGGATAATATGTCAGAACGGTGACGACGATGGCCGTCTTGTTATGACTTATTGTTGTTCCATTAGTCCATCGCACCTCTTTTCTTTCTTTCTCTTTTCTTTTTCAAGTAATTTTTCTTTCTCTTCTCTTATTTTCTCTTCAACCACTTATCCCGGCTCACTTCCATTTGTTTAAGTACCTACTTACACGACGTATGTCTCGTCTCATGTATGGATCGACTTCGGCGCGAAATAGTGATCCGAGTTGATGCTCACCCGCATGCTACGCTGCGAACTATCGTGCCTCCCTTATTACGGAACACTGTCCTGCCTGCCACCTTCTCTGTGTCGTCGTTTCGCCTCGACGGCGTTTACCCTTTTCGTCCACTCTGCTGTTTCACAGGGTTTCGTGGCGAGCGGAGCCTTGTAAGTCTGCTCCCTGTCTGGTCAGTTTTGGCCTGCTTCCTGCCAGTGACCCCTGTTAGCTCAGAGAGGCCAGAGAGTCACGAGGGACAAGTGCAGTACGCCGTAGAGTGGGGAACTCTTCTTTTACTGAAGCATCGACTCAATTTCACTTTGTCTGTGCTCAGGAGGGGAAAAGGGAAATCAATTAATGCAAAGTTGTTGACGAGATGAGTCGAGTATGTATTTAACTTTGACTCTCTCCATATAACTTAATATATGGATGGAGACCTTTTGCCCCCCTTTCCAAAGACCCATCAACAGTAGCACCCACTCAGCACCTTACATTGGCTGTCACGTTTGTGCCTCCGTAGTTTTCTTGTTGTATTTTCCGTGCCACAAGACAGGGCTCTCAAACACTGGACCGCTGTCACTCGTCTCTCGTGTAAGCGGATGGAACGGTCCAAACAAAAGTTCCACTGACAAGTAGGTCGATCCCACTCGCCAATCCACCAGTGTATTAAATAGAGTCTGCCCCTCACCTGCTGCATCTGAAACATTTGGCAGCTTCTGGCCCGCCGATAGCAACAGCAAACAGCTACCTGCCCCAGCCAAGGCCCGAACTGCGAGTCCCAGCTCTGGAGCTCCCGTCTCTCTTATGAGAGTATTGTGGGACGCTGCTTTTATTTCTACTGGAATAGTTTTATACGTCGTAATTCAAAGGGAAAAAAAGTTGGGTTCCTGACCATCATCTAAATCGGTTCGTCCTCGCCTTCTTCATGCACGTTAAATTACGCTGTCGAAAGAGCTCGCATGACATACATGGCTGCACGCACTGAAGCTAATTGCAACGAAAGCTGCAACGCACAACCATGCGCTCGAGCATTGCGGCCACTGCGCACGCCCGTCATATGGCTTTCCGGGGCTTATTTCCAGATATTTGGGATCGTTGGTGTGCTTTGCGCGGCGGATGTCCTCTCCTCTAACTCTAAACTTTAATGAGGATAAGCACGTCGCACAACGTAGTTGTTTCCCTTCCCCTCATCTTGCCGTCCATCTCATACACGATGCGGAGAGCGCTGCCCGTTGTCGAAAGCGTGATGCTCCGTCATCGGATTGGATCCAGAGCGGTGTTATTTCTGCTCTCCTACGACGTGGAGTTTTTTCTTCTCCTTCTCCTCTTCTTTTCACTTTCTTCCTCGCCTTCGTCTTCGTCACTCATCACTTCCCTTTCCCCCTTTTTTTCTCATTTCTATCCCATCTCTTCATCCCGTATTCTCCATGGCCTGACAGTCAGCCGTCGTGTGGTTGGCGGGGGTTCTGTTTCCGTCTGTTTCAAAGTCATGCGTTTCACCTGCACAAATACAGAAGAAGCAGAAAAGATAGGACGTTTCAAAACAACGTTTCGAGAAAAGTTGTGGTCGTAGAGTGATTTGCGCGTTCCATACACAGTTTCACTCACCAAGTGCGTGTGATACTATTAATTGCATCGTCATTGGCCCATGTTCGGCTTGCTCAGTGCCTCTTTTGATGGCTCCGGCAACAAAGTGGTTGGCGATCCTCAACACGCTCTGGAAACATCGTGGACCAAGTACGACATACGATGTACAGAGTGAAAAATAAAATCCCTTAATGAGTCTCTGACGAGGTACAAGTAAACGCCCAAAAAGAAATCTCCTTGGGCTGACAAAACCACTGGGTGAATAATAAGTAAAAGTGGACCGACGACGTCTTTTTAAAGGCGAGAAGGCGAGCTCGCGAGGTAAGGTTGAGGAGCCAAAAGCAAAAGCTTAATGAAGGCCGCCAACAATCCAATTGGACCTAAAAAGGAAGTTAAAAAAAGAATATCATAGCTTGATTCAACATAATGGGTCTCCTATGTGGTATATGCTGACCTAATTCCGAAACTGCGGTGATCACGACACGGCTGCCATTCCCTAGTGTTATCATAATCCATTTTCTTCAAAAATGAAAAAAAGTACGATTTGCATACGTCGTATTACAGCGTTCGACGTATGCCTGGCTGTTGCTGGTTGTCTGCTGCAATATGTCCGTCGAATTTGGGTTTGTCAGCAAGCGGCTCGGTGCATGGCGCTGTGGGCCCATTTTGTGATTTCGTCATTAGCGCCTTCCCGCCCTGAGTCCGATTGCTGGTGCCCTGAACCCCTGGTTGTTGGTAGCGCTCCGAGCCGAATTCAGTCGTCGTTTTCGCGGCCAACGAATAGCACCTATTAGTACGCTGTGGAAAGTGTGGCACGGACGAGTGCTAGTCTACAGAGGACCTTCTCGGTATCGTCCACAATGTGGGCGAGGGACTTGCGACGACAATGCGAATCCATCAAGTGCCAGGTATATTGAACAAACGTCAAGTTCTCATTAATAATGGTAGAGTTGGTCAGACGCGGTTCTTGAAAGAAAGGACTGCAGGAACTGGGAATTTTTTTGCTCCGTCGACTTGGATTTTCCCCTTGGAATTAAAGAGCCGTGTCCCGGGTTCTATTTGTTCGATCGACTTCTTCTGGCTCGTGCTTCGCGCTTTCCTTTGTGGACACCCCGAATGTTTCCCGTTCCTTCTCCTTTTTAGCGTTTTCGTTCCTGCCCACGTTCTCCAAATCTGTCGCAAAACGCAGGATGCCTTTATTAGAAAGCAAGCGCGGGAATATGTTTGACCAAGGTCCACTAAAAACTCAAATCAAAGCCTCCAATAATATACGGCAACCGGTGCCCGCAATGTAATGCACATTCCCGTACAGAGAAGGACAAGACGGCAGATTCTGAGTAATTCACTGTGGCCCCTTTGATATGTCATGATTCGGAGTGCTTCCGTGCCGCGAACGCTTGCAGGTCGCGCCTTCCTTCAATACGGCCCTAAACGGCATCGCGGCAGCTGCCATTTTGGGTTTGTCCGAGTTTGCTCAATAATTAAGCCGTACAAAGTTTGCTTTGCTTGCGTGCTAAGCAGGCGCCATCCATTTTGACCACACCTGCCTTCCTCGTAGAGAATGTTCCTTCCCTCAAAGGGCCCACCCCCGCGTATAGACGGCCATCGCTCTTGCTGGGCAAGACGCAATCGCCATTTTTTCTTGGGTGCCGGAGGACCACTTTTGTGCAGCTGCCTCCTGCCTCTTGCTTCTTTGACATTGAGGCTCTTGGGCTTTCCGCAGTCTTCGCTTGTTTTCTGCTTTCGTTCTTGATCTCCTTTCGTCCCACTTCCTGTCTGCGGTATAAAAGGCACGATCACATCCACCCTCGACGACATTCGTCTCCTCAATTCAGATCGCATCACCATCTTCAAGATACCTCTTTGCCATTGTTGTTATTCATCCCAGCACTTCTCCTCTGCACTCTTTCTCTGTCTCTCAATTTTAACATCACCGCTTCCTCTCCACCTTTCCACCCAAGACACACCTCATCACCACCATGACGCGGCCTACTGGCACCACCCACCGCGGCCAAAAGACCGTCAGCTTGCCCGCAGCTGGTGTGCCCTTCTACACACCTGCCCAGACTCCCCCAGCCGGCACCGCCACGCAGTCGACAACCTTTGACGGCAAGCCCATTCCGACCATCTTCACGCCACACAAGATCCGGGGTGTCGAGTTCAACAACCGCATTGTCGTCTCGCCCATGTGCATGTACTCGGCCGACGACGGCCACTTGACCGAGTTCCATCTCGTGCACCTCGGCCAGTTTGCGCTGAACGGCGCCGCCCTCACCATTGTCGAGGCCACCGCGGTCACGCCCAACGGGCGTATCTCGCCCGAGGACTCGGGTCTGTGGAAAGACAGCCAGATTGAGCCGCTCAGGCGCGTTGCCGACTTTGTGCACAGCCAGGGCACCAAGATTGGCATCCAGCTGGGCCACGCCGGCCGCAAGGCGAGCATGCTGGCACCGTGGCACGTGGCCCAGCCCGGCGAGAAACTGTTCGCCCTTGAGAGCGAGGGCGGCTGGCCCGACAACACATGGGCGCCCTCCGACGTTCCCTATGCACCCGGCTGGAACAAGCCGCACGAGGTGACCCTGGACGAAATCGAGGAGATCAAGGCGAGCTTCGTGGCCGCAGCCAAGCGCGCCGTGGCGGCGGGTATCGATGTCATTGAGATCCACGGCGCCCACGGCTACCTCATCACGCAGTTTTTGTCGCCCACCACCAACAAGCGCACCGACCAGTACGGCGGCTCCTTTGAGAACCGCACCCGTCTGCTGTTGGAGATTATTCGGGATGTCCGTGCCGCCATCCCCGACACCACGCCGCTGTTCGTGCGCGTGTCGGCCACCGAGTGGCTCGAGACCGTCACCGACGAGCCCTCGTGGACCCTCCAGGACACCGTCAAGCTGGCCGACCAGCTGCCTGCCTTGGGTGTCGACCTGCTCGATGTCTCATCGGGCGGCAACTCCCGCGACCAAGTCATCAAGCTGACCCCCCGCTACCAGATCGACCTCGTCCCCGAGATCAAGAAGGCCCTGCGCGCCCAGGGTAGCAAGGCCGCCGACACGCTCCAGTTTGGCGCTGTCGGCTTGGTTCAGGATGCCGAGCTGGCCAAGGATGTGGTCCAAAAGGGAGGCGACGTCGAGGCCGACCTAGTCCTGGTGGGCCGCCAGTTCCTCAAGGAACCCGAGTTTGTGCGGCGTGTGGCCCACAAGCTGGGTGTGCCCATCGGCTGGCCGACCCAGTACCGCCGTGCCCTCTGGAAGCCAGACGCAAGGATCTAGACGAATGGACGATCAGACGATAATACAGTTGGCTAGACGATTAGAGAGATACATAGACAGCGTGTTTTGACTTTTTCGAATTTGTGCGGATCTGGTTTTTTTGTGTGCATATATAGCCTGCAGCGTTGGCCTTAGTTTCAGCCTCAAATTCAACATCCATATATAAACTGCAACCGAGGACGTGCCTATTGCTGACGGTGTCCGCCCTGCCGCACCCTAAGATGTGCCCACAGTTTAACAAAAAACGCAACCGTGTTCAGAGACTAAAGGGCAAGAAGAGTATTATGCAACGAAGGATGGGTCTACGTTACACTAATCAGACGTACGAGCTGGCAGAACGGCGAATACACCAGGTCGACTACTCGCATAGTATGTTGCACACAACGTGGGCCTAGACATACTGCCCACCAACCAACAGCAGTCGTATTGCTCATCCTATGCCACTATTGATGCCTATGCCGCCATGCATATGGCTCCGTTCGCTCTCACGTGGTCTCACTCGCGCTCACTCGCCTATCCAATGCCATTTTCTTTCCAGTGCCCTTGTCTCCTTCCCCATCGCCTCTAGTCGCCTAGTCGCGATACCACTTCCCCGTCACCGTATCCGCACCCGGGGCCGGTGCACTCGCTGCCGCCGACGCCTTCGTCTCGGGCGTGTCGCCGTTCGCCCGCGCCACTACCTCCGACTCCACCAGCGACCGGATCAGCTCCACGACGAGCGCCCGCCCCGCCTCCACCCGCTCGGGTGTGGCTGCCGCTGGCACGTGCAAAAAGGCCACCCGGCGCCGCGCATACCGCGCGTCCTTGTGGTCCGCCTCCTGGTCGCGCCTGTACAGGTGGGCCAGCGAGCTAAAGTAGATAAAGTCGCACAGGTACCGTCCGGCGTCCACGGAGATGCGCAGGTCCGAGCCGGGCGCCGCATGCCCGCGCCACCGGGCCAGCACGTCGTCCACGTCGAGATGCGATTCGAGGGCGGCAGGCACGCCGTACCAGGGCCAGCTGGGGTTGCCGCGGTCAGCGGGGGTGTCGCCGAGCAGCTGGTCGTCGACGTCTCTCAACGTGTAGCCGTCGCGGCGGCCGATGCGCTCGAGGGCGTAGTGGAGGCGGGGGCCGGCCATGCCGATGTGGAGGACGAGGTCAATTTTTTTCGGGGGTGCAAATTCCTCGCCCTCGATGCCGTCGTCATACTCCCCTCCACCAACCTTGGTCGGCGTGCCGTCCCATAATGTGGGCACGAGCTTGCGGACAGTCTGGTAGTTGACGCGGACGGGTCCTGGATAGACGACAATGCGAACACGTGGTAGGTCGGGAGCAGACGGTGGTAACGGAGTCGCAGTCGTAGATGATGTCGTCTTTGTCCGCGCTGGCAGGTATTCGGGCAGCCGGCGGGCAATCTCCCACGAAGGGTTCTGAGGGTATTCCGACTTGAACGCCTGTGCCAGTCAACCGTGAGCATGCGGCGCAGTCTTAGATCGTTGCCGAGAAAGATGACCCACTTACGTCAAAGCCGGTGACGAGGACAGTAAACTCCTCGTCGGGAGAGTCTTGGACGGAGCCCATTGTGGAGACACTGGCGGGACGGATGTACTTGGAGACGCCGCAGGGACGCAATTGGGACGAAAAAAGACTGAAAGGCAAAATGAGAGAGGAACGTGACGATCAGGAGAGAAGCACAAGTTGCGACGAAATGCGCGGGCAATCAGTCGTCTAGTTTCGCAGAAGACCGTTGTAGGGTTAATCAGCCGATTAGGGGCGATGAGGTGAGCCGAGAAAGCGGGAAGGTGACGGGCGATGACCGATAAGGAACGAGTGACACAAGACCGGAGGAGAAGTGACTCTGGGCGACAAGACAGAAACGGCTGCGGGAAGAGCCAAGACAGAAGTAGTAGCAAACTCCAGTCCAAGTACACCACAGGAATCAATAGAAACCAAGCTCGAATTGGCCCATCTCGCCATCCACACCGTCTGTTGCGCAAGGTTGTCTCGCGCCATGTAATAAACTGCTCGGCTTAAGGCTTAAGCGGCGATGGGCAATCGGCAATGGTTCCAGTGACTTTAATGGACTTTGACGTGTGACTGGGATGAGTTATCGCCGAAATTTAGTGGTCGTTACCCCACATTGTCAGTTCTCTGATGCGAGGGGAAGCTGATGTCAGACCAATAAGCAGTGTGGATCCACTATTGCTGGATTTTACATACTGTTGTTGACAGCTGAAGCGATAGCGCAGCACAGGGCCGCTAGCTCAATTTAACAAAGACGTCATTAAGGATGGGTGGAGGAGAACACAAAGACATGCAAAAGTGTAAAACGTTACCGCAATCATTACGTCGTACATGCAATTGTCATCTGTGCACGGTTTATTTGATAGTGTCTTGCAATATTGTTCCAGTCGGCATCAAGTCCTATATAGTTTGATAAGGTAAGTAGGTGCAGTGCCGAAAGCCAACGACGCACCTACATCACCTTATGCTTTGATAACAAAAGGAGACAAAAGAAGACGATTGTCTAATTGTCTGACAAAATAGTGACTATAAACGGTAACAAAAGAGACAAAAAAACTCGAATGACTGTACAAATTCAAAACTCCGGTTTGTGCGTGCCCCAATGCTGTGTCGTGCCCCAAGAACTTTGCATAATGCTTACAAAGGAAGAGGGAGAAAAAGGAAAGAAAGGAAATGCAAGCTCTTTGAAGTGCCCAATGCTCAGATGCCCAAATGCCCAAATGCGCCGTGCATAACAAGGAACGGAAGGATGGCTCAGAAGAAAAAAATGACAAAAAAGTCCAAAAAGAAAAGAAACAAAAAAAAATCAGTGATTGAAAAGGGGGGAAATGTGATAATAAGGAAATGTAGTAGTGACAGAGAAGTAAGAGACTATGGTCCAGTGGCAGTCGCCTACGGCGACAAAGCCAGGCCACTATCCAGTGACGAGCCGGTCGAGCGATCATGCGGTGCCTTGGTCGTGGCGTCGCTGTTTCCGGTAGGAACGGCAACGACCGTGCTCGTGCTTGTCGAGGCGCTCTTGAGGGCACCGGGCCGCGAGTTTTCCTTTCGCCCACGGCTGCTGCTGCTGCAGCTCGTGTCGATCTTGCCGCTGGCGTCCGAGCTCAAAATCGTCTCGAGCTTCGCGCGGCTTGGGTTCTGGCTGTTCAGGTGCACCGAAGACCGTGGCTGGGGGTTGGCGGTCGGAAAGGCACCGGTATCACCACTGCTACCTGGAAGCACGGCAGTAACGGGGAGCGAAGGCATGGCGGGTACCGGCGGCGGTGCGGAGCCTGGGAACCGCCACTTGGTGCGCAGCATGCCATCATCATCCGACGACCAGTTCGGGTCCTCGACCGACGATGCAAGGCTGCCGCTGCGGCTCCTAGCGGCGGCGGCGGCGGCACCCCGCGAGCCGAGTCGCTGCTGGCTCTTGGGACGGATCTCGTGTCCGGTGGTGGCAGACTTGCGAGACACAGTGCGGCTCAGGTTGGCAGTGGCGGCCGCCGCGGCAATGGCTGCAGCATCATCATCCTCCACTGAGTCGCCACGACGGAGACGCGCCTCGCGGGCCATTCTGCGCGTGAGGGACACCTCAGACCCGGCTACGGCTGTGGTCGACCGGCGCATGCTGCCTCCATTCATAGAACTGGTCACGCTCGTGCTGCGGCTGACGGGGACCTTGCCCTCCATCACCTTGGCCGGCGGCGGCGGCTGCAGCATCCAGCGCAGCGCGTCCTTGTGGGCCGGCTTGCTGCCGACAACGGGCGGGTGGTAGTCGTTGACGGGCGGGTGTATGATAGTCGGCGAGTAAAAGTTGGCACGGTCTTGGTCCGTGACGGTGGGGCCGCCACCGTTGTAGTAGGCGCCAGTCGAGAAGCCACCGCGTTCCTTAGTCCCCAGCGTACTCTCGAGCAGGCGGCCCGCAGACGACCCGGCCTTAACAATGGCGTCCATGAGCTTGTGCGTCCGAGACGGCTCCGAGCCCCACAGCTCCTCGTCCTCTCGCTGGTACCGCTTGTAGTTCCAGCCCTCGGCGCTGGTCGTCGTGGTCGTACCGACTGTCGCGGCCGTCGCTGTGGTTTCGAGCATGCTCATGCTACGAGCGTCATCGGAGTTGAACGTTGGGCTGACCGGTGGCTGGCCGCCACTCGTGCGTGACTTGTTAACGACGTTGGCGCCGCTCGAGTTATTTGAGGCCGGCACACTGTTGTCGGCGCTTGTTCGGTTGGCTACAGCACCGGGTGCTGTTGCATTGGCACCATCACCGGCGGCAGCTGCAGCTCCTTCTGGCAATGGCTCTGAGCCGCCGTTGGCTCCTTGTAGAATGCCGCCGCTACCGCCGCTGCTATTTGGCGCGCCTCCGTGATTGCTAATCGCTAGGCTACTACGCGTGGCAATGCTGCTATCTTTGCCGGCGCTGGTGAGTTTGCGTTGGCTCGAGTTCTGCTTGGCGGCACGGCCCTTTTTCGGCAGACTGGGCCCCATCATGATTTCTTCTTGCCAGTAGGGGTTGACGTTGAAGGGACTGGGATGGCGGTAGATTGGCGGTTCGTCTTCCTCCATCGCCGCGCGCTCCTTGCGCTCCTTGTCGAACTTCTTTTTGGCACGATGCCGGGTGCGAGCGGACATGCATGGTGTGCATGCCAGGTAGTAGAAGACGACCGACTGGATGGCTACGGGTAAAGCCATTGTGACGTATGAGTGTGAGGAGGCGGATGGGTAACGACGTAGGGAAAGGGTCGGTCACTGTCGACGAAGAGGAAGAGGAAAGACGAGGGATGGTTGGAGACAAAGCAGTCGATTGTTTGCGAGTTCACGACCGTCGTCTTCGATTTTTCGTCGTTTGTCGGTACACCCCCTCTCTCGTGTTTACCCTGGCTCCTGACACGTCCCCCCCGAGAAGCAACAGAGCGGCACACGACACAGCCCAGCAGTCCGGGTAATTTGACGTCGATCCCAGCAAAGCGAACTTGTGCGGGACAGGGACAGGAACGCCAACGAGCCTCAATTAAGGGACGACTCCAAAAGGACGTTCAATAATCTTATCGAGCGGGTACGAAGCTGTATATTTCGTGGAAGCATGAAAGGGTTGGATGGCGGCTGAAAGGAGATTGAGGGACAAAGGTCTGGGAGGACATGAAACGCTGGCTGGGCGACTGTCGAAAAGCCTGCGAGTCAGTCTTTCGTAAACGAGACGTGTGTCGCACACGAAAATAGTTCGTATTGTGTATTTAAACAGTCTGCTCTCCAGGAGAAGCGTTTGTGTAAATGTGTTGGAGCCGGCGGTTTGGGCGTCTAGGGCTTTCAAGGAGCAGGCGAAGGCTGAGAGGAGCGAGTTACTGTGTTAGGGGCCTGACGCTGACGGTGAATGCTGACTGCTCAATTCAATCTGGTTGCCGATGTTGCCTGGTGTAGACTGTTGTGTCCCCAGACACAACGGCACCTGCAGGGAGACAGGACGGAGGAAAGGAACACGGCTACTTTGTCGGATCGAAAATCGATTTGTGCCCAAGCGCTCGTCGCCTGCGTATCCGTTTACTGTATGTTGTACCCGCGCCCTGATAGTCGATGCGTACAAATATATTCTTCGCGGTTGTGGGGACAAGGAGGGTCGATCTCGTCGCGTTCGAGGACCCAGGTAGCAGAGAGAGGCAATCAAAGGGATGCCGAAGAAATGCTAGCTAGGGCGGGGGATTGTTGTCGAGGTCGAGACCGAAACGATGGTCCGCAGGTTCAAGGGAGACCAAGGAGCAAACGCGGCTGGTGCAAGGGCGTTTGAGTTCTGACTGAGACAATTGAGTTGTTGGCGAGAAGGGAAAGTCGGCGCTGTTGCTGGGGGAAAGCAAAAGGGGCGCAGCGACCAGCAGTGGGCGAGTGGTGGCTAAGCGCCCTCGGCTTGGACCTCTTGTTTGCCGAGTCCTGGCAGACAGAGTGGCCGGCGTATGTCGTACTGGATTCAGAGGTCGAATTGGATTGGAAAGACGTTAGAGAGACGAAAGTGACGAGAACAAAAATGATTGCAGGTGGACAAGGAGAGATATTTGAGAAATAAAGGAGGGCAAGTGCGGCGGGTTGGTTGCTACCCGGTTCGCCAGGCCAAATCCAGTATGGCCTGCCGTGGAGGGAAGGAACGATGCAGGTCGTTGTAATGGAACTCGGAAAGAGCGAGAAAGCGTAAACAAGGAGTGGTTGGAAGGGCAAGAAGGGGAAACGAGAAAGAGCGACGCACAAGAATAGCACAAAGAGAAGGAATGTTGAAACAAACAAACGGGAAGGAACAAGCTAGAGGGCGAATATCAAGAAAGGGGAGCCAGGTAAGGGCGGCTGTGAAACAATCAATGGAAACTAGGACAGATTCGGGCGCGCAACGAGTCCTGTCCAAAGTGATGAAAACTACGACCGATACAGACGCAAAACGAAGACGCAGCTGTATTCGACAGGCATTTTAAGCACAAGAACACGAACACGCCTACAAAGGCTCCTCGTAATTACAGGGACGCTCTTGAAAGAACCAGCCAAGGAAGGAGGGGATGGGGGATGATTAAGGTGCGGATGAGGCGTGTGTGCCCGCGCCAACTACGCCACCATGGGAAGAACGACTATGCCATCCTCGCCACGTTGGGAACCGCTTGGGCCACCAAGGCGACCGCAAAGTGCTCCGAAACAACGGACGCAGGGACTTCTGAGCCAACAAACAAAGTGTCGAACACGATCTCGCACAAAATACTGGACATGGATACCATCCCTAGCCAGGCTTGTGCTGGGGACGCAATACGCCCAGACGACTTTGTGTGTCTCTCAAGTATTCAATAACGAGATCAGATGCCAGCAGAATGCAGTCGCCAGCCAAGATCATGAGTGCCCGGGTAGTGCTGGGCATTTTCTTGAACGCGCACCATAATGCAAAACTTTCATTCTGCTCGGCCGTCCCGGCCGCGAGCTACATTACGAGTCTTACGATTTCTCACTGCCACGTTCTGCCTTTCGCCTTCCGTTTCGTGTGGAACTAACGACGCACTTTCTGCGTCGTGCAAATGCCAACACTATAATATTCTTTCACGGTGTCTTTCTTTTTCACAGGGCGTTTTACAACAAACAACATGCTGACCGCATACCTTTGACTCTTTTGAGTGAGCCCTGACTAGGCAGGAGGGCCGCGAGACGGGACTTTCTGCAACGCAATGGAGTCGAATGGGGCTGCACGTAAGAAGCTGGCAAAGAACCCAGACACCGAGAAAGCAAAGCCAAGGCCTGTTTTGAAGGCAACGACACACTTGACAGTGGGTACAGCCAGCGCATTTTGTCAAGACAAAGACAATGTGCAAAATTCATACGGTGAAGATTAGGCAAGACAAGAGGCAAGAAGACAAGCGAGGGAAGCGGAGGTCTAATGACGAGAACACGATCCCAATGGAGGCGGGGCCATTCGTCCTTCTCCTCGATCCTGGTGATCATTTTATGATTAGGCGTGCACATGGAAGAGAAAAACGTGGCTAGTAAATTGGCCAGTCAAGTGGCTGTTGGCCAAGTCATGCACCAGGAGCGAGCGAATAGAGAGACGGAGACAATACGAGCGAGGATGGGTCGCCTTGGACTGAAAACATGCTCATTTCGGCGACAAACCCCAGGAGGGGAATACGACACAGCAGGTGTCGAAGAGAAGCCTGAGAGACGAGATTGTCGTTTATGTTAGCCCAAGTTACACTGAATAATTGCAGAACTCACGGTAAGATAATCGTGGCTGTAAAACGAATATCCTCTGTCTGCCATAAGGTGGACTAATACGTTTTCAAGCAAATATGTATATATACGTAAAAATAAATATAAAGAAAGCCAACATACCAAAAGTACCACAAGTCCTTCCTCTATGGACAGCTTTGTGCCCATTTTCCAAGTGTCCTTTGCAACTGTTGCTGACGAGCCTAACTGTTGAACCTCACGATAACGTTAAATACCCCACGTTTTCTGTTTTCCAGTCGTAGTTTCTTCAGTATCAGTGACCCCTGACTGTGATCTGCAAATCGGAACTAGACGGCAGAGGACAGTACATGTCTCCAACAATGCCGTTGATTATAAGTAAATTGGATTTGACAAAAGACGACTGGTAAAAAAGTACGTTCTCAGGATCTCCTGACAAGCACGCCCCTCACTTTACGCAGACTCCCATATAATAGACGCGGTCGCCAAATGCCCGGTTGGCGGCACACACGTTGCGCCAATCCGCCTCCCCATACGACAGCAGGGCCAGGCCGGTTGCCCAATTTGGCCGTGTCCCGTGCACCCTCCATGTTCGGTCGCCTGTGTCACCCATGCCATATGGCTCGTCTGCCGGTCGCCACACTCTACGAAGTACCTGTCGCCTCGAGATGTGGCTCAAAAGCATCGGAGTCGCATGTGCTTCTGCGCAACGCCTGGACTGGCTGCACGATGCAGTCAAGTGCATCGTCAAAAAGTGAACGTTGACAGTGATTGGCCCGAAGTGGCCGAAGGAGTTGTCGCCTGCACGTACACTGCCGCTCATGCACGACGTATGCACGATAAAGCGATGGTCACAGATCAACCAGAGCTCCTCGGAGCTCATCAGAGCTTAATGCAGGCTCGGTTCGAAAAGGAAGTGATACGAGCAAAGGAGCATATGCTTTGTCTGATGTCAAGAGTGTCGGTAATGCAATTATCCTATCCAAAAGATACATGCTAACCAAAAGCAACCAAAACAATCAAGAAAGCGTTCCACGCATCAGTCGAACTCAACAGCCACAACCGCTTGTGACCGCTGATGCGCCAATGACTATGATACGCAAGCTCCCGAGGATATCCATCTGAAAATGCAATCAAGAACGCCAGCCCTGGAAAGAGAATCCGTCCGTAGACAGGTTGCCCTCCCAAAGCACAATGCCGCGACATATATACAAGCAAAAGAAGTACAAACCAAGAAGAACATGGCCTCCCGTATGTCATGTTTCGTAGTGTCCTCGCTAGGTCGGCTGCACGACCACCACCACGACAAGCGACGTCACCATCAACGCAAAGGCGACCAGTGACACAATCAGGATGGTCCCACGGCTCGCCGGGAACTTGCCGTTTAAGATCCACTGCTGGCTCTGGTAGTAGCGGTGGTAGCCCAGAAACAGAATAAGCACGCTGATTCCCAAAAACGCGGTGCCCAGCGGGCGACCGACATTGCGTAACCGCTGGAAGCCGCTGTTGCTGTTGCTGCCCTCGGTGGACGTGTTGAGACGAAACAGCTGGGTGACGGCAATGCCGATGGAGGTGAACGCCAGCGACGTGCGCAGCCACGCCAAAAAGGTGCGTTCGAGGGCCAAGTGGTCGCGGGCGACGCTGCCCTTGTTCTCGAGCTCAACCGACTGAAAGCCGGCCCAGAACTCCTTCCACCGGCTGCTTGGCGGCGGTGCGCCGGCGCCCGTGTTTCTGCCCCGTATCGACGCCGCGCGGGATTCTCCTCGAGGCAGCCCACCTCCACCGCCTGCACCGCCTCCACCACTTCCACCTACTGCACTACCATCACCCTGGCTACCCTGTCCGCTCTGGCTGGTCCCTCCTGGTTTCCGTGCCCTCGGGCCAGAGTTGGACCGCGACGCGGGCACGGATGTCGTCTGGTAGTTTAGGCCGTCGTTGCCTCTCCGGTTGATTCGCGTTGTCTCGTCGGCGCTCTCGCTCTCGTACTGCTCAGCAATGCCGGCAAACGCACCGGGAGCGGACTGGTTGCGGAGGAGCGGTTCCATGCGGAAGGTGGCGTATCGGTTGCGGTCGGGTGATGTGGCAGATGAGGCTGCTGTGGTATAGGTTTGGGCGCGGTTGCGGGCGGTCTGTTACAGCGTGTTAGATGGTGAGTGGATGAAGGGAGCGAGTCACGGGCGGAAAAAAAGGAAGAGATTAAAAAATAAAAGGGTAACCTGCCTCCAGAATCTCATCCAAACGATCTTGAGTGGACTGGCGCCGGATGCCTGACAAGCTGCGGTTGAAGAGGCCGGGGCGGCCGAGAGAGCCCGTGGACGAGGAGGTAGAGGCGCCGCGTGTTGGCCGTGTTGGCCGTGTCGTTGGCGAAGAAGGTGACGGGGGTGAGGTGCCTTCGCCGGGCGAGACAATCGAGGCTGGCCTGGGTGACGAGGGCGTCGAGACGACAGGAGGAGGGATCGACGGGAGCTGTTCTGGTTGGTTCTGTGACGAGTCGTGTGCCGAGGACGAGGTCGAGGTCGGGATCGAGGTCAAAGGTTGTCCTTGAGCTTCAACTTGAGCTTCGGCGGTTTGCGAGGAGGAAGATGCCGGTGGAGGAACAGAAACAAGACGAGGATCGGCGGTGGCAGCAGTGGCCATGGCGGGTCATGAAGTAGTCGGGTACGGCTGCAATACGTCGTATAAATTACGGGTCTTATCGAGTTTTCTCCTTTAATGACAGCGACAGCCTTGGCCTCCCGGCACAAAGCACGACAGAGGTGCAGAAATGGGGAGAGAGGAAGGACAAAGACAGTATGCCGATATGCAGGAAAGATAAATAAAAATAAAATAAAATAAATGCGAAAAGCCTGAAACAGGAAAGCCCCGGACGTGCGAGCAAGGGAAAGGGCAGGGGAGGCCCAGCACGCAAGACACGCGGCTCGCGGGGAAAGAAGAACAGCAAATGATGAGGAATAATGACGGGGTAAGGGCGATCGAGCACAGACAATGATGGTGGTCAACGCCTGCCGTCTGAGGGTGGATATGTGTACTCAGTACGGAGTATATTGTAATTACGTCCACGCGGCGGGAAGGCGTGACGGACGGTGCGGTAGCAGGGGGCGCACACGCCACAGGGAAAGAGCGAATCTAATCGGGGGTTGGCTTGCAGTGTCTGCAAGTGCGATGCAGTGTCGACAGCCTTGCAGTTGATTGGGAGGAAAAGGCAAGCGACAAGAAACGATAAGAAACGATGCAGAACAGTAGCGTGGAGCACGTCAGTCGGTTGTCAATGGCGACAGAGGAGAGAACGAAAGAAAGGACCGGCAAAATTCGAGCGCAGTGGCCGTTTTAGTAGCGGAATTTGACAATGAGCTTAGAGCTTGCCAGAACCGCCAAAGCTTAGTGAAGCTTGGACAAAAAGCGCTGTTCTTTCGAGGGCGGGGCAGTCTGATATTACTGGCTAGCCCCTGCTTGATCAAGCTGTCAAAACGCTGGGCCGGGTAAGCCATTGGCGCCAAAGCATGCAGCATGTGATATGGACAGGACAGGGAAAGAGCGACATTGTTGGCGACGATATCGAAAGAGAGCCGCGAGACTCGTTCACAATACCGGGCGACACGTAGCAGCCATGCTATACTCCAAACTAGCAAAAGCAATGAATGCGAGAGAAGCCGATATGTGACGAAATAATGTCCTCAAAAGAGCAGGGAAGAGGCAGCTTCTTCTCGCTACGATGTAGTCAGATCGATACAGCCCAGACGCAGGGCGGGCTGGATAAAATAAACGCGGCAGTGAACGATCGACCCGAAATCGGCATGGCAGAGATGCAAGAGACGTCTGGACGTTAACATCAGTCGAAAGATTAAAGTAGCGAGTATAGGAAATCCGGGTTTACAATATAGCAGCATTATCAGACACCGCGCAAGGGCAATGTCGAAATGGAATCCAGGAACCGCCATATCGCTGGCATTCCATATCTGGACTAGCCCAAGTGAGGCACAAAAACAACAAAGAAGAAGAAGAAGAAGAAGAAGAAGAAGAAGAAGAAGAAGAAGAAACAATCTATGAGCTATACGACATATGACAGAAACCAGCTACTCCGTAAAATAGATGCTTGCTTCAAGAATCTGGAAATTCATTGCATAGTTGCTCCTTGCTTCTTTATATAGGACTTGTTCTCTCCTTCCTCCCTGTCTTGCCCTGATGTTCGTACGATGTAAAAACAGAAGGAACGATGGAACCGGGAACTAGGGAAGGAACGAGGGAACGAGTGACGAGGGAGCGAATAGGGAACAGGGGCAGCATGCCTGGGCAGTGCCACTCCACACAACCATGATCGATGCCGGATGCTTAGTGTGGATACGTCTGGGGCGCCAGGCTGAGGAATGCACACGACGGTCTTTGTTTGTCGACAAGGTAATTAGGACGTCGCACAGCAGTTGCGCCCCGCGATCTCTGGATGCTGTATTTCCGACCAACAACGGGCTTGCACGGCCTGCGTGAAGGACAATCGCCACGGCTACAAAGCAGCCACGAAAACCAGACTGCATGGCGGATCGAAAAGGCGGCCGCACGGCTGCGGAGCAATCGGAAGCGCATGCCGCCGAGACGATTCGGCTGTTGTCGCGTGGCCAGTCGAAAGGACGGGGCGGTGACGGCAGCGACGCTCACGACGACCCCGACCACGACCACGACGACGGCGAGTTTGACGATTTTGACAGCAACTTGGACAGCGCAGACGGAAATGCGGACGGTGACAGCTACCTCGACGACAGCGGCGGCGACAACGCCAGCAGTAGGAGCAGCAGCAGCAGCAGCAGCCGTGACGGCAGTCCACTGGAACGGGGCGGTGCCGGCATAGGCACGACACGGGCCCAACAGAACGAGTACCTCCGACGCCGCCGCCGACGCACGGCCGGTCTCTTGTGCGTCACCACCTTGGTCATCCTTTTTGCCTTGGCAATTGCGGCCGCCATTGACTACCGGCGCACGAAGCACAAGCCATCGACCGGAGGCGGCGAAAACGGTGGCCACGACGACGGCGGCGTTGGTCCTCGCGTCAACCTGGGCTACGCGCTCTATGCCGGCACGCGGCTGCCAAAGGTCTACCCTCCCTCGGACAATGGAGGCAGCGATCACGATACGAGTGCCCGCCCCATCGCCGTGAACAGGTTTCTGGGCATGCGTTATGCAGCGCCGCCCTTGGGCGCCCGACGCTGGCAGGCACCCGCTCCGCCAGACAACGAAAGCGACGTACAAGCGGCCACGGACTTCCGGCCGATCTGCCTGGGCATAGGTGCGAATCCGGCGCCGGACAGCGGGCAAGCCGAGGACTGTCTGTTCGTCAACGTGTGGGCACCAGCGTCAGCCATGGACCGCGCCCATGCGGCCGGCGAGACGGCCCGCGCCCAAGGCCTTTCCGTGTGGGTGTTTATACAGGGCGGCGGCTACGTCGCCAACGCCAACCCCAACATAGACGGCGCGGACGTGGTGGCCAGGTCGGGCGGCCACGTTGTGTTTGTCAATTTCAGCTACCGGGTGGGCCTGTACGGCTTTCTGGCGGCGCCAGGGACAGGCGCCGACGTGGTGCCCAATGCCGGCCTTCGCGACCAGCGCGCACTCCTAGCCTGGGTGCAGGAGCACATCCACAGCTTCGGCGGCGACCCGCGGCACGTCGTCGTGCACGGTGGCTCGGCCGGTGCGGGGTCGGTGGCCCTGCACACAGTGGCCTATGGCGGCCGCGACGACGACCTGTTTGTCGGTGCTATCGCCCAGTCTGTGTTTGTGCCGACGCTGCCGACGTGTGCGGACGTCACCTACAAGTTCTGGCGTGCGGTCCACGCCGTGTGCCCGGACCTACCGGACGACAACGACAACCGGACCATCGGCGATGCTCTGGCGTGCCTTCGCGAAACGCCCGTCGAGCTCCTCCAGCTGCGTGCGAATGTGCCGTCTTCGTTCCAGTTTCACGGGAATGCATCTACAGAGGGACCCGGCACGGCAGGCTTTTATTGGGGCCCCTGTGTGGACGGCGACCTGATTGTCGACCGACCTTCTGTCCTCTTCCGGCAGGGACGCTTTGTGCGTGTACCTATGCTGTACGGCGTGGCCTCGGATGAGGGTACGTTGTTGGTGGCCAACGCCGCCAGCCAAGACGACGTCGCTGAGTTCATCGTCAGCAACTACCCCGGTCTGGGCCCGGCAGGCGAGAATGGAGCCGCCGCCTCTGTCATTGCCGAGCACTACCCCCAGGCGCCTGCGGTGCCGCAACATGCGCCGTGGTTCCCGACTCTTGCTCAAGTGTACGGCGAGGTGACGTTTGTCTGCCCGGCGGTCAATACCCTGGACGCCGTGGCCAGGGTGACGACTGAGAGATCTACGGCACCGCGACCAGCCCTCTTTGCCTACCGCTACGCCATGCAAGACCCCGTCCTAATGGCCGGTGGCTTAGGCACCGTCCATATGATGGACGCCGCCGCCGTCTTTGGGCCCCGCAACGTCATCTGCTGTCCACCCGGCAGCTACTTCCGTCCGGACGACGGCTCCACGTCGCCGGAGGAGGACCGCATCGGCAACCCCGGCTTGGTGCCCGTCATGATGGACTACTACATCTCCTTTGTGCGCAGCCTCGATCCCAACACGCACAAGAGCCCACACGCTGCCGACTGGGTGCCGTGGGGCCGTCCCGAGGAGCGCACCGACGCCGACCGGCGCCAGCGACTGGTCGTCTACACGGGCGGCCACCAGGCCATGGAGACGGTGCCGGACGACCAGGCAGAACGGTGTCGCATCTGGCTGGACCTTGCGAATCTACTGGAGCAATAGCGAACGCCGTGAGAGGAACTCGCATTTGATGTACTTTTTTTTTTGGACACACA
Source organism: Sporothrix luriei (assembly GCA_021398005.1). Taxonomy (NCBI): domain Eukaryota; kingdom Fungi; phylum Ascomycota; class Sordariomycetes; order Ophiostomatales; family Ophiostomataceae; genus Sporothrix; species Sporothrix luriei. The sequence goes on along the minus strand of WNLO01000042.1, from coordinate 61,637 downwards.
TTGGACAATTTCGGACATACTCTTGGACATATTTCTCGATATAACATTTAGACCTGCGTTCATTTCCTTCTATCCGAGCGTTCGTCCTCCTTGCTGTATGTCAAGCGTCTATTTACATCGAGAGTCTCGGTAAACAGGCGACACTCGAACAACCGCTTCCGTTTCCCGTCAGCCGCTGACTTTACGGCGTTGCGTCAAGCGCCCTCTCGTCTGGAATCTGGTCTCAGAGGAAGGTCTCACGGGATGGGCTCTGGATCAGCGTCCCTGGGTGCCCATAACTAGCCGACTGGCATCCGGAATCGACCCCTCTCTGTGCAGACGAGACCTTTCAGCTTGCATGGTACTGGTATGTCTCACGGCTCCCTGGAGGGCATGCACTACAGAAGGCTCGGGGGGTGGGTAACGGGCATAAGGCAGCGGACAAATCCAACGCCCAGACCACAGCCCGCCCTCTGGCAAACAATGTAGGCATTCAGCTTCAAGCTGCGCCATTGTGTGCGTCCCGTGTTCCCATCAGAGCGATCGTCTGCACCTGCCGAGGCTGCAAGGGAGTTTGGCAAAACACAAACGAACCAACAAAACGACAAGTCAACGAAGATCGAAAGGAAAAATTCGTCATGAGGCGAGTGGCAACGGCTATGACGAGTCAGTCAGCAAACAGACCCATCGATGAATGACGACGACATCACAAAAAGAACGGAGGCACGCCGTGGCAGGGGGCAACATATGGCGATCGCGGAGTCAACGGGGAAGCCATCAAAAGAACCGTCGCGAATCATGGCAAACGATCTCAAAGAATACTGCAGACCATGAAGGGAGGGATAGGCTATAGCGGCTCGACAATCAAAGCAAGGGCAGCCTTTGAGCCCTCTACCCACAATCGAGCTTGCTGTTGCAGTCGCCGACCATTGTGGCCACCCATGCAACCCACGCCGTACGGCATTCATGGCCGGGCAAAGCATGGGTGGCGGTCGTCTGTCTTTTCAATGCCCGGCTACTGCAAGCGTACGGCACCGTCGCGCGTGCATCCCCGGCATGCACGATGCACTTCGTGGGGCGGTCTAGAGGATTGTCGTTGGAGGCAAGGAGGGTGGCGGCATGCCGTCGAGGATGGGAGGGGAAGGCGTGCAACACAATTCCACAATTCGTCGCAAAGGATGACGCGAAAGACGAAAAGCAACGGTCGAAAATCGAAAACAAAGAAGAACAAATAAAGCGAAAAACTTGAAACGCAGTCCAAAGAACCGAGACAGGCATGCATCAAGGCATGCATCATGGCATGCATAGAGGCAAGGGAGAGCCAGTGCCAGCGAGGGTCAAAAAAGGACCCTCCCTGGCGCGCCTTTGCTGAAGCAGCGCCAGTCCATCCACGAATTCGCAATCCGAGACACACGACTCAGACCACGGGTGCGGACAGGGCGGGGGAGCTAACGGTGCGGCAGGCGAAGCGACGTGAGGGCGCGCCGAAGTGGAGACGGCATGGCGGCGAAGGGCGGCAGCGGAAGGCGGAGGCGGGAGGTGGAGGGGGCGTGGACGGAAGCGATAACGTGAGACGCCAGCAAGAAGGCGCCTTGTCAGCGGAAGACGCCAGCTGAGACTTGCAGATGAAGCTATCAACGCCAGACAAGACATCGCAGGACCGACCGGTCGGTTTGGATGCAAGGGATGAAAAAAAAAGGTCGAAAAAGGGCGGACAGGCGGCGAAGCACTACAAACACACCGAGCCATGCCCACATCGCAAGGAAACGATCTGCCTCCAAAACGAGACAAGCAGAGACATTCTGACACACCACGAAGGATGAGGCGTGAGCTGTGAGGTTGGAAGTGTGAGGCGTAAGGGACGAAACAAAACAGACAGCAGACAGCAAAAGACGGACGATCCGCGATGTACGATGCCAACTTGCATTTTGCCCGCTTTCTGTCTTGTCTCGGCCTGAGTTCGAGGCAGTTGACTACATCATCCTCCATCATACGGAGTACCATCCCATCATCCATCCCGGTGGCATCGCCTACGCCTGCTTTCTACTCGTCCCAAGACCTGTGACGTCTTCTGGCCTCCCTTGCAGGACGAACGGCTCTTTTCCCAACTTTCTGTCTCGACGCCCCGGCTGATCCGTCCCGTGGTGTGGATCCATGTCGGAGCCGGCAGACCCTTGCGGTGACTGTCGTTGACTACGAAGTACGAAAATAACGTCGATTTGCCGTCTTCCACTGTCCAGTGGGACATCTTTGCACACCTTGTGAGACAAAACAAAGCACGGGCGCGAGACAAACACCCAGTCGGGGGTGGACTTTAAAAGAACATGCCCGATGAAATGACAGCAACAGATGCAATATGGGCAAAAGTCCCAAGGTCACAAATTCAAATTCAAACACGATCGAAGCTCAGATGCTTTAGATGCGTGTAGGGTGCAGGGACGCTCCGAGCAAAATACGTCGAGATACCGGACACGACGCATATCAAACGTGACAAACAGTCGGTATCTTCGACGAACAGTGATTGCGTTAAGCGGTTTTGGGGCAAGAGGTCGAGTCTATGACCATTCTCGTCGCCTCACTGTCTCTCGTTTCTTGTTTCTCATCTCGTATCTTACGACCACCCACTGTCATCTGCACGCAGACCGGCGGTCATGTCCAAGACCATGAACAGAAAAAAGAGAACTTTTCAATAGTGCTTGGATGCCATGCTCACATGAAAAACAAGGACAGGCACAGCAAACCACGTAGATATTGACATACTTTCGGGACCAACTCACCGGAGGCCATGATCCGGCCGCGTGATGGCAAACGAAAGAACGCAAAAACACACAAGAAAACAAAAGACGTACGACATACGTGGCCATGGCTATGGGGCACAGCAGTAAGCGAGACAGTGAGACAGATAAACACATAATCAAGAGATCAACGGCCTCGGGTAAGATGGTCTCTTGTTGGCCCCGTGGTTTGCGAAGTAGTGAGAGTGGTCTGGTCTCGCCGGAAGGGCATTTCCACACTCTGTTGCCTTTGTCTGTCTCTCTTCTCGCTTTGTCTTCGTACATCGGCCGTCGATCGTGATCTGCCAAACACAACACAACACTGCGACGTGATGTCTCGGGACACTTGTCTACCTCTCTGCCGCAGAAGCGTGATATCTTCTGACGACATGTGAGCAGATAGGGGGCGACAGGTAAGGCCAGCAAAACAAATAAGAAAAAAAAAAAAAAGCAACGGCGACGAAAGATAACGTCGACGAAACCAATGTAGAAAAGGCCGGAGACCAGAATAGGAGAAAAAGTCCATGATTCACAAGCACCATATGGACAGTATATTGCGTCGTTCGTCGACTCCAACGGCTCGCGACTTTCCGCCATCTAACGGCCACCACCCAACGTCGAAAGCGACGGTCGAAATTTACCGTGCAGGTGGGCGGCTCCATAGCTACTTCGTACGTCGTCGTGGAAAGCATGGGAATTGCACATGCAGACACATGCAAGGGAAAGATTGGACCCCGGGCTCGCAGGCTTGGTCGCAACGGCAGACGGCGAGCTGGCGAGCTTGGCAGGCGAAAAGTCAACAGCCGGCCGGCAGACCGTTGTCTCTGCCGCCCATCACTTCCTCATTTCACCTCTTGATGCTGTCCAATTTGTCACAGATCGGCATCAGGAACAAGGTGCCACACCCGACGGACCTCACGACGGACCTCCCGCCAGCTGCTCCGTACCACGCACGTCCTCTTTCGAGACACTCTTTCGTATGCATTGTGCACTGAGCATGTCGTCTTAAGACATCGACCCACCGGCCGCCGCCTCCATGGTAGTCGCAAGTGTTCTGCCGGTGCCGGACTCCGCTTGTGCTGGCACGACGGCGTACGAGCTGTTCCCCCTCACCACATTGACACATGCTTGGAGAATGCCAGACCTGAGTCTGGATACAATGCAGATCGATGTCAACACTGTGCATAATTTGTATCCTACTTCGTACTCCGTACACCTGCGCTACTGCACACTACTGACCGGTGAGAAGCAAAAGCCTGGAGCTTGTGTCTGTTCGCACCAGTGCTTTACCAGTTCCACACTGAACATCAACACCTGCCAACAAGTGGCCCGAGCTGTGCACGGAGTGTCGCGGCGTGTTCATCTGCTTTGTTCGCTCGTCCTGGTCTGTGTCGGGCAATCGTTTCGCGGGCATGGGCTGGAGACATGCTCCCGACAAAGGAAACCGGCATTCAACAAAGAGGACTTGCTCTGGCAAGGCTATTCCCAAATTCCGCAAAACATCCAGGCATTGCTCTCGAACTTGCCCAAGTTCCCATCCTGATCATTAGTGCCTTGGTCCACGGACCTGTACAGTCCGTGCATGGACATACGACAGAAAGCTTGGGAAGCAGGGAATCCCCCGTGGCAAGTTGCTGCCCCAGAGGTCTCAAGCTTTCCCTCCAGGATTCCCCAGTCTGAGAAGGATGCTCGGTTTTTTTTTTTTTTTTTTCACGTTCCTTGTCGTTCCTGGCTATGCCCTTTTCCGTCTCTGGGTGTGATTTTCTTTTCTTGCATCAAGCCTGTCATGCTTTTCTCGACGGACTCGTTGGCTAGCCACTTTCCCCGCCCTTTCTGGGGTCCCGGAAGAGACGCAATATGTGCGGCGATGATTAGAACGAATTGTGTAGAATCACAAGGAAATAAAACGTGTACGAATTCGTTTTGAAGAGGGGAAAATATGGGAAAGAAAAAAAGCCGACGAAAAGAAGCGACTGGCAGGAAAAGCATCTGGGAAACGCTGCCTTCGGAAACGTAGACTCCCTGTCCCGACTTGCCTGCTCGCCTAAACCAAGCGTTCGCACGATATCACTCTGCCCCAGTCTTCTCCATCCAGACGGTGCCATTCCCCAGTCTCCAACATTCCCCATAGTTCTCTCCAGTTTTCACGATTTTTGCCAAGTTGTCCTTGAAAATTTTCACGTCTCCTCTCCTCGTCTCCCCCATTTCACAGGCTGACAGACTTTCTCTCACTACTTCGCAGCTTCCACAGAGCCACGGAGAAGAAGGGCGCCTTTCCCGGTCCATCCTATGGAGAGGAGAGCGTTGCAGTGAGATAAGCCTTCCATGCGTTGTCGGTCTTCTCACATCAGAACGTCTCTCGCCGTCTCGGCCTTACTCGGGTCTATTCCCCCAGCTATGCCTTTTGCCGTTCAATTCATCCTCCACCTTTCTATTAGCATCCCCCATCAAACGCCACTATTTTCCGGGGTAGCGCCATTTTAAATGATTTTCTCTCTCTTCTGTACTGTCCCCCTCCCCTCGTCTCCTCTGTGGAGGTCGCGCGGAATGCTGCCCGTCAAGACAGTGATTGTCACGAAGAAGGCGACGACTGTAGTGCTGGACTACTCGGTACGAAGCACGCGACGCAGGATGCAAACATGTGCGAGAGGGCCGCCAATACGACCCACCATCGTAGACTCGGCCCGGAAAACAAATGGGCAATGGACGATGGTAAGCAAACGAGGCAGACAGCGCAGCACTCCGCATAGTGAGGACTCAGTCATGTATCAAGAGGAAGGACAAAGAATAGTGCAAGAGACGAGTACACGAGCAGTGGTCCATTGCTACATGTTGCTTTGGCTTTGTGTTGATTTTGGTCGTTTTGATTATTTTTACTTTTTTGATTTATTATTTTGTTGTAAAGAAAAGAAGAAGAAGGAAAGAGAGAAAAAAAAAAAAAAAAAAAAAAAACCTTTGATATCCACCTTGCATACACTTACGATAGCAAACGTTGGGAAGAGGCTGCAGGACGGCAACCTATAATACGCGCAGAAAAGACCGTGGGTTGCAGGTGGTTGGTTGCCAACCAAAGAAGATTGAGAGAAAATGTTAACGTGATTAAGCGGGAGGATAGAAAGAACAACTTGGCGTAGGACTACATGATTTTCCAACACTGTAGCCATTTCTTTTCCTTTCCTTTTTATGTATTTATGTTCAACTCTAATAAAAAACAGTAAAGAAGAAAAATAGCAACGCAGCGAAAAGGAGGCTTTTCAGCTCATGCAATGTAAGATATAAAACAAAACAAAAAACCACATCGTAATACCAACATTGCTTCCGCTTCTTCATCACACCATGATCTGACATGCTCTCCAACGTGCGCCATTTTTTTTTCGTCATCACTCGTTATCATCACGGTTCGCGTGTGAAGTCTTGCGCGTTTTTCTTTTTCTTTTTCGTGTTCTTTTCCGTCATCGTTACCTTCCTTTTTCCAGATGGGCTGCAGGCACAAGGGGTAGTCAACTGTGTTGGGCGGTATTTTATGAGGTCTTTGAGCCTCTTCACCAGTGACAGTGATTATGAAGCCACTGCGTAGTGACTATGCAGTGACCGTAGTTACTGTGACTGTGACTGTGATATAACGATGCTTCCAGTGATATGATACGCGTCTGTTTTATGTGTTGGTGATTGCGATACTGGCCACTTACAGAGAGCATGCCCCAGTTTTTTTTCGTGCAAAATGCAAACCCAGTGGACGGCGGACTGCAGCATGCATATGCAAGGGACGCTGTCATGCAATGCAGTCGTATTCAACAAGGTACGCTGCTTGTGTGGACACTGCAGAGGCTTTTTTTTTTTTTTTTTTTTTTGGTTGGCTCTTCCGCACACCTAGAAAACACAAAGAAACCATAGAACGCAAAACGCGGTAATGGACGGCAAGGGACGTAAATCATGACACACGGGCGCGGGATCGAGTTGCTGGGACAAGAGCGAGAAGCGACGCTGTGGAAACCAGAATCTGGACACAAGAAACTGGAAACCACAAACCAAACATGGAGAGTCTTTGGGCAAGGGACGTGAGCGTGTCGATGGATTTACAGACTTGCGTGGCTGGTGAACGGTTGATGAACGGCTGGTGAACGGCTGGTGAACGGCTGGAGAGCGGTTTGGCTTCAAACACGGCAGAGACCGGTGAAACGACGTCTTTTGCTCTCCCGCTGCCAGCCTGCCACAAGTAAGTGATTCAATGTATTGTGGTCGTTGACGGACTGTCGTTTCTTCCTCTCGACTCTTGGCCTCACCGACGGTGTATCTCTCCAATGCTTCCTTCTATCCCTCCTTTCTACGACGTTCCCTCGCTGCTTTTCCATCTTCTCTTCCCCTTCCCTTACGGCATCCATACGTAACTTGGGGTCCGTTTCTTTCAGTCGTCTTCTCCCCGTCCAGGGCCTTTGTTTCGTCTGAAGTGTGCCCTCGAAGTGGCTCCTCTTTTCATCCGCAGAGAACAAGGCCCCCCTCGTTCTTGGGAAGGGAATGCAACCCTTCGCGTACTCCGTATGTGCTCCGATGCCCAGGATCGACTCCCTCCTCCCAAACCTCAAACGCACACGCCCTCCCCTTGCGCGCCGAGCCTCCTCTCTCGTGGGACACGTTTCTGACCGTTGGTGTCTGTTTCCTGCGCATAAATAACGGTGGCTGAGCGATCCTGTCCGCTGCAGTCCCTGCCACCAAGAACCAAGAAGCAGATAGTACGACGTATGCCACGGCTTGTGCTTTACCTGTGCTTTTGTTCCCTCCGTCTTGGTTCCAGTGGTTCTGCCGTGGATCCCTTTGTTCTCGGTCCTTGATCTTCTGATTTCTCCGAGATGCGCGTCCTTCATGTTTATGCGTTGATCGTCGACGAGCTTGCCTGTCTGTGGCATCCTACTCCGTACAAAGTCCGCATCCTGTTTCCCGTCGGGGACGAGGATCTCGTCGTTTCACACCCAGACACGCAATGGTGCAATCGTTTAGGGCGCAGCAAACCGTATGCTCTCAGGCTCCAGGCTAGCATATGCCACAACTGCCGGGCTACGACGATCGAGTCCTGCGGTTTCCTCGGCCTCGACGTTGCCGCCATTGTCATGCCGGTGCTCATCAGCGTGCTCATCTATGCTCATCCATATGCTCATCCATATGCCCGCCCTCATGCGTTATCTTTGGTTGATCGACCAAACCCTCCGTAATCTTCCATAATCGTCAAGCTCTTGGCTCATGGCCAATCTCAAGGCCCAATGCGCCTGTGTCGAGGCCCTATCGTGTTGCACCTTGTTGTCCGATCTCGAGGGATTATCTGTGCAGCTCTCGTTCTCGCTGTTGGACATTGCGGACAGTCTAACCACATATGATAGCTTGGTGCTACTCACTAAACGTTAGGGCATCTTGGAGGGTTTGGGGGGGTTTACGTCACAGTCGAGCACACTGCAATACGGCAGGCTGCTTGCCACCTTACTGGGCGGTTAGTGAACAGTGATCTGCGCTGTGGGCCGAAGGCCGCTAAAATGCGCTACAAAAGCCCACTGGAAGAGCCCGGAGCCGGGTGGCAAAATAAAAGTCTCTACACAGCACAAAAGTGCGCTATATTTGTTGCCTTATGGCGTTTACGCTGCCGTAATTACGGAGTTTCGTACTGAGTGTAGTGAGCTGGTTGAACTGTTTAACAAGGACCTAGCGTCGTCCAGTGTAGTCCAGTGTCATCAACTAATTTCCAGCTCGCCGAGTTTACAAGTCTCTCAGGCCAAAGCTGGAAGCTCTTGATGCTAAGGCTTACGATGTTTAACGGCTCCCAACAGCTTTAGTGCCATCTGTGCACGGGAATGCCCTGCGCGGTTCCAAATATTTGCGGTATGTTTCTGTTCTCAGGATGGTGTAACTGCCGTTGTAAAAAATAGAAAAGAACCGCTCGAGGCGATGGTAGTCTTGTTCGCATTGTTGGCAGTAGTTGGCAATTTAGGGCAAACTATCTTTCTATTGAATTGCACGGACAACAAGATCGCGATAAAAACGTACGACTGCTGTCAAAGCGCAGCCTCGGTTATGTCATACTCTGTACACGTTTCCCTTTCCTTCTTGTTTGCCGAATTGACGGCGCGTTTGAGCGTTTGTGCAATTGTGTCATTCTGTCCTTTGGCCTTTGTCCTGTTATCAACTGTGCTATCCGCCGAACTTACTCGCTTCCCTCCTCCATCTCTTTAGCCTATATCGCTTTTTGTGTTTCCCGGTAGCCGGGTTGCTCGGTTCCCGCTTCCTGGTTCCTGGGAACGGCTGGAAGAGTTAGCATTCGCCTACCACTACTTCGTAATTACTATACTCGTCTTTTGCCTCATGGTATCTTCTTTTACCACCACAACTCATACGAAGTATCTTGACGCAACGGGGCCCGTATCAAACGAAACGGCTCCGCCGCGAACGGAGTGGCACATCTGCTATCACGCAAACGCCGATCTCAAAATCTGTCGAGACCAACTAAACGTCGCTATGCGACCGAAATCGGCTCCGGTCGATCTCTGTAAATACGTTCGCACGGCGTGATGGCGGCATTTTTCGATACTGTCCTTCCAGATCCAGATACCGCAGTCTCTCAGCGTGGGGCTTTCTCTCGTGTCTTTGTGTCTTTGTCTCTTCGTTTCTTCGTTTCTTCGTTTTTTTGTGTTGTATCTCCAGCGTCCTCCACTGTGAACATGGACAGATTAACGCTTCCTCCACCGAGCGATGCAACCCAACGGCAATAGCCGATTTTTTCGCCTCTCTTTTATGGCGTGCGTCTCACTACGATGTATTACGTCGTATCTCTCGTTACTGTGTAAGATACGAAGTATGCCTGGTGCAAACCCACGCGCGGGGGTCTTTTTGTGGGTGCGCTCCGGCGGATGAGAGTTATCTTGCGCCATCTGCCCATGCCCTCCCACTGCCTGCCGTCGATTCTCTGATTATACTTTTCTTGTCACCGAAATGGCCACCGATACTGCTTTTATTTTATGCAACGGTCTCTGTCTTTGCTTTTGTCCATGTCCGTGGAATATCACAACGTAATTCTGTGGGGGGTTTGTCCTCCCTTCCTTAGTTTCTTCGCCGTCGAGAAATCCCGACAAACCTTTTTTTGCACTTTGAAACAAGTGTTTCCTGTCGTAGAACCGTAGAACCATTTTGGCCAACGATGTCCACACGCGCAGTGCTGTCGGCAGTTGTGGCCCCCACTGCCGTCACCGACAACGGTAAACTCATTTGTCCTCGTTTTTGTTCTCCGTGATAATGATGGTCTCCATTGTTGCACGGGGTGGGGGGGGGGGGGGGGGCGTGGGCGTTTGCCGTTGGTATCGATAAAGACGGCGATCGGTCGTGATAACATGCTCTTTTTCTCTCGTCCCACTCGACAATCTTTCGTCTCGTTTATACGGTGTAGTAACCTCACGGAGCCGCCCACCTCGGTCTTTCCGATCCAGTGCGTCCACGCTCATCGCCCATCGTTTCGACCGCCACCCAATCTGGCCCCCCCTCCCTTTCAAAAACCTTCCATCTTTCGGTCGTCAATCTGAATATTACCGCCCCATCACGACCGAACGCTGTTTTTTCTTCGTTTTCCTACATTCTCTTCCTTTCGTCTCCAAGAAGTGGCAAATGAGGAGACTGTATTTATTTATTTATTAAAATTTCTTTTAAAAAAACAGAGTGAGAAGGCAAAAACTGAAATGAGGAGCCGCAAAATCTCGCAGCCACTCTCGTACTTTACCGACAGCTCTCCACTGAGTCTCATATCGCTAGATTTAGGCGATGCACACGGGCCAGGCCAGTCTTGGAAGTTGGGTCGTCTCGTCCTTCGAGAAGGTCCATGGAAGAACGGTGGCAGCACCCCGAGATATGGAAAGCATCGGAAGATTGGGCCAAAAGAGTAACAATGCTCCGTTGACGTTTACCGAATAATTACAACATGTTGAGAATGGACATTCATCGTACTTCCGGACGTGTTTTTTTGCTGCCGCTATTCCCTTCCTCGCCATGCCTCCTTTCCCTTTTCTCTCGCCTGCATAACCACTATGTTAAGTGTTAGCTAAAAGACAGGGATATCGGCTGAAATGGAAGACAAAAACGTTCCATGATAGAAAGTGCTGCAGAGCCAACTGCGCCTAATGCGATTGTGAAACAAGCCATGGCCTGGCCCATCGACGAGAAGACGGAAAAGGACAAAAAAAGACACAAATGGCTTCGCTCCAACTAAGATCGAACAAACCCACAAAGCCACACTACTTGACCAAGCTGAACGATGCCGCAGATCCGCGACAGGACATGGTTCTCGGGGCCTTATTTGTAGGGCCAGAGAGAGCTAAACAGAGCCCGGAGAGTGAGCAGATCTTAGAGCATCTCCATAACACGATTTTGGCCCCAGAATTGAGCAGCGACCAGGGCACATGGGCAAGGCGATCGAGGGAGATGCAGCTTGATTTGCGTTTTGCAAACACTGTCTATCCTCGTCCAGCTCGTCTTATCCCAGCGCACCTTTCCCCATTAAACCTTAGTTTCCGGCGCACGTGCAACCAACCAGCTCTGGCCTGCTGTAAACCTGCTGAAGAGAAGACTACAAACTGCTTCGTGCTCACTTCGTACGGATGCATGCTAAAAGCCACTAAAAAGCAAGGACAGAGCGGCAGCCAGCACCATGCACACCAACTGAAGCACGCCAGACGACTTCAGCCAGGGACAGATTCAGATTGACAGACATCGGAAAGAGGTGGCCAAGAAACACTATTAATACACTTTCGACGCCCTGCTGCTTGGACGACAGACAGAAGGAGCGCTAGAAGGACGCTAAAAGACTCTCTGCAGCAGTCCCAAATGAGCAAACAAATAAGAAACTATCAAGGAATGGAAAAGAACGTACGAAGTACTCGGCACATAACACAGCTTCATGGCCAAACGTGGGCATATTACTCCGTAGAAATGCATGGACGCTGTCCTGATTTTTGACAGATGATTCATCTACGCACACGCCCTCTAGGTCAACGAGGCCAATGGGTTTTCACCGCTGTTCTCTTTGTGCAGCTTGTCCTTTCCGGACACTGAGATTAGAATATCAAGATTTTCAGCTCGTCATGCTGTTTTCTGGCCCATGCGCTTCGGCGTGCATCGAGCTATCGCGACGAGAAGAAAGTTCTCTTACCACATTGGGAGGCAAAGTCCTAAGACGGGAGGACAGAACGAAGCAAGTACTCCGTTCAAATAAAAAGGACACTGAGAAAGCTGTTCTTCCCTTTTCGCTTGTATGCCTAGTGCTCATGTGGGTTACGTTCGGTGCTTTTTAATTTGCTTGTTTTCGCACTAGATGGCATGGAAGACAGGTCAGGTTGTTCTTTCCTTCCATTTTTGTCTCAGTTGCTCGTGCCGTTATCTACGGCTGATGTGGCTGGCCTGTCCCAAAGGGTCCTAAAGCTGTAGCGGAGCGGGAGCGTCCCGCCGGCCGCTCCGTTCCCTTCCATTGTCCCTGTGATTCCCTGCCACCCGTTCCTTTCATTCCAGTCAAAGGTCTCTTCCTCCAGGCGCCTCCTCTCATCTCATCTAGAATCACGCCATTCCTTTTTGAAGGTTGACAATTTCCAGCGAACATTCGCTGCATCCAACCTTGCATTAACGTGTATTATGAAGTCGGCCAACCCCAGACACACAAAAAGGTGCCGCCGCAGACAAGAAATCGCTATCCAGCCATTTTCTCGCCTTCTCTCCAACACGTGCTTTAAGGTCTTTACGTCGCAATCGCAAATCTTACGTAAAGAAGAATTAAAGGCCCATTTCAATCCATCGTCCACTTTTATCTCTCCATTTCCAGAGCCACGGGCAGTTGTGTGCTTCGTTATTTTGGTGGCTGTTTCCATAGGCTCCCTGTTGGGTTGGCGTTCTTCACAATGTGCAATCTGCATGGTCGGGGATGAGCGGAGATTCCATCAGACGCACTCCATCTCACGTCTTGTTAGTCTTTGTCTCCTTCTTCTTTCGCCTGTCGTTCTGTAGGTCGTAGGTCGTCCGTCGTACTTCTTCCACTCTCTCACCCTCCTTCCCCATCTGCATTTGCCATCTGCCGGCCCCCAGTGCTGTGGTTCTGGGTCGAGGGGACATGGGACTGCATAGTTCCCGTCTGCTCGGTCAAACAAAACAGTGCCTGTCCGACGTTCTAACACTCCTTGTTCTCTTCTCTCTTCTGCGCTCCCTTTGTCTTCTTCAACCTCTTCAGCGTCTCTTTCTGGCCCACGTGGGAAAGACCATGGCTATTTTGGCCAGCCAAGGCTCATGATTGTCGCCATGGATTCTCCTTGTCCCATCCTCATCGCTTGTCTCCACCGAACCCGTCGAACTCATTTTTTAAACTATTTCGTTTGGGCGCCTTTTCTTTCCCTTTTCGTCTTAACCCGTTCTCCGCAGATTTCGACTCGCTGCGTCTTCACTTTCTCCGTTCTCAGATTTTCAGTTGTGTCTGCAAATGGCTTGGGGTGGCCCGGTTCGGTGAAATTCCGGCGGCCTTCTCCGCATTTTCTGTTCCTGGCTTCTTGGGCTAGCAGGGAAGAGACAGAGAGACAATAGTTAAGCGGCGATGAGGACAGAGGACCCTTGTTGACCCTCTCGTCTCAAGAGAGACGCTAATGTTCCTTATCGTTAGACATTGGGCGGCGTGGGGAGTGTTAGTGAAATACGGAGAACAGAGACGGAGCTCAGCCCAGATAAATTTTTACGGCTGACTTCTTGGTGTGCCAGCAAGAGATTCTAGAAGGCTGGTACCTCGCATCTTTAGTATCTTCGAGAGTAGTCTACCTACCGGAGGGCCGGCCTTTCTTCACGGGGAAATGCATTGCAGAATCCACATTTTGCTGCTTGCGGAAGGTGACATGGATCTGACAACCTGCAAATTCCGCGTAACCTGTCAGTCAGTCAGGGAGACGTAAGGCGAGACAAAAATGCCGACAACGAGGTGAGCACCCTGAAAGGAAAAGCATGGGAAATACATGTCTCACAAGGTACGGTATTTCCAGACAATGATCCTGCATCAGGAATCCTTTGCCGTTGCATGATTGAGGGGAAAGTGACCTTGCAAACGATGTCTTTATTGCTATTTACTCGAGATACCATTGCCGGGTTCTGACCAAATGCTGATGAAATACCGTCGGTGGTCGGTGTAGTTGGTGACCTTACTTCGTATCCCATATTCACGAAGCTATTGCCGTGTTCTTGTTTTCTTTTTCTTGTTCTAACCCCCTGTTTTGGAACAGTTCGCAATTATTCGTGCAGTATCTTGCCGATGTCAAGCGCCCGTGCTTTGCTGTGGCATTTCTTTTCGTTGTCTTAAAATGGTCAGGGGGGCGTGTGAAGGAAAGTCGTGCAAACGAGGCAGAAAAGAGATATGCCGAGATGATGGAGGCTGTCGAAAAGTCACCCCCAGTACGTGGAACGCAACCACAAGCAAGTCGGAGATGATAACAAATTGCAAAACAAATGACAAAAGTAAACAAATAAGCCAAGTTCGAAACACAGCAGCGACGAGGCGACAACGATACGAAGCTGGGTCGTAAACGGCATGACCCCGCGCGCTCGTCGCCACTAGGTCCATTCGTTCTTGAATCCACCCTAGAAAGTAAAGGGATCGTTGATACTCAGGCAGTCCTCCGTATTCCGTAATAAATGTCGGAAATTGGGCCCAGTCCACTTTTGCCTCTAGCTTCTGGATGTCTTTATTTTTGGAGGGTTTTCTTTCAAACGTTTGTGAATCGTATTCTTTTGGTGACATGGGGCTGAAGTCGCCACAATGTCTCAACGAGCCTGTGATAGGGGCCACACAGATGACAGGTTTGTTCGTCTTTTTAGGATGGTCAGTGGGAAAGAGATAGAGAAAGCAAAAAGAGACAGAAGAAGAGGAAAATAGAAGGGACGAGGAAGCTGCAACTGGTGGGCTCCACTGGACGAGAGAGACGACGCGATTGGGTAGACATGATGTGACGGGCACTTGAAGAAAGTGATACGAAAAAGAAAAGACTGAGACCCAACGGACCATTATTGGTCGTAACGTTGAAAGGTTGGAAGGCAACTCCAACGGTATCTGTCCAGTCTTCTTTTCTGTTCCGATCATTGACGGAAACAGCCCCAATTGGCTGGGACGCTCGTCCTTCTGTCTCCTCTCCCACAGCAACTCTCTTCGTTTCCTTGTCTTCTTTTCTCCGCCCCGTTCCTGCACTAGCGTCATGCAGGACCAGGGTCTTAGTGCATTTTTGAGTTGTTTCGTCTGCAGTCTGCTCAATTTTTCATGTGCTTGAGCGTCCAACGCCAATTCATACCCTGCAGCCTGCCAGTCTTCCTGCAGGACGATGCAGACTGCCAATCAGCCACTTTGGCGGCCTGGGACGAAAGACACGAGGAGTACGCTTTATCAAATAAGAGAGGTAACCGGCAAGTTGACTCCGCCAAACGACAAACGATAGCTGCTGTCGGGTTTGAGGCAAGAGGATTCGACACAATCCATCTCCGGTTGGGGTGCTAACCCACAATCATCCGTTCCTCGTCCGCACTCCCCACGACGGTGAGGCCGCTCTGTGGCAACCACAGTGAGAGCCTCGATCAGGGCCTATTTCGTGCCATCCGGCTGGGGGTCGTTTTCTTGTGGCATTGTCGTGCACATCATTCCTGTTTTTGTTTGCGATTGAGCTTGTGCTCATCCGGGCCGCTCCCTTTTGTGGCCACCTCCGTTTTGGCCGCTTGTTGTCCACGTCTTTCTCCAGAATCCTTCCAGGCCATCAATCCTCGGGCCCTTCTTTCTTACCTGGCCAGGCCAACAGACCTGTTGCTGGCCCTGGCCACATAACAGATGGCCACCCTGCGATGTGCAAACCGGATGGAGAAGGCCCATATGAGAAAAATTGACCACCCCACACCCACAGCCCCTGCTAGGAACTGTTATCCACGTTTGGCGTCGGCCAGGGCCGGATGCGCTGTTGGCTTTGGCTGGGGTTGTTGGCTGGTTCATTCATCAAATCGGCTCCGTTTTGGCTGCAAGTTCAAGGTTGAAACTCTGAGAAGAATAGCCAACTGGAGCGAAACCATATACTGATTCTCTGGACGCCACTACGGCGTAGCAGCGTTCATAGCGAACGCTCATGTTGCTGGTCCCTTATCTCTTCCGCCTAACTTTGCTAGCATTCACACTAACGTCCACCCTAAGCTGGTGCTGCTGCGGAGGTGACCCTGGATTGGCGGCCGCCGTTGGTGTTGACGAAGCCTTCCTGTCTTGCTCCTTTTTGCATTTTTTTTCTGCACATGTCATTTCTGACCTATGACCAGGCCTTGAGGTGTTGGGTGCATAATTGGAACACATCTCGGTGAACTTGGCGCTGTCCAGCACGCGGAGGCGCTGGAATGAAGAAAGATACTAGCAAAAGATGGGGCCCGTTAGACTAATACATGGCTTTGCTCCTACTGCATGCACTGTAAGTGCTGCATACTCACCAACTTCATCTGACAGCGACATCAAAAGATACCTGTCTGTTTGTAACTCACCGAGAGCATCCCGTTTAGGGTAACGGAGAGCATGCAATGCAACTCTCGAGACACAGAGGTTTCCCAACCAGCACTGGGCACACAACAGTTTTCTCCATACCTCTTCTTTTCCCAAACATCCCCAGCCACTCCACCTTGTCCGGTCCCAGGTTCTGTCACATAGCGCACGGAGAAACGGGGAACACGGGGCTATTTGGGCCCAGGCTACCAGTCGGTAGCATGGAATGACAGGGCTGGGGCAGGCAATTATTTTGGAGCTGACGGTGGATGGTTCCAGAAAAAACCTACAAAGTACGATGCAATAACCTCGAACCCTTCGGCAAGACTTATTTTCGACAGGAAAGCTGAGTGGTTTTTGACAGTCAAAGACTGGTTTCTTTCCTTATTTCGTACGACGCGTAACGGGTGTGAGTGGGTGAAATGGTGAACAGGGTAGTCAGCTTCTTCGTAGCTGCGAATAGTATAGCCTTCTGCGAATGAGTACGCAATCGTGGCAATGCCTGTTTTCTTTTTCCTGCACTTTGCCTACATACCTCCTCATTGGAAAGGGTCCTGCATGGCGGACCACAGGGATGTTGCACCCCTGTCAGAGCGATCGTGCTTGTTCCTGGCTTGTCTGGTTTGAATATGGGACGGCCTGTTGCAATACTACAGCTATTTTTGTCTCTCGTCCCAATGGCGAAGACAGCATGAAAAAGAGAGGATGCTGAATGGAAACAGCGAGCAAAAACACTGAAAACGTCGTTGGCGACGATAAAACGTGAAGTAAAAGCAATTGGCCATCATCGGCAATGGGAACATGGAAGCAGGAAATATTGAAAATGCAGGGAACGGATTTACCAACAGCGACCAACATGCCACCGTTGAAAATGCTTTCCGTGTAAGTGAAGGTCGCTAACGTTAAAAGGCAGAGCAGCAAAAAGCAAGTGGAAAAAGTATCCGACACTGGGGCTGTCTTTTCAACAGCGGGTTAGCGGTTACAACAAGAACGTCATTAGCGTTTGCCCTACCTGATCCTTTCTCTTGTGTGATGCTGGCAACCTTTCTCGCCACAAACGACGACGGCTGCGGCCCGCCCAGGGACAAGTGCTTCGCCAGAGAAAGCCCTTGTTGCGGGTTACAACCCGTCCAAGTATGGGCATAGCCTACCGGCTGACCATTCGCTTGTCAGCCTGGCCGATGGGCGAAACGTACCGCTGGTCGTCACTGTTGTTTGGCGGATCCCCGAGACCATAATCGCCAGAGATGTACAGAGACTGAGAAGATCAAACCACGACAACCTTGTTTCCTACTGCCGTTGTGCTCAAGATTGGCTGCGAATGGGTGTGCATGAACAAACACAGCCTTCCCGCACCGCCGACTCGGAGCGATTTTTTCAACCAGAGCTGTGAGATGTGTGGTCAGTGCTGCACTGTCCATGATTATCTGCCAAAATGAATGGGACGCCAAAAAAAGATATTGACTATGAGGCATTATCTTTGTCGATTTCTGGCCCAACTATGAATGGCGTTTCGGGGTGCCAAAGAGGTCCGATAATGCAGATCTCATTAGAACAACCGCCGTTGCGCCGTTTTCGGCTGTTTTTTTTTTTTTGCTCTGAACCAGTGGGGGTCGGTGGCGAAAGTGAAACATACCTTATGTTGGCAGAGGTGGCAACCGCCGAATTGTGAATTGCAAGTCTCGAGCGCAACATTTCTTGATGCAAAAAGAAAGACGGCGCCAAATGAAGAAACCGAGGAGATCACCACTTGCCCCAGACCACAGGTGACTGTGTCTTCGTTCTCACGTCAAAGTATCTCATGAAAGTTCCAAGCAGTGGATCTTGTCAGACAGATGAAAGAGAGGGACTTGCACAAAAAGGGCTTTCGATCGCTGGGGTGAGAATCCTGCGAGCCCAACCCCGTGGCGAGCATAGTGGTTGGACTGGCCTCTTGTTCCTGGCCCTCTCGTTGTGGCCTCGGGCCCTTGAGGCGGAAAGGACGGCCAGGGACCCCGCCAGACCGTGAGAAGTGGCCTACCCGAAAGAGAGAGGGACCTGGTCGTCTGTCGCATCCAGTTGATGCAAGTGAATGTGTGAGGTGCCCCCGTCGTGGACATTCAAGTAGGACCCAGACGAGCAGGGGCTTGCTGCTGAGCTATTCCCGAACGGGTGCGCTACTCGTCAATGGAACTGTTGGCTAACATTACCTCGTAGGTCCTGCCTTCTCCGTTTCTGTTGATGGATGGACAGACCCGGAAACCTGGCCTGTCGGGGCCCGTTAAGCCCAGTAAGTATTACCTCCCCAATTTGGCAGCATCCACTCACAACCCATGCTCCGGGAGTTGGATCCGTGATAATGCGATGGGGGAGATGGGTCTGTTCTTTCGAGAGTTGCATGCCTCCCCCATGTCCAGCCTTTCTTCGACTCTCCTGCGCTCTTGATGCAACCACTGCCAGTTCTTTCTTCTTTTCTGTCTTCTCGGCCTTCTCCTCTGATTCCGCCAGGCTACCTTCGTTGTGGGTTATCATGAAAGTATGTATCCTTTTGGTCCTCAAAAGGCCATGATACCGTGGCTAGGGTACCGTACAAAGGAGAAATTTGCACAGCGAGGTTGGGCATTTGGGAAGTGATAAGTGACGAGTGAGTACCAGACAGCAAAAGAACAGGGAAGCGAGCATTCGAAGATAAAAAAAACAAGGCTGGCATTTTGCGCTCATTTGGGTACCTTGATCGCTCAACAACACCAGACGCAAGGAAATTCGATAAGCCGGAAAAGTGACGTGAGTTGAGGTGAGGGCACTTGAGGTGGAGGGATTATGTGACATTCAAAGATACAAGATACTGCTGCGTGGAGGATTTTGCGGCATGGCCTACCACAGGTTGTGTGAGCAGACAGGACAAGCACAGTTTTTTCCGACCATGTCTCGCCTTAGCCCTATCCAAACGCCGTCCGGTGCTTTTTTTTTTTTTTCAAGAGGCGTGCCGTGCTTGCTGAGAATTAGGTGCGGAACCTGCGTTGCACTCTTTGAGCTCTATTTCTCACTCTTTTGCCATTTGTATTTCGTACCTTGCATGGTTCCTGCAGGTTCCAACAAGATGGCGTTGACATACTTTTGCCCCGGTAGCCCAGATAGCTGTTGTCCTAGCTTCCTATTTCCGGCCGTCCTGTCCAGTCGGCCGGAAGGTGGCCGCGTTTCCAAGACCACTTTGTTTCTGCATGGGGATCTGCGTTTCGAAATGGTCACGTTTCTTGTGATTCAGGTCGCCGTTCCGTTGGTTGTTGCTTTTTACGCGAGCTCAGAAATACTTTGTGTCCTGTCGTTTCGCTATTTCGCAGGTTGAGCCAAGGCAGTTCTGAGCTAAACCTGTCGAGGGCGATGTTCTCCGTATTCGTATCCAATATGCAGAGCAGCAGCTTCGTCAGAGCTGGGTGGGGGAAAAGCAGCAGCATAGACGATGCATCTTAGTGCAGTTATGCATGTCGAGGGACCCAGCACAACCTGGTGTACCTTTTCATGCACGCTTTGGATAACTAATGCAAGGATGAGGGGAATGAGCCATGTGTGCACATCGTATGACGCGGTCGCTCGCATCACACGCGTAAGTGCAGAGAGAGTGATGGGAGAAAAGCTCTTCTGGGTGTTGGGCCTTGAACCTCTAGCCAAGGATGGGTACTGTAGTCAACATTTTGTCTGACGGTGTTGTCTAGTTGGAATCCGGGAAAGTCCCAGAGTTGACTAGGCTTTGCAGGTATCTGTGGATGCGTCTCGTGGTAGCGTACGTCGTAGCTGGAACATTGGGCAGAGAGTCAGAGTCAACAGTCGCCTGGAAACTCGAGGGGAAACCAGGCTTCCTTGCCTTTGATAGGTGCCGTTGCTGATCTGGCCTGGCCCTAAGCAAGTCTCTTCTCACCTCTGCGCTCAGATGCTCTGACAAGCTGGACACTAAGCCTCAAGACTGCTCCGCTTACAGTGAGGCAAACTCCATAAATAGTAGCCCGTCTGAGGTACGGAGTTATAGGAACAAGACTTTGCTGCCGGGATCTCGGGCTCTCCAGTTCAATACTAGCTGTTTCAAGAGCTTTTGTCTTGCCTCTCGTATGGCAGGTAAAGAAAGGAAACTGGATGAGTTCGAGCTATTGGGGCGAGACAACACGCAGAGCAGTTGCATTTTTCGGTCTTGCAATGCAACCTTGCAGCCCGGATGGGTCCCGTAGTGTCCGCCGTTTTGTGCCTGGTCCGGCCGAGCCAGGCATTTTTGCAGGATGTACCCTCGTACCGTCAGTGGTCCATCGTAGCAGAAGCTCGGAGCCAGTGGCAAAGACTTTCCAGCTCACAATTCGGATGTGTTCAGCTGCAAGTGCAAGACGTAAGAGGACCACCCAGATGCCTAGAAACCAAGCCCAGAGGTGGCTAGCGGCGTTCCCGCAACGCATCCGTTCTGAAAAATAGAAGAAAAAAATGCGACGATCGAGAGAACAGTCCGCTAGTCCAGAAGTGGCCAGGCCACCAACGGACCCATCCCAGTGAAACACTCGCGAGGGGGACTTTTGGCGAAGTTGACGGCCAACTACCGCTGTCGGGAACGAAGGGAGAGAGTTGTGGCAGGTCTACTTCGCGGAACCGTATCTTGAGATTTGACTTGTCATATTTCCCACTGGGCCTTTTTGGTAGTTTTGCGAATCGTTTCGTATCTTGCTGAGACAAAGGGTTAGCTCAGCTAAGATGCCCAGCACATGTGGCAAGCTTCCTCTTTTGCAAACGCGCTCCCCGTATTCTAGACGACGTGGCCCCCCCGACAGCCCGTACGTTGGAAGATCAAAAATGGATCTCGCTGGTGAAGGACGTGGACGAACACATAGCAAGACGAAACAAGAATAAGGAAGCAAGACAAGAACAGGAAGTCAGAGCCTAGAAACCGCCATACTTCGTAAAGCAAAGAAAAACCTACTGAGTGGGCAGGTGGGTTCCCCTGTGTGATGCGGCCGGGCGTCACTTTTGCTGCATGTACATTTTGTTTCAATTTTGTGACTGTCGCCGTTCGACATCCGGACACAAACCGACGTGCGCGCAGTGGATCATGGTCGCGAGAGACGAGACCCCAGATTGGCCAAATGTTTGCTGATCGTTTACCTCTCACAGATGTCGCTCATGTCGGTACTCTGTGCACCGCGTCTGCCAGGTCTGGTGGCATTGGCAAATGGGAAGCAAAGGAAGTGAGAACCAGAGGCACAGGGTTTCAATATTAGGGGAATTGTGGCGGCGGCGGAGAGGGACGCTGCACCCAATGGCGACGGCAGAAGGCAGTCTTGACAGATCACTTTTTGTTTCCATCTCGTCTTTTTGGTGCTCTGGTGGACCTGACACTGCGTCTGGGGATCGTTCCTTCCCCACCGCAGAGGCTAGGGCTGCTCTTGCCGTGTAGACCAGCATTAATGCATGGTGGCCAAGCCAAAAGTCGTTGGAGTGGAAGGGGCATAATCAGGAAAGTGTAAAGGGAAAGCGTAGGAAGGAGGGGAAAACTCGAGACAATCTGCTCAGCCGCCTCTGAGTCGGCAAATGATCCATTTCAGGAAGGAACGAAGCAACACGAGCATCACCAACACCTCCAACACCACCAACACCACCAACAAACCGCCAAATCAAATGCACAGGCGTTGGTTGGTAGAAAAGCGAGAAGGCAAGCGGCGCCAGTGGGGAACATGCGCGCAGAAGTGGCAGCTGTGGGCCGTATTGCTCTCTTTTTCTGGTCGTTGTTACGGGGTCCTGTTCTTCGTTTCGGTCGTCGATGCCGATTTGCCTCTTTGGCCCAGAAAGGAAGGTTTGAGGGGATACGGGCATACGTGATGGAGTAAGTATGTCGTATGTGCCTCGCAACGTATGAAAAGTGTAGGTCGTGATTTCCCTGCGACGACGCAATCTAGCAGCAGCGTGGGCAGGTAATATGGGCAAGCACGAAAATGGTGCCAACGCCGACGGGTCAAATACAGCACATATTAAAAAGAATTAATGCAACAACATAGAAGGCTCGATGGAAGATGAGGAAGGCGCGATCCCGCCCCGATGTCTGTGGAGTGTGGGCGTTCCCCAAGCCCAAGAAAATTCGCCAAAGGTCTATCGGGATGGGTCATTTGGACTTAAGGCGTTTGCATCGTACAGATTGTTTTGTCTTGATTGCCTTGCGATGTCTAAACTTTGTTTCTGTCAACGAGACACATACCGGTCCACGCACGAGTCGGCAAACAATTTCGCCGTAAGGCCACCTCGGACACCGCATCGATGTCCGAACTTCATATTCTGTACTTTGGGTGTGGGTGTCGTCGCGTTTCAGATTTGCCGCCGTCAAAGTGAGTCCGCCTCAGCCCGCCAGGCGCCGTTTGCCCGACTACGTAAGTGTTACTTTATTACTCTTGGGTGGGAAGAAAACGACGGTCTCTCAGTCGCTGCGCTTCGGATCTTCCCACACCACCTTTTCGCCTTCCTCCAGCCAGTCAGCGTGGACGAGGCCTCGGATTGGCCAGCGGCGAACAGCCAAGCAAGCAGACAAAGAAGTGCGAGGCACAGGGCCGGCCGCACTGCCGCCAGTGGCTCAAAGCGCGCGCTCTGGCCCGGGCCTACTGGTCACTTGGGCCTGCATTGCAATTCTTCTCTTGTTCCTTTGGTCTTCGAATGGGAGGCCAGAGCATGGAGAACGGGCGGCAGTAGGTCAAAGAGCATGCATACAGACGACAGGACGCCTCCTGCTGTCGGGCGTTGGACGTGGTGCAGCAAGGTCAATGCTCACCTCCTTCGTTCCTCGTTCCTTCCCGCGCTCTGCGCAACGCATCTGACAGTGGCCCGCGCATCGTACGAATTCGTGGTGGTCTGACTGGCGTGACGCGATGCAAGGGCGACAAGACACAAGGGACGAGAAAACACATGCGGAGGGCGTGCTTTGCATGCGCATTGGCCAGTGCGGTCTTGTGGATGAAAAAGGTCGAGCAATCACAGACAGCACAGCCAAAGCCAAAGCCAAAGTCAGACACGCCCGAGCCACACGATGCCATCTCCCACCTTTTGTTGATTGACTCGGCGGTGACCACACCCAAATATTGATCACACAGCACGGGAGATTGTTGCGTCGCTGCGTGTTGCGTGTTTCCTTTCACCGCATTCGCGTGAGACGGTACCTGAATACTAGGACAATACGTCTTCTGCTGTGCGATCCCACCTGCATAGAGGTCAATTTTATGCCATGGTATCTGTGACACCGAATGTCTGGCTCCCTCATCTGAGAGCCTTCTTGGGTTGGCTGGCTCTGCTGTCTATCGGTATATGCTTGGTGGATAAAGTGTTCGTAATTTGCGCAGGACTCGGCAGAGTTGGGGGCAGGCTGTTGCTACCAAGCCCCAAACAACACCATCCGAAGTTCCTTAGTTCCAAGTCCAGTGACTGGACAGCCCCACAAAGCCCTATCCTGGTTTTTAACGTCTTGTTACGGAACATATCTTATTACAGACGTCACTCGACCCGATATGCACCATTCATGACTTCCCGTCCAGTTTTACAAGGCAGTCAACCCCGGTTTCCACCACTCTCGTCCATGCTATTGCTATCCTATCATATCTGGGACATCCTATGATCTGTGTCGACGATGTGGCGCTGTGGTTGTGCCGTCAGCAACTGGCGCTCACAGAACACCTGTAACAAGGTGTGCAAGCGGCGTCGCCGCCTGACTGGTTCGGTTGTGGAGTGAGAACATCAGGCTCGAAGTACGGTGGTTCGGAGGCGACTTCCGTGTGTAGTTGTGTACGGTTTCTTGACCACAGTTGTTTTTTTTTAGAAATAAAAGCTTGGAATTATATTAATTTTATTTGTTTCTATATTTCGTGTCTTCTTTCAGTTTGTTTTTTCTTGAAATAAAAAATTACTACATGGCTTCATCATTTTCTTTTCTTATTGGCGTCTTCCTTTTCTACGTAGCACTTGGCTGAAACCACATCTTTCTTGTTCTGTCCATTCCGTCTGGGCGTTTCGCCCATCATGGATCGACAACGCAACGGTCTGCAAACTAAAGGCCAGAAGTGACGTGACCACTTCCAACCACTTTATCAACTCGTAAAAAAAGATGGCAAAAAGGTAGTGTCTCAATACCCCTCGTGTCTCGATACCATCACACCCGTCGCCTCTGTTTTCATCCTCACGCCACTTCATGATCTATGTTCTCGAGATCGTGTCTTTGGTTCCTGTAACCACGCTTAGCTCTTTCCTAGCTTGTCAACAACGAGCTGTTTTTGGAATAAGGCATATGCCGGCTGGCCAACCTAGTCGAGACCACAACCGGCTGTTCATTAACGCTGTGGGTGTTTTGTAATGACGACTAGTCTAGTAATAATGTGGTAAACTACGTTACGTAGACACTAACTGCAATTCTGGGGCAACCCGAGCCCCCGTTTTCCCGTTGTTTGTCAAAGTTACTGGCATTTTTGTCGTAAGTATACGGAGTATGTGATGGCACATCTTACCTCACGCTACTGGTTGCCATTTTTCATTGGCGGACACCGACTTTCTCAGACTTGTCCTCCTGGTCCTTGCTCTGACATACCGCATTTAACTGGCCGATGCTGGACTCTATGGCATGGTGATAGCGGGCGACGATGCGCCCATCCCCAGCCTATCACACGGCTGACTCCCGTAGGTACACATTTCCAAAAAGTGTGTTTTAGCAAGTCAAAGAACTATCACAACCATAAGGATCATCACACACGACGTACACAATTTTTCTTCTCGTTAAAAAAAGCTCGAGCGCTTAACGTCGACAGGTTGTCGGTTGATTTGATGCACATCACCATATCTCATCTTATTTGCTATCGTCACATTTTCGTTCTTGTTTTCCAACTTTCCCTCGTATTCTATGTTCGTGTCTATGTTTTCTTTGTTTTCAAAATCGGTTTGTTTTTATTTTATTTTACCTCATATGAGGGGGCCGGTGACATACGCAGATACGAGGTTTCATGGCTCACCCGTCACTATTCCTTTTTCCTTGTGTCGTCGTTTAGACCCACGGAACAAGTCAACCATTCAACACAGGAACGTCACGGCCGGAATGTGCCTTTTGTCCACATGGCCGTCCACCCGTCCAGTCGTCCAATCGCTCAGGACATACTTCGTACGGAGTACGCGACTATGCTCTCTGGCTCGTCGATCTAGCCACGCTAACACTGCACGCAACTGAGAGGCAGCCAGAAAGCAGGTTAAAAGCGACTTAAGAGGCGTAAAATGGCTCGTGTGGGGGTGTGGGTAGGATGGAGATAGGTTGCGCGACAGTTGATGTATGCTGATTTTTGCCAAGGAAGCGCAGCAGCTTAGAAGCGCAGAAGCGATCAAAGCGACCAACGTATCGACCTAAGACGACGCAAGGCACAAAAGCAAGTGAGAGAGGAACATTTGTCCATAAAACACTCGTGAAAAAAGCCCAAAAAAGACACTGGTCTCTGATTCGTACAGAGCATACGAGAAACAGCCAAAAGTGTCCTGCAGGTCCCAGCAGGACAGGGTTAATTACTGCGGCAGCAGACTGGAGACTGCATATGCACGTTTGGCGGCGAAAATAGCGAGGAAAATCAAGGCACAGAACGAACAAAACCTCGTTTAGGAAAGAAAAAGAACACAACAGAACAGAAGCCTCCCAAAACTCGCACGAGTCCTGCATATCGCGCGCGCGCTCTCGCGTCAAAACGCCTGGGCCTTTTATTTTTAATGTGCCACAAAGGACATGGCAGAAACTGGGAACGAAAACAAAAAATGGACGAACGTCTGGCGGAGCGAAGCACGAGCACAAGCAAAGCCGTCGCACGGTGGCTCTTTGGCTCTTTTCTCTGCCTTGCGAACGACGCCGCCACGTTTGCACAGGGCACGTATCAAAGACCGGCGATTGCGCCAATCTGGCCAGGCCCCAGTCAAAGCGGCCAAGTTAAGAACTAGAAAGGACCAAGTCGTACTCCGTACCTTGCATCTTGATGGTTCTTTTGGTAGTGCTGTGCGTTTGTAAGATATGTGATGGATTTTTTTTTGGTCTGTGTCGTCATTTTTCGCCCTGGTCTGCATCCCTTTCCGCAGCTATTTTTCTTCCTTGGGGGGATACTTCAGGCTGCGAAGAACGAAGGCTTAGTCTGCCTGTTCGAACCTGCTGAATGCGATGCAAGTCTGTGTGCGCAGGGCCCGCTTCGGCACCGCAATGCAGTAGTTGGTCGTCGTCCCCGTTGGATACCTCTCGCCAGGGCCGAACTTGCCACAGGTTACGGGGCTCTCTCTGTCTTTACAGCGAGGTCCTCCGGGTGCATAACTCCAGCCAATAGCGCAGTCGAGCCATGGGCCCCGTGTCCCGAATTAGAATACAGAGTAAGTCGCCAACTAATGGAACTAAAGTAACTAAAACGCAGCGAATTACAGGACGAGGCGTCCGCTGTGGCAGGCGCGCACCTGCTGCTGCTCTGCATAATTTGGTGTGTCCAGCGAGCACCTCCAATGGTTAGCGTGATGTGCTGCGCCTTCTTTTGTCTCCAACCCACACCCACCTGCATATGGAGGCCCTACGCACACTCAAAAAAAAAAAAAAAAAAAAAAAAAAAAAAAAAGATAGAGGATTTTGTAACTGCACGGGGGAAACTGGGCGCGTCACACTGAACATCCGTTGTATGGAGGGGCCCGCCAGCAAAAAAGTTTTACGTCTCCAGTTTCTCGGTCGTCCCTGTCTCTTTTATTTGCTTTTTCGTATTTTTGCCCAAACATGACGAGGAAAGAGCAGAAGGCCGGAGGCGAGGAAGAGCGGACACTGACTGGGGCCTACTGTTACATGGGAGTCGGTACAAGTGTCCTCACCGTTGCGGTCTACATCGTACTCTTTCCTTGCGAGGGCTTGTGGTGGTGGGGAGAAAGGCTCGAGAAGGCAAGGGCAAGAGCGAGAACAGAACAGAACAGAACAGGGGAGGGGTGTCAGGTTCCTGTCCTTTTCCCTGTGATTCCTGCTGTTCTTGCCCATGGCCGACTTTCATCGCCCACTTGCTACCTGTACACCCCTCTGTCGTTCCTTCCCCTGACTATTCTTCTTTTGGTGTCTCTTTTGCAGTGGCCCACCCCTGTCCCAAGTCCTCTGAGCGAGCCAACGCCCACGCCCCCCGTTGACTTTGGGTGGTATCCCATGTCAGCTTTTTCTCTGTGTTCTCTGGTGAGACATGGGTGCTTGGTTGGAGGAGAGAGAGTGAGGGAGGGTGGGCTTTGAGGGAGGGTGGGCTTTGGTGGACTTGGGCGGGGGGGCAGCGCGTTGACTGCATCCACACACGCCCCCCGTCCCAGTCCAACCCACCCAAAGTGGTGGTGTGCTGGTGGGTCCCAACCGTCCGCCGACGATACCTCTTTCCTCGTTTCTGACCTCGCATCTGCTTGTCGCTTGTGGGCTCTCTGGGTCTTTCCATCTCTACACACGCCTGGGTCGGCCCCACTCTTTTGCCTATCAATGTATCCATGCTCACTGGCCATGGTCTCTTTTTGCCTTTTGTTGATCGCAGGAAGAGGTGTGGCAGGGAACGGCCGTCAAGACGAGAAGGTGCGACTGGGGAGACAGGGTGTGTGTGTGGGCTGGTTCGTTACCTCTCTGGTCGACCTTTCCCGCTTTTATCTGTTCACTCTTTTAATCGTTTATTCTGGTGGTTCGCAAGACTGCTCTTTCCTTTTCCAGTCTTCTGTGCTATCCTCTTGTCGCTCACGCACGCACTCAAGACTACTTATCCTCGTGCTTCCCCCGTCTCCCAAACCTCCATCCGACCCTCGTCTTTCGCTTCCTGGTATTTCTTTCCTCCTCTTCAACTTCCTGATCACGGAACTTCATTCTCATTCTCCGTGTTTTGTTCTCGTGCCGTGTTGCTACCTGTTTTATTGTCTTCTCTTCTTCTCCCCAGCTTCCTTATTCCCTCTTTTGGATATCTCGAACTTTTGGAACTCGTTCCTGCCCTTCTTTATACATATCAATATCACTTGTTGCTCCTTCCTCGTTCATTGCACAGTATTCTTCTGCTCTTTCTCTGCATCCTCAAATACTCTTGCTCCTTCCGTTCTTCACTTGTATATCTATCCTCCTTACCACCTACGGAAAGAGCGACTGATCTCTCGACGAGCATCTTGCCTGCCCTCCGCCAATGTACAACATCCCCCCAGCATCTTTGTGATTCATCCCAGACAGCTCTTCCTAGCCAAGCTCAAGACTGCCGTCCACTCTTTATCGACACTGTCGAGGCGTCATTTTCGCAACTTGACGACCGCACACGCACTCCCAACACGACCACCATCTTTTGGCCGACGCCGCAACACTTGTGTACTACATTACATACAATCATCACCAAATACGACCATCTACCGATTTTCGCTTCATCCAGTATACTTTAATATTTAAAAAAACACAACCAAATCTGACAACTTTATTTTGGTGAGCAGCTTTCCCAAGGTCTCCAGATCCATCGTCCTAGGCATCCAGTTCCCGCTCTAACAGCCGGTAGACAAAACATTCACAATGGAATCCGTCATGACCAACTCCGTGGCCCCGGTTGCCTACTACTTCTACACGCCCGAGCAGGCCGACGCTCGTCGCCACGGTGCCTTCATTCCCCAGCAGCCGCAGCAACAACAGCCGCAGCCTGCCTACTACTACATGCTGCCCGCGACGCCCACATACTCCCGGCCAAACTCGTCTTCCTCGCAGCAGCCGCAGCCGGTGCTCATGTCGCAGCCGCAGCCGCCCAAGTCGTTCCCCCTCGGTGTTGCTGCTCCCTTCCCGGCCGCTGCTTACATTGTCGGAAGCAACGCCCGCCGCTCGGTCCCTGGCGCCAATGGCAAGCCCACTATCATGCTGGAGACGGACTTTGTGGATGTTGACGGCAACGGCCTGCGCCTGCCCTCCACGCCGCCTTTGTCCTCCACCGCCTCGAGTGCCATTGGCAGCCCCAGTGCCTGCGACATGCTGGCCACGCCTCTGAACCCCATGTTCTCGGGCCTGGACAGCTTCGAGGCCACCAAGGACACCACCAATGCTGTCGACGTTGCTGCTGAGCAGTTCAACGCCGCTGCTTGGTCCAACTGCGCATCGCCGCCTTTCACACCTGGTAAGTCTTTGGCATATTTGCAAGTTGATTGTCGATGGATTGCGCACGTTACGGTGCTTTTCGAGGCATTGTGTTCGTTGCGCTGCTTGGTATGCGCTGTGCTGTTTCGTGGGCTCCGCCCAACAAGTGCAGAACAAGGGAGCTGGCCGCCGATAAGGCGATAAAGCGGGGTTCCTTTGAGCCTCCTGGACTGGAATTTTGGTGGCAACCTCCTCTCC
Source organism: Sporothrix luriei (assembly GCA_021398005.1). Taxonomy (NCBI): domain Eukaryota; kingdom Fungi; phylum Ascomycota; class Sordariomycetes; order Ophiostomatales; family Ophiostomataceae; genus Sporothrix; species Sporothrix luriei. Next base: position 32,008 of record WNLO01000042.1, on the reverse strand, counting down.
CTTCGCCTTTTTGGCATAAATGCCTTCCCCCCTTTTTTCAGTCAACACGTGAAGTACGCTGGAATTCTTTTGTTTTGAAGCGTCATCAATGCTAACATTTGTTTTTTTTTCTCCCCTTGCGTTAGTTTTCGTTCAAGGCCAGTCACAATCTGTCAAGGGCCTTGCTCCCACTGGCGGTCTTGCCACGCCCGCGGCGCTGACCAGCGACCTGCTGTCTGCCTCGGCTTGCCCGTCCCTGTCTCCCTCCCCGTCACCCTACGCTCGCTCTGTCGCGTCTGACCAGGGCAACGACTTCTGCGACCCCCGCAACCTGACGGTTAGTGGCAGCGAGGGTAGCCTCTCGCCCACGATCTCTGCCATCCAGACCTCGCTGAGCCCTGCTGCGGATGTCGAGGACGACTTGAACGTGAAGAACGAGCTGGCACTTTCTCCTCCTCCCCTGGCCACCTCGCCCGCACCTGTTGCTGCTGACTTCGTCCCGAGCAACCTGTCTGTTCTCGAGGAGTTCCCTGACCTCGAGTCGGAGGACGACTTCGTCAACACGCTTGTCAACCTGGGTGCGGAGTTCTCGTCTGCCTCCAGCATTGCCTCGGCTGACTTGAACCTGCGTTCGCGTGCGAGTTCGTCGGTCACCGCACACTCGGAGATTGAATTCTTTGACTCCTGGGAGACGTCCTTTGAGAGCTCCGAGTCGCACGCCAGCAAGCGCCAGCGGACCTCGTCCGGCAGCTTCCTCGCTATGTCCACTGTTCCCGAGTCGGACGCAGAGTCTGCTGCTGCCGCCTCTGACAACATCGAGGCCACTGCCACTGAGGCGCACGAGCCCACGGAAGCCGCCGCCAACGAGACCGTCGCGGTTTCTGGCGAGTCGGCTACGCCGGAGGGAGAGGAGAGCACGGAGAGCGTCGCCGCCCCTGTCCCCACCAACCGCCGCGGCCGTAAGCAGTCTCTGACTGAGGACCCGTCCAAGATCTTCGCGTGCGACCTGTGCAACCGTCGGTTCCGCCGCCAGGAGCACCTGAAGCGCCACTACCGTTCTCTGCACACCCATGACAAGCCGTTCAACTGCCACGAGTGCGGTAAGAAGTTCTCTCGCTCTGACAACCTTGCCCAGCATGCTCGCACACATGGCGCTGGTGCCATGGTCATGAACGTCTTTGACGAGGCAGACATGGTGGCTGCTGTTGCCGGCGGCTACATGCCACACATGATGTACCCCGGCCACCCGGCGGCCATGGGCGGCGACGACTACTCTGGTATGGGCCGCGTGCTCTTCCAGGTCGCTTCCGAGATCCCGGGCAGTGCCAGCGAGCACTCTTCGGACGATGGCAGCGACGGCCAGAAGAAGAAGCGGAAGCGGACTGACTAAGCGTGTCTTGTTTTCCCCATCAACACGCATGCTTCGTCATTTTCTGCTCCTTTTCCGTTCCTTTTTTCTTTGCTGCCTACGACCAGAAGGCACGCTGTTTTGTTTTCTTTCCCCCAGCGTCCTTTTGTATGCCCCGACACGAATATCACGAAACACATTCTTCTTTCAGGCCTACCCCGCTACCTGTTTACGCGGATTGGTCCCCTTAGGGTTTGCTGGCTCTGCGGTGTTTTCAGGCATGGTGTTTGCCCTCGCTTGCTTTTGTTTGCTTTCGCTTCGGCTCTGCAGAAAAAAAAAGAAAAAAGGAACATGACACTACAGGACATACACACAACACATGGTCAGAAACATTTTCGCAGGACACAGAAAAAAAAAAGTCTTTTTGTTCAACTTCGATTCTCCCTCACACTCTTCCACACATACATTTTTTTAGCCTTCTTCCATGTACCACCACCGCCCCAAAGTATCATACTTTATTTTCTCTTCTATTTGTCAAAGACTTTTCCATTTTCAAAGCTTGTTCCTCTCATTTTTGCCATCTTACCTTGCTTGCCTTGTCTTTGTTCTTTTCTTTTTAGTTGTCTCGCTTTTAGGTTGTTCTCGATTGTGTTTTTTTAATTATTATACTTCTTCGTTTTCTTACTACAGAAAATAGAAGCCTGTTTATTAGGATGACCACTACTTGAAATTCGAGATGCGGAGTTTTGCTTGATGCCATTTGTTTGTTTCTCTTAAATGTGTGCATTCAGTCTACGACATGTGCGATTTGACAAATGAATCTCAAATCAAGCGAGCTGCAACTGTGAGAGGACAGCAGTGAGCACAAGAAGGCGTCAAATCAGGGTGGAGAGCGGGTCAGTTTTACCAAGTCTTTTCTATTTGCTTTCTTTTCTTTTCTTTTTCTTTCTTTGCCTTCTTACCGACATTCGTTTGCCTCGCTTTTGATTTCCTTTTTTCCTTTCTGACAGTTCCCCCTCTGCTGATCTGTTGATCTTTCCTACCGAGTTTTTTTGTCTCCTTCAATGTCTCACAGCTAAACTGTTCGCCGGATGTCTTCCGGTGGATGAAAGCCTAAAACGGCCAACATTGTTTCTCCTTTTGTCCGGACTTTACCGTTTCTTTACTGTTTTTTCTTTCTTCCTTTTTTTCTTTTCTTTTTCAACCGTCGACTCTCTCCTTCCTCTGACCGGATCTACAGTGTGTGCGGGTTCACAATATCGCTTGGTGCCGCTTACCGAGGCTGAAGAGTGACAGAAAAAGAAAATAAACTATATAAACGACGCCGCCGAGAGAAACTATCCTCTACCCAAACATGTGTGCTCATCTCGTCTAGCAGAGCCAAGTCGAATTTCAAGAACCAATTACGTTTGCCCAGTGTTTCAATGTGTAGTGGCAGTCAAGTACGATATGCTCTGTATGGCTTTTGCAACACAGAGTGCGCTGTGGAAACACTCAAATGGCGACCGTTACGACAAGATTACAAAGAGGACGCTTACCAGCCCCACACTCTCCAATGCAAAAAGAAGCACTCGTTTGCTCGTCCCATTTCCCTCTGCGGCTGCTCCCCACGTCTTGGGAGAGTTGCCATTGAAATTGTCCGCTCTTCTAGCGAGCTTCGATCGTCTTCCCTCTTGCTTGGCTGAGCCTAGGGGAATGGAGCCCTCATACCGGTGCTCCGTAAACGAGAGAGAGGTGCATGATCTCGACTCCTCCGTTTGTGTTTTTCGGCCAGGGGGTGTGGAAATGCGGAGTGGACCCTGAAATGAGCGTTTTAGCCCCAATAAAGGCACCGGAAAAGAAAAGAGACGACGAGAGATTGCGCGCAAGACACGTGTATGGACATTTTCATGAGAAAAAGTGAAAGTGGCTAGAGGGGTGTGCAGTTATTCTTTCTTGGACGTTGACCATGTCTCTGCGATCCACGGGCTTCTTTCCCTTTCGGTCTCTTTATCATTTGCCATTGTCGTTGTCGTTTCCTTTCTGGCCAGAGTCAACACGTCCAAACCTACCCATTCTAGGCCGAGATAGTTCGTCTTATCATTGTGAAATACCTGGTTCGTTCCCTTTACAGAACAAGTATCCTCGTACAAGGAATGGAGCCGAACACGGGACGGCTTCTCCGGGCACGCGGGTAGGCACGAGCGAGAATGGAGTATTGATAGACGGGAGAAGGGGCGTGAATCTGTTTGGCGTTGATGGGTGTGGCTCAATGACAGGCTCATCTTAAATATAGTTATGCAGGCAGCAGCCGTGCCCGGGACTGACAAGGGAAAGAAAAGAGAAAAACACAACCACAAAAGAAAGCCTCAGCAGCCAACAAGAACAAAGAAATAGGAAATAGACGTTCCTTGCTGCCGGGGGACCCCCAATGGGCAGTTGGCGAGGTCAACGGTCGGAAGCGTGCATTTTCGACGCTCAGTTATTACATTCTACATTTTCCTCACCCATCTCTCGTTTCCCCATCGCGATGAATCCAGGACGGAACACGTCTGTCTTTTCATGGTCTTGCATGGAGCTCTGGGCCCTGGTCTGATCGTGTGGATACGATCCCTATGGGCCTCCCTCGGCCGCTGGCTGGTCCCTCCCTCGGCCGCTGGCTGGTCCCTCCCGCTTCCGCTGCGAGCCCGCACGTCCGCAAATTCGCAAATGGGTGGTTCTTCCGTTTTGGCCTACAGGGCCTTTTTTTTTTACGACTGACCATATATCGTGCTCTGTACCAAATCTGAATGGCATTTTACCCAATATGACGGCATATGTCAGCCGAGGAAGCAATAATCGAATCGGAGTATTAATTTTGTAGATAAATTCTGTTCAATGTCAAGCACGATCTGTCGGCTGGATGACCGAGGCGTGGCAAGATGAGATGATCGAGGCGACTGGGAGCACTGTAAGAACAAAAGCTAAAATAGAGAAACAGAAAGAAAAGCGGCCCGACCAGCGGCTGTACCTGCATAGCTATTCTGCAAGGTACGCATGCACGCGTATTCGTGACTTGGGTGGCATGCCGAGCTGACAACAATGCACGCCAGATGCGACTCTACTCGGCAACAAAGCAGCCTAATCTGCAGCCGCTCGCTTGCATCTGCAAGGGCAGAGAGGCGGCTACAACAATGGCAGCTCATCGCGGAGTGGAGACCATACTATGGCGAACTGTCGGGCAAACGAGGAAAGGAAATAGTCGTGAGGCTCGGGCCGTTTTGTCGTTTTTCTCGTACCGCCACACTAGAAACTTGCCATCATCATCCCAGAGATCCTCAAAGACACACCAAAGACACCTGCTGTGCCTTCCGTTCAATCCTCGACCGAGGCAAGTTCCTCTGATTTTTGTGCGAGGGTGCGATGCTGTGCGAAGTACGCCATTCCCGAGCTTCGTGTTCCGTGCTTTGTGCTCTGTGCTTTGTGCTCTGTGCTTTGTGCTCTGTGCTTCGTGTAACCCATAGAATGTCTATTTTTGCTCCCACCGCCATTTCGGAGGACCGCATCGTCCTGTGTCGTCCTATGCTGCCATCTGCTGTCCTACGGCGTCTATTATCGTCCCATGCCGTGCCTCCGAGTGGCCCTTCCCCCGTGGCAACGGCCAGCTGCATCCTGTTCCACGAACACGCTTTGGCCAGGCAGTCTCTTTGTCTCGTCCATTGTCGTCTCTCGTCCTGTGTCTCGATGCGCAGTTGCCCCCGTGGACTAGGCGAGACGTAAAGTAAGTAACAGAAATACGTTTCGCGGACGTGTAGAAGGAATAATGCATACAGCACCATCACGCAGTGGGAAGACGACGAGAGAAAATAAGGGCGAAACACTGCAAAGGCAAGCCCAACCGTGCCTCCTCAACCATTTCCTCGGCCATCTCTTGTCGCGTCTTTGCGTTGTCTATCCACGCCTACCCTGCCTGCACAAGCTGTCTATCACACCTACCCGCATCTGTGCCGACCAGTCTGTTTCTTCCTCTCCAGCTGCTAAGGTATTCGTGCCAACTTTCACCGTCGTGCAGCGGCTGAATGCAAAAGAGTCAGTGGGTCGTACAGCCCGAGAAACACGGTCAAACAGATGGTCACCGTGTTGTCATTTTGGGCGATCTGTGCGTTCGGGGGCGTGAGGATGTGTTGTCGTCATTGTCTGCCGTTGCAGTGTATCGAGATGGTCGTCTCTTTCATTTTCAATGCCTGAACTTGCCTTTTACAGCGATTGGGCGACTGCACCAACAGCCAACGGCGAGTTTATGCACTAGCAAATTAGCGCCAATGAAAGGCGGCAGCAAGCGCAAGGCCAGCCTCGCCAACCCACCAACAGTTCCCCTTCCGTAGTTCTTGCTCTTCAACCAACGGACTTGCAAAAAAAGGCTGAACTAAATTTGATGATATCAAATTCTATTAAAATTTGGTGCGACGGCGGCGCAGTGCGCCCAACAGACATTCACACGTCACACGTCGACGGACGCGAAAGGAAGGAACGTTGGGGGGAGAACAAGCCCGCAAAGCTTAGGAAGGAGTCTCAAAAAGAAAAGGGAAAGGGCAAACAACCGAGATTGAACGGCCCAAAGAAGAAAGAACCACCCGCGGTGTGCATCGGGAAAACAGGCAAGAACTAGATCACACGATCACACGACCACAAGACCACACGGGAAACGAGAAACACGGCAGGTGCACCCGTCCGAACCCTCGTGACTTGACCCGAAAGAAGGAGGGGCGTGTGGTGCGCACACACACCGCCGACCGCCGACCGCCGACTGCCAACCACCCATCACCACTACCATCCCCACTACACTCCGCCGCCATGGCCCTCAACGTCATTGCGCTCGTCTCGGGCGGCAAAGACAGCTTCTTCAGCCTGTTGCACTGCATGGCCCACGGCCACCGCGTCGTGGCCTTGGCGAATCTGCACCCGCCACAGCCGGAGGGCAAAGATGCCGGCATCAACACAAATGGAGATGCCGACGCCGACGCCGACGCCGACGAAGAAGATATCAACAGCTTCATGTACCAGACCGTCGGCCACCAGGTTATTCCGCTGTACGCTGCTGCCATCGGCCTACCGCTCTACCGCCAACCCATTCTCGGCCACGCCGTCCACTCGGGGCGGGAGTACCACCACAGCGACGGCGAAGAAGACAACGAGGACGACGACGAAACAGAGTCCATGACGCTGCTGCTCGGCCGTGTGCTCTCCGACATCCCGGAGGCCAATGCCGTCTGCGCTGGCGCCCTGCTGAGTACCTACCAGCGCACACGTGTCGAGTCGGTCGCCGTGCGCCTGGGGCTCGTGTCGCTTGCCTACCTGTGGAAGTATCCCCTTCTGCCGGCCTTTTCGTCCTCGGCTGACGCCTCGCTTTCGACGCCGCCGACCGCCACGACCGACTACCTCGACGATCTGGCCGTCGCCGGTTTCGATGCCCGCATCATCAAGGTCGCCAGTGGCGGTCTCGACGACTCGTTGCTGTGGACCAACGTGGCCAGCGCGGCCGGTCGTGCGCGGCTGCAGCGGGCCTTGCAGCGTCTGGGACTGACCGACGATGGGCCCGGTAGCATGCTGGGCGAGGGCGGCGAGTACGAGACGCTGGTCGTGGACGGGCCGCGGGCGCTGTTCCGACACGGGTCGCTTTCTGTGGCGGATGCCGACCGACGCGTGGTCCACGAAGGCGGCGGGACGTCCTGGCTGCAGATCCGGACGGCGATGGTAGAGCCAAAAGAACGATGGACAGGGCAGGCCAACGAGTTGGGGGACAGCCTGGTCCGGGTGCGGCAGCCGAGATTGCTGGACGCACGGTTTGCTGCTGTTCTGGCACGGTTGGGGGGGACAGAGACAGAGACCACCGCAGATGCTGCGCAACCACTGGCTGCAGCCCTCGCCTTGGCCGATGAGACGCCGTTCACACTCTCCACAAGCACACCGCCCGCCGTCACAACCTTGCGTGTTGTCCCTGACCTCCCGTCCATGTCTCCCTCGCCCTCGCTTGCCGACGCCACTCGGTCCATCGTCGCCCAGGTCCGCCAGCATCTCCGCCACCTCCCAAGCCACCGCTCGCCCACCCACAGTGTCATCCGCACGCTGGTTGTCCTCCGCCGGATGGCCGACTTTCCCGCCTTTAACTCCGTCTATGGCACCCTCTTCACCGGCGCGCCCACTCCGCCGTCCCGCGTCACCATTGCCTGCGGCGAGGCACTGCCCAAGGACGTCGACGTCGCCGTCTTTTTGTCCGTCGTGGACGACACAGCCAAGATGGACGCGGTCCGCCGCCAGGGCCTCCATGTGCAGTCGCGCTCGTACTGGGCGCCGGCCAACATTGGCCCCTACAGCCAGGCCGTGTCGGTGCTGGCCCATGCCGCCGGAAACGACGGCGACGATGCCAACGACGCCAGCGGCCCGCGCGTTGTCTCCATTGCCGGCCAGATCCCGCTGGTCCCGGCCACCATGGAGCTGCCCGACCAGGCTGTGGAGGCGGCGCAAGCAGGGCTTGCTTGGACACCAAACTCGCCGTCGCCGTCGCCCGCCTCGTTTGCCTTCCAGGCCACGCTTGCGCTGCAGCATCTGTGGCGCATCGGCATCGACCAGGACGTGCAGTGGTGGGGCAGCACCGTGGCCTACGTACCGGGGCAGACCGACGAGCGTGCAGAGCCTTCCTTGTCGAGCAAAGCTGTGCTGGTGGCCCGGGCATGGCGTGCAGCGCATGAATGGCGGCCAAAGAGCGAGGATGATGAGGGCAATGAAGATGAAGAGGACGACAACGAAGATGGTCCCGACTTGTGGGACCGGAAGTTTGACGCTCGGTATGCCATGTACAGCGCGGGTGGCGGCAGCGGCGGCGACAACACCCCGCAGCTGCCAGACTGGCGAGTGCTGGACGGCCGTCCTTTCGAGCCTGCAAGATCCGCGCCACCCGTCTTCTTGGCCGAGGTGCAAGAGCTGCCGCGGTCGGCGCCGGTCGAGTGGCACGCCCAGGCCGGGTTCAGCCACCTTCAAGTGGGTTGCCACAGCAGCAGCAGCGTCCAGCTCCGGGCGTGGGCGGGAACGGACGGCGCGGCGAACAAGACGTGGACGCGTCAGACGATTCTCAAGACGGCACCGCGACGGGATAGCGGCAATGATGACGATAGTGACAGCGAGGACGGCATCAAGATGTGCCGCCCAGCGGCAGCACCACGAAACAGCCGAGTTGTCGTGCAGACGACAACGGCATGGGCCTACCCAGCTGGCGAGACACCAATAGCCGTGGTCATCCCCGACGCCATTCTGGCCGACAACGTCGACCTTGTCTATGCCGACATGAACGTCTGCCAGATCGCCAAGGCGCACACACTCACCACGCCTGTCGTACCGTGTGCCTCGCTATGGAACGCCCGCGGTGAACGCCTGGCTGCTGTCGTCGTGCAGACAGTCTACGGAGAGGCGTGACGTTTAGATATGTAGTTGTTGTCGATGAGTAAAAAAGAAAACGATTCCATTCATCGATCCAAGTCCATGCTAAAACCATCCTGACTCGTGTTTTCCCACAATATTACCTTCCAAAATAAAAAATCCAAAACCACACCGCATCCTACGTATACAAGAACAAAATGAGACCGCCGATGAACGAGACAAACCGCAGGAGCTTCTGCAGCTCCAGATCCTCGTCGGCCTTTTGTGCCGCTCGGACCATGTCCACCAACGTGCTGCCCACTGCGTTGCCTGTCCGTTGTTTCCGTTTCCTGTTCGTGTCCGCCCCCCCATGCTTCGCCGCGCCGGTTTCTACAGCAGCCCACTATGGCAGGATCTGCATCTCCTCGACGCGGTCTTTGGCGTACTCGTCCTTGTACGTGTCCCAGAGCCGCTGCAGCTCGGCGCAGTACAGCCCGTGCAGCCGGTCTACCTCGGCCGGGTCCAGCGTGTCGCTCGCGGCCTTGGTCACGGGGATCGGCCGGCCGACCACGATGTTGAGCGGGTGCCGGTACGGCATCAGGCCGTAGTCGTAGTTGAAGATGCCGCGCCCGCGCATAAAGGGCAGCGTAAACTTCCAGGCCTTGAGCACGTACATCTGGAAGCGGTGCAGCAGCGGGTGCGCGTCGCCCTGCAGCTGCGTGTACAGGTCGACCTCGCCGAAGCCCAGCACCGGCACCAGGTCGGCGCCCGTCGCCATGGCCACCTTGATGAAGCCCGCGCGGCCGTGCAGCACGAGCCGCAGCGTGCCGGGGTTCGCCTGCAGCGACTCGCGCGCGCCGCCAATGACAATGGTGACGGCGCGGCCCTGGCCCTGGCCGTCCGGCCCGCCGCGGCTCAGGAGGTTGATGATCGACTCGCGCGCGACGGAGCACATGCCGGCCATCAGCAGGTACTCGCGGTAAAAGGGAATGTTGAAGTTGGAGTCGAGCGTGAGCAGCGCGTTGGTGATGCCGGGGTACTTTTCGCGGAAGCCGAGCGCGTTGGTGCCAAAGGCGACCCAGGCGCCGTGCGAGATGATGCCGTGCGGGTGGTAGCCGAAAATGTACTTGCGGTCGGCCGGCAGGTCGGCCGTCTTGTGCAGCTGGGCCGGGAAGTAGTCGGCGAACCAGGTCCAGATGGGCAGGCTGCGGAAGCGCTCCGAGCGCCAGCGCAGGCGGCCGTTGGTGGACGCGCTGGAGACGACAATCATGAGGAAGTAGGGAACGATCAGGGGCCACGCCAGCGGCACGGCGCAGCAGAAGAAGAAGAGCGGGATGGCCATCATGAGGCACGAGCAGTGGATGAGCACGGCCAGCGTCTGCTTGCGGCGCCGCAGCGGCACCCGCAGCGGCGCAAAGCGAATGCCTCTGTGCGCCTCCTGTTGCGTTGACGTGGCTGTCGGTGTTGGGCCGTTTGTGGTGCCATTTGTTGTGCCATTTGTGGTGCCGTTTGCGGCACCGTTTGCTGTCCGCCGGCGCGGCTGCTGCTGGTCCGACGGCATGTTCTCGGCCGGCTTCTCTGTATCGCTGTGGTCGTTGCCGGCCTCGTCGCTCGTCTTGAGATGGCGGCTCGGTCGTGCTCGGCTGCGCTGCCGCACCCCGTCCACGCGGTCGATATTGTTGTTTCTGTTGGGCGGCTCGTAGTCGAAGGTCACCGCAGGCATGGCGTCAGTGTCCGTAGTCGGGAGGGCCAATCTGGACAAAACTTGTCAGCATCGAGTTGCCTCGGCCTGTGTCCACCCACCGCCAGTTGTGTCCTGGGTATCGTAATACCTCTCTATTGCAGGGACAAGGCAACGCCTCTCTCCCAGTTAAACAAGCTGTTTCTGTTTCTGGGCTATGAAAAGCGTGGCTCCCAAGTCGTCGTGGGGTGAGGGAGAATGTAAGAATCGTTCGCTGAGGATACCAAGGCCTTGCCGGCGGTCGCGTCGCGAGGAGAGATGCGCTGATGCAGTTTGCTGAAACAGAATCGCGCCGTCCCAAAGACAAAGTCTGAACGTATCCAACAGTCAAAAGTCCAAGAACAGATTGCCGAAATAGAGAGGACAACGGCCCCTTTATGGTGCTTATGGCTGCTGCGTCGTGCTTGCCTTGGATGTCAGATTTTGGATTCGCTGTCTTGTGTCGTTCCTTCTCCCTGTACTCACCCCCTCTTGCTCGGGGCGGCGAGACAAGGAAGTCCAGCGGCTTTGCACATGCTTGATGACGTTGTACCTGCCGAACTTTGTTTGTGGCTGGGGGTGCTTAGGGAAGGCGCTAGGCGGCACGCTGGACGTTAGCTTGACTTAGGTCCCATGGTTTCTAAAAACCGCGGTCACGATAAAGTCACGTGAACTCATCGCGGCTGTTCGCACAGCCCATGTCATAGCGCTTACTTTGTCATCTTTCTCAGGGCATTGATATGCTTGTGGCTTTGCCCGTCTTTCGTTTAGGTTCACGTCTATTGAAGTTTCCTCCTTTTGTTGAATGTATTTTTTAGACTGACAGAGTATAAACAAGATCATACATTGGCACGTAAGAAGAAAGAAAAAAAGAGAATCGATGTCTTGAAAACGGTCTGCTGCCGAGACGCGCGTCGGCCGGCAGACGACAAAGTAGACACAGGAGAAAATGACGTGAATCAATGTAACAGAAGAGAAGATGGAAGATGGGAGAGAGAAGAAGAAAGAAATAGCGGTGGGAAAATAGCATGGGTCACGAAAAGGCGCAGATTACATCGACAAAGAGATTGGTAACAAACAAAACAAATAAGCGAGTGAGTGACAACAAGAAATTAAGAAAATGGCAAACAGCCACACAGCATAAACAAAAGTGTGTGAAAAATCGATTCACAGAAAAATAGAGCACCGTCCATCAGAACTGAAAAAAAGGCTTCCCCTGCCCCCGCGGTTCTCACATCCCTTCACTGTATCATGTTTTCTCTGATTTCCGCCATGTACACATGCAGTCTACCACCGGATCGTCCTTTTTTTGGTTGACCCTCGCTGGCCGCGCTTACGAGCTGCCAGATTGCTTGAAGACAATCTTGGCCGAGCCGCCCGACAGCAGAGCCGTGGTGCAGCCGTTGGAGCCGCCGTAGTAGGAGCCGCTCTTGATGTAGCAGGGGGCGGTGATGTCGCCGGTGATCTCAATGTCAAAGTCAAGCTGGGCCGTGGAGGTGGGCGTGTTGGGGAAGATGGACAGGTAGGTGATGCCGTTGACGTCGGTACCGGCGCCAATGTTGACGGGGGCCCAGTTTCCGGCCGAGTCGGGGTACTTGGGGCTGTTCCAGACGCAGGCATCCTCGACACTAACACCGGCGTTGTTGACGTAGAACTGGCCGCTGGTGTACTTGCCCTGCCACTGGTAAGCGACCTTGGCGTTGAGGTTGGTCAGGGTGTAGGTGTTGCCGGGCTCCGTGACCAGGGGGATGCTCATCATCTCGTTGCCGGGGTAGTTGGTGCCGCAGACGCAGGCGACGTCGGACAGCTCGTTGACGACGCTGATGCCGCCGAGGCCGTCCATGCAGAGCGTGTTGAAGTTCTCGTTGGTCAGCTCCAGGAAGCCGTCAGCATTGCACCAGAGACCGCCAATGGACTGGCCGGTGGCGCCCTGCGAGGTGATGGGCCACTGCGTCTTGGTCTGGCCGGGCGCGCAGGCGTACGAGCAGAAGGAGCCCGGAACACAGCCGCCGGTGATGGCCTCGACAATGTTGGAGATCAGGGTGCCGGGGGTCCAGGAGCCGGTGGTCTGGATGGAGGCCCAGCCGTCGAGGCCAAGCCAGTCGAGGGCGACCGCGCCGTAGTCGGACGGGAAGTGCGAGCAGGGGATCTTGCCGCTGGGGAACTCGGCGGTCGAGCCAGAGCCGGGGGCAGTGACATTGCTGCTGCTGGGTTGAGCAGACGAAGAGGTCGACGAGATGGACGTGGACGACGAGGTGGTCGAGGTGGACGTCGAGGTCGAGGACGAGGTGGTCGAGGTCGAAGTGGATGTCGACGACGACGACGACGACGACGTGGTCTTGGTGCTCGAGGCCTTGCTCTCAAAGAACTCGGCGGCCTGCTTGGTGGCCGTGGGCTTGGCGGTCGAGGTGGGCGTGGAGGTGCCGACCACGATGCACTCGCCCTTCTTGATGCAGGCCTGGGCCTCGGCGGGGTCGACGGACTCGCCGTCCGAGAAGACGTACTTGGTCGCGACGGCGTCGGCCACCTTGGCAGCGGCGGGAGCGCGCTTCTCGACCTGGGCGGGGACCTCGATGGCGGCCTCGCGCTTCTCAACGTTCATGGCGCGGTGGCGGTGCATGTGCTGGTGACGCTGGTGGCCCATGTCGGCGGAGGCGCCGGCCACGAGCGCAGCCGTGACGGCAATCTGGACGAAACCCTTCATGGTGACAGGTTTATGGCAATTGATTGGTGTTTTGCTATGCCGTGTGTTAGTCAGTATACCGAGAGGAGATGTTTGTGATGATGTGCGTATTCATAAAGGCTTGGCGTAGATCGATCTGGTGATGTGCGAAATGCGTTTTTGCGATGAAGACAACAAAAGTAGCAGTAAATTAAATTGAAAGCGTTTGTGAAGCCGTTGAGATGATGTCGACGTGGTTTTCGTATACTAATGTGAAATGCGCAAACCGTAGCATTCAATCAAGTCGCCTTTGTCGATGTTGATTGTCGTTGGTCCTCTTTGTTTCGATCTCTGTTTTGTTTCGATTGTGCCGTCGCTTGGTGTTGTCTCTCAATCGATGCACTTTGATTTCGCTTGTTTGTCGAGTCCGTTTGTCGTTTGTTGTCGGGTTTTTGTTCCTTGTCGTCGAGTTTCTTTGTTTATCCCGTCGTGCTGTCGCTGTCTTCTCTCACTTTGTGTAATTCAACCCACCTTTTGATTCCTCGTGCGAGTCGGCGGTTCAAGGTACCGTCCGATGTTGTTCGTTTGGCTGCACTCCGACTGTCGATAAAACAACTTCCAAAAGGAACGTGATAGAGGAACAAGATCCTCAGTTGGATGGATAAGCGAGTGTAGGGGGTGACCGAATGTCGACCGTGATGCTGTGTGTGAAGAAACAAGAAATCAAAAAGGGAGGAAAGGGAGAGGAGAGAAGGAAAAGAGAAGAGAGAAACGAGCGAAAGAGGTAAGAGGGAAGCGGGAACGGTAGAGACACCAAAAAGGGAGTGGGCGGTCTAGGAATGGGCGGCAGGTAATTAATCTGTAGTGGGAAGTGGACAAAAGAGTATGAGACGGCGTGGGAGGGGGTCGACGATGGCAATGAAAGTCGGTCCACATCCACTAATACGGACATAAAATACAGGCTACAACGGACAGGCACAAACAAGATACAGGCACAAACAAGCACGACAAGGCATAAACAGAAGCCCGTAAACCACTGACGACGGTGAGAGTAGGTGGTAATGACCGTCGATAAAGGGCCTGAGGGCCTGACGTCGACGCCGTTGTCCAATGATCGTCCTTGATGGTCGGGGCTTGGTGAAATTGCATTCCCCATTGAAAAAGGGGGCAAAGGACCAAGCAAGTGGAAATGACCAGGAACGAACAGCGAATAACTCAAGAAGAGAACAGGAAAAAGAGGGCAGACCAAGAAGCAGTGTGGCAAGTGGGAGAAGACCAGGGTCTGGGGGGAGGCTGGTCTTGGGTAATCTTGGTCTCTTTCTGGTCTGAACGCAATGGGTAGCAGCAGCAGCCCTTGTATCGTCAACTGAAGAGACGACAGGGGTGTATTGGCATTGGAGGAGAGCAAACAACGGCAGTGGTGAGAGCGAGGGTGAGAGATTATGAGAGACTGTGAGCGACTATGAGCCTGAGCGAGTTGAGAGGCGACGATGACGAAGCTTGAGGTCGATTGTCCGGTGTGACGGCAAAACGAAAAGACAGCATGCGAGACAGGAAACGGGCGACAGAACGAAGAGACCCTTTTTTTCCCCAGCCAGTCCCTTCGCCTTCGTGTTCCACTTTCCCCTTGTTTTGCTGGCCGATCTGTCCCTTCATACCACGACAACGCGACTGGAATGCACCTCTCGCAATAGGGAGGAATCGAGGGGCACGGGCACTCTTTTAAACGCACATGTCATCGATATCGATAGTGGGAAGACACAAGTGTACGTTCGTACTTCCGTACGCCGAAAGTCGTCGAAAGTATTCCAACAGCAGCCAGAATAAAAAGAGGGCCGTCGTGAGAAGCCAAGACAAAAGTGACGGGCAGCGAGCAGGCCACGGAACACGCCCGCAATGTTGGATGATGCACCGCCGCTTGACTGGCAGGACTGGGCTGGGCGGACTGCGGCGCGGCCGTTTCAGAAACAAGGAAACACGAATGAAAGGGAGGCAATCAACACGCAGTTTGCTGTGCGCGAACTGGAAATCCCCGATGCCCCCCTTTTTCTGTCGACCCCTGCTCCTGGGCTGGGTAGGTCCTTCCTTGCTCTCCATTGCTCCCTTTTTTCTTTGCCTCTCTCCTCTTTCTTCCAGCAGAGCAGGAGCGCGCCTGCCCACCCACACCATCCTTGGGCCCTGTTGTTTGTCCCTGGCGCTTGCCCCACCATTCGTTGATTTTTCGTATATGATTGGCCTGTAATCCCCTGTTCCTGAACTTGACCTAATTTGGCCGAGTTGCCAGTCCATGTTTAGATTAGCCCCACCGCACCCTGAGCCTGGCTCTTGCCTGGAATAGGGATCGCCCCAATGATCTGCTCCGCTTTGGATTTTTGGCCAAGATTTCGTGTTCTGTGCTGTTTTCGTCTTTCTTTCTCACTTCTCGGTCTGTGCACAACCACGGCTCAATTGATCTTGGCTGGTGCCCAAATCTGGTTGGCCACTCCATGCAGACACTCTCGGCGTTCGTTCAAACCAGACTCCAATGTTCCTCTTCTTGTCCAGCACGGCCGTCTTAACTCCAGCCAGATTGGTGGAGTCGACGAGAAAAGAAAGAGATACGCCAATGCCGAGAAAACATGCAACCAACCACGCGAGGCTGAAGGGGCCGATCTAGGAATATGACAGTTCGGTGGACGACGTACGATGTATGCCGTACGGGGCAAATGTGTTTGTATCACCTTGCAAATATACGATGTATGTTGTCGTCCAACATCGTATCCCAGTTTTCATCCCGTGGCCCCTCAAGCGCTTGACTTGTGTTCAATTTATCCGGAAAAGGGCCCGGCATGTCACAGTGTCCCGCCTTCCATCGAAGGTTCTTGGAGACCTGGCCTACGAAAGTCGACTTTTTGTCCTTGGATCCACAGACGGACAAAGAGATGCCAGCCAGCAAAAAGGACTGTGGATGCTGCCGGCGTGGCGGTCCACCTGAAGGGCGCTGCCGGGTCTTTTTGTTGCTGTGAACTTTTGATTTTTTTGTTTCTCTGCTTCTTATTTTGGCTTTCTTTGCTTATTTCCCTGTTTTCAGTCTCCTCGTCCTTTGCCCCGTCCTTTAATTACACATACATCGTACGCGTCACTGAGGACGAGGGCAACAAACCGACAAGCAGACAAGGAAAGAGCATGCACACGCAATCCGGGCCAGCGACGCACATTGGGCTATTAAAGTAAGGTATTGCAATTTACACGGCGGTGGGACCAAATTGCTGCGTGGCCAACAACGCTCGACGTAAAGTGCGACAACCGATTCTCGTTTTCAACGGTCGCAAAAATAAAATCGACGACCAGAGACTTTGTAAAGGGAGACCCTGGATTTTTAGTCCCCTCTTACGGACTATCTTGTCATAAGAAAGAAACCACTTGACGACTGGCAGCACCGTTTTTGCCGGCTTGACCCGCTTGGATCCAGGAACGAACGGCGCCGTCGATATAGGAAAGCCACAAAAGCCCAAAGAACAAAGAGCGAGAACAAAGAAACTTTACAACAACCGACGACGGATCAGAAACCGTTGTCTTTTTATCGTTAAGGAAGTAACTGACAAGCTGCGGGATATAAAATATGCTTTGGTCGTTTCACAATGTTTCTTTCGTTGTCATTTGTCGTCTGACAGCCTTCAACTTTTTTTGTTTCTTTCCTTGTATCCCATATATTCGTTCGTCCCCACTTTTGGACAATGGACCGACGCTATAAACTCGTTGTCCATGCCGGCGGGATATGGCTTGGCGAACCGAGTGAACAAACAAAGAAACAAACAGAGCAACAAGAAGCCGTTAGAAAGGTTTCAACGGTAAAAACGGGGACATGTTTGACGATGAAAAATATCATCTTTGGCGTGAAAACATGAGGCTTTTTTTCCTTTTTCGGTGTGTATATGTGAAAGTCCCATGGTTTCACTCGTTTCTTTGTCCTTTGTTCCCCGTCTGGGTTTTAAATTTCATGTTTCCCTTTGTTTGCCGAGGAAAACTGCCTGTGGCAAATCAGGCGACACACAAAGAAGAAAACGTTGACAGGTGCTTGCGGCTCAGACCTATCGTGATGTCGATGTCACCATTGTCATCTGGCAGACTTATGCAGCGGCAGAGTTGTTGTCGGCTCATCCCTCGCGACATTTCCCACCGAGCGAAGTGCCCTGGTCAGGGACCATAAAATTGTGAAAGGCCATCTAGGGAGTATGTAAACTTGGCCACATGGTCCTTATTGTCTGATGAAATTCGTGTTGGAGCTGCCTCTTCAAAACCCCCCAAAAAAAAAAAAAAAAAAAAAAAAAAAACTATTCTTACATCATGGTGACATCTGTCGTACGCGGAAATATCTGAAGACCTTCGGTTACGACCCGAAATGGCCTCGGCAAGACCAAGCAATCCTATTGTCCAAACCGACGCGCACATAACATACCTCCCAGGTCCTTCAGACTGCAGACACAAGACAAGTTCACCTAAATAACATCACAAACATCGATGTCCTTGTACGTCAAATTACTGAAGGACTCGGTAGCTTCCAAACCGGGCCCCAGTGAATAAACCACTTGCTTTTAGATACATCTGCATTTCCAGTATGTTAAAAAGTAGCTCTTCGAGGACAAAGAGAGTATAATAGAACAATACGATGATGGTGTGACTCTGGCCGGTATTATGAACAGCCTCGACGTGTCCTTTGTCCCCGGAAGAAAAGACTGACAAAATTCACATCATGTATAATCCGGAGTAATGGATGACAGAGACAAGCCGGAATAGAACCTGCTAATCTCCTCCGTGTTCTGTGGCCGCGATGTGGGCGGTCTGCGTGATTAGAATGTGGTAGGGAATGCGGCTTGGCGCGTGATGTTTGAGATAGTCGACGCGGGAAACGGCTGAAGGCTGTAAACAATACAAACAATACAAACACGACAAAAGGTAGAGAAGAGCGGAGTCGGTTTCCCGTCTATGTACTATGGACTTTGAATCGTATCGCAGACCCTCAAGAATGCACGACTTGACGGTAGATCTCGATAAACATGCCGAGATGACAACAAACGGCCGCATACCAAAGACACTGTGTACGAAGTAGACAAACTTGGTGTTTTCACTTCCTCTGTTATTGTAGCCAGTTTCGGGGGACTCGAAGTTTACAGTGACGTCAATTTATTTTGTTTGCAAATTACGGGCGCATGGTTTGTCATGAGTATGACGAGAAGTGAGGCACATTGATACTGACGTTGGCCCACAGCCTCGCTGTGGTGATACAGACGATTTTGGTAGATATTTTATTTTATTTTATTATTATATATCCATACTTAGAAAAAGAAGCCGCAGAACAAACAGTAAGCAGAAAAAAAAGACACTGAAATTAACAATCTATCCCGAACGATGTCTTCATTACACAAAGGTGTGATGTTTCTATTCAAAGATGTTAGCAAAAGACCGTGCCGAAGCATACCTTTTGCTACAGCCTTGCCAAACGACTCACCATCCTTCCAAATTACAGCCAGCTATTTTGCATACCAGGCACCCGCCAAGATACAAAAGGGCAACTTCAGAACAAACTGCAATAATGAATTATCTATCTGCTACGGCTGATATATCTTGGTCTTTGACAGGATGTTGTGTGCCATGAAAACAAGCGAAGCACACGGCCTTGCTTGGAAATGCCCAATTAAAGAAAAAAAGGTCGGAAACAAGTAGAAAAAACCATGTATCCTTTGAAAAAGACGCTGTGGATATTTGGAAGCTTATATTCAAGAATTTCGATATTAATACTCGGACACGAACGACCACCACATCCTACCACCACGGGTGACTTTCCCCACGACCGCACATCCAATTATTCACCACCACATAGGGCACTATCTAGAGTCCTCTTATGGCTTTCGAATTTACTGGCCACCACTCTCCCCCTTCTACTGTCCCAGTCGTCCATCGGAGCAAAGCATCTGAAATTGCATCGTCCGTTCATATTGGCTGCCCGGGTGAGGTAAAGCAAGAAGAGGACTGTCTGCCAGCCACTCTTATAGGCTGCGTCTATGATTGCAATAAAACGTACGGGTGGCTGCTTGGTGTTTATCAGGAGTACGACGTAATTACGACGTATTTCTGTAATTCACTTTTCAGCTGCCGCCTGGTAAAGGCCGACCCGCGGAGCTTGCCATGGTGTTCAAAATGGGAGCTGAAAATGGCTAAAAATCAATAAATATATGCCGCGATAAACAAAGCGCAAAAAACCACACCAAGAGCTCTCGCAAGATGTTGGTAGGACGCATGGTATTGCTTTATGCGCACGCATGAACCGTCGTGTGGGTAAGATTTTTGTCGGCTGCAGCTGTTACTATTGTCTTTTGTATGTCGTATCGTCACTCCGTATTGATGGCGGCCTGCCACGCAGCCAAGATGTCACGCACACCTCGTCATGTCGGCTTGGTGCCTTTGCGGTCGGAGGACAACAAGTCTCCGCCCCATGTCGCGTCGGTAGCAGGTTGTTGGCAACTTGTGTTTTTGCTCTTTGTTTGCGTTACTCGTTCTGCATCGCGCTTCTGCAACACAGCCTCAGTCTGGCGGGCCTGGATCCTTTCGGCTGGTCCCCCCATTCGGCAGGCACCGCGTGGGTTAATTACCCCTTTTCTCTACATGGTCTGGAGGCGTGATCTTTTGGTTTGTTGATTGTCCCTGGTTTTAGCCTCGGCCATGGAGCGGTATCGTTTGTTATCTTGTCCTGTGTTCTATATCCAGTCCTTTGATCCTGATATTGACCTGGTCTTTTTGTCCAATATATTCAGTTCACCGTAAAAGCCAAACCGGGTAAACCGGTGCAACTGCCATAGGTGTACTTGCTGGTAAGCCACGATTCCTGGATGTAAAGCTTGGTCTGGCTATTTTGAGACTTGTAAGTCATGTTTCTGTTATTAACAAAGGCAATAACCTTCTCAGTGAGACAGAATGGACAACGGAGTCGACGGAAGGAAGAGGACTCCGTCTTGGCCTCCTTTGGTCCACTTTGTCTCCTCATTTCGTTCCTGGCTAGAGTCGCGCCTCCCAAATCGACACGACACAACACGACCTCTCTCAAGTCTCGACACAGACATGACGCGTTTTGGCCGCAGGGGAGGTTGCAGGTGCGCTTCTGCTCGAGCCTCGCTTGCCAAATTAACTGATGCACGACGTTGCTCGTCTTGGTTCTTGCATGCAATTTTGCCGATTTTGGGGTACGCTGTAATCATACGGAGGACTCCGTTACCCCTAAACAGCGCACAGATCCTCTCTTGTTCTTAAAATACATTTTGCAAGTCCCCGTGCTCCAGACTACGGCATACTTATGGCATACGGAATCAATGGTCCCCTTACGGAGTACAGGCTTGCGCAGTTCATTCGAAGAAAAACGTATGAAATAAAACGTGCTGCGTATGGAATACGTGAAACCGGTTCAGGCTGCCCCGACTGCGCCGATTGTTCCGACCGCTCACCACCAGTCAGCACGACCTAATTCTCTCACAGCCTGCCCCCCGTTTATCTTGGCCCACCACAATGAAGCCTCTCGTGGCTTGACAGACAGCCGTCACTGCACAAACTTTCTACGGGATACGGAGTACTGTCGTGCGTCGTAGTCCAATGGTAACCTTTCCGGCCGTCCGCCACATGAGGCTGCTTCTCAATTCACGTATCCCCCTTCCCCACTCTCAGCTGTCGTTGCCAGAGCCTCCCGCTTGCAGCCACAAGCTCCATCCAATTGGAAGACTGGCAAGCTGGGGAGCATGTTGAGGTTGTGTTGGCTGAAAGCGGGTCTGCCAGCTAGGCTCTCGTAAGTTTATTGGCTTTCTGATTCATTGATTCCTCTTCGCACATCATGTCCTATTGAAATACTCCGTATCTGACAAGTCACAATCAGGAGTGCGTAAAATATCTTACCAATAGGGACAAGAGCCCTGTGTCAACAAGGAATAACGACTACGGAGTATCTGACTGTGATATGCCTTCCCTGCTCCCCTACGGAGTAGAACCACATACTGCTCTCCACACCACCATGCGGCCTCCGCT
Organism: Sporothrix luriei; assembly: GCA_021398005.1. NCBI lineage: Eukaryota > Fungi > Ascomycota > Sordariomycetes > Ophiostomatales > Ophiostomataceae > Sporothrix > Sporothrix luriei. Next base: position 10,882 of record WNLO01000042.1, on the reverse strand, counting down.
CTCCTCGTATTCTGCAGTGAGTCCTCAGCCCAACAGAGTAATTACCAGCCAGCCAGCTTCTCGGATAGCCCGCCTCGCCTGTGCATCCTTTCGTCTCTCCGTCCTTTTCGTTGGCCATCCATGGGGGAATTAACAACTGCGAGCAATGCTATTCAGCTGACGTCGCGAGACGCAAGTTCACCCAAAAGGAAACATGGACACCACCTTGTTCCTGGCCTGGAAAGCCTGACCATATACGTAGTACCACTGTAAAGCAGCCGAGCGAAACTCAACAGAAGTGACAAGTAAGTATCTTACAAGTGTTTTGCAAGAAGCGGCCTGCAGGTAGCCAACCCAACAAATTCAAACACAAAAAGACACAGACACAGCAAAACAGATAACGCGCCACATGCGAGACAGCCACCTTGGGGCAATCATACACACAGGACACACATTCTGCCATGGCGTCTGCAGCACGGACATACACGACTGTGGCGGCCGTTTCCCTATTTGCCATCTTGTCGTCTCCGTTGGTGTTGTGTTGCTATCTGTCTTGTGTCTCGTGCCTGTGCTTGTGGTCTTCCTCTTTGATAGTCCTGCTTTAATTACCAGAGTAGAGTGGGCAAGTCTACGACACGTATTACGCGCAGCTGTATCTGCCGGCGCACTCCGTTTTGGACGCCCTAATGGTGGCTTAGGCACCCTCCGACACTTATTACCCACTGCGACCTAGTTGTTGCCGCTAATTTTTAGTGGATGAAAGCGCCCCGTTCGGGTCGTTTTCCCCAAGGCTTCCCACCAAATGCGCCCACCGCACGGCCCGCCTATTGGACCTTTCACCTATCAGCTCTCCACCGTCCCGTACCCGCTGTAGCAATCCACTGGAGAGCAGACGAGCCGCTACTTCCCGCGGTGGCTCACCAGCCTCACCTGGCCAAGCATTCTGGCAGCGCAGAACGCCCAGTCGCTGTCGCTCTTTCCTCACCTCGTACGGAGTAGTGAGATACGTCGCACATGCCTCCCCTGTTCGCGTCGTCCAGGAAGGAGCAGGAAAGCAAACAAGTTTTCCACGCAACGGACGGCAATTGCTCTTTCCATTTCCGCCGTGACACGCAATGCGCTTTCCTGTCTTTTTTGCCGGTTTACCATTTCCACATCGCGCCTTCCTTTCGCTTTCATTGTTGTCAACAAAGCAAAAATCGCCACCAGCCCTCCTTCCTTCTGTCGACCTTTCAGCCTCTTTGGCAGTACCAATTCGCCCTATTACCTAATCCTTCATAGTTTAGCCTCTTGCCTGTTCCATTTTCCCACTGTCAAAAGTCCGCCGCCCCTTGCCTTGCCGCATTCTCTAGGCGCCGGGCTCCAATTTCTCCATTCCCTGCTCTCTTTTCGCTCTTCTCTCTTCTTCCCAAACAAAAACCGACCCGGAGCTGTCGCCACGTTTCTCCAGCCACACATCCGACTCCTCTTTTTTTCTCACGCTGCTTGTCTCCAAAAAGCCCTGTTTACAACCGATTGCTCCTCTGCTTTTCGATTTCCTCTCACCCCCCCTCCTTCGAAATCGATGATGCTCCTGGAAGGCTGTTGTTGAGCGAGTGTCGCCGACGTCCCTCATTTTCGGAGCAGCAAGAAATTGAGAGACAAAAAGGGAACAGAAAACAGGAAAAAAATTCCCCGAAAAGAGAAAATCAAAAATCAAAACAAACAGACGGAAGCAGAGGGCAAAGGACAATTGCAACGACAATTGCCAGAGGTTCCGATGCCCACAGAGCGCCGATGCGTTGCGTGTTGAGAGGGAACACGTTGATTTTGAGTTGAGATACTGTCGATTTTGGCGATTCTGCCGACTCCGTCTCTTTGGCCGCCATCGATTTCCCGGTCTTATTTCACGCCTTCTTTTTCACGACGTCTATTCGGGCCTGTTTTGTGTCGGTTGGCGCGTGTTGATTGATGATTGATAATTGTCGAATGTCGATTGTCGATTGTTGATTTGTCGCCTCGTAAGACAGCGACAACGTCCACATCAACCACAGCATCAACACTGATTCCAACGCCCTCGAGATCGACGCCCCGTATCGACTACACTCCTCCCTCACCGTCGTCCCGATGTCGTCAGTCGAGAAATCCGCCGACTCCGTCGAGGCGGCGTCCAGCCCCGCCCTCGTGCCCGAGTCCGATTCCACAGCACCTGCGATCGAGAACCCCCCATCACAAGCACAGCACACTGCCACCGCAACAGCAACCGACGCCGAGACGGCCGATGCCGCCGCTGCCGCCGTCGCCGCAGCTGCATCTGCCGCCGCCGCCGCTGCTGCCGCGCGGTCCGCAACAAAGCGACTGCGATCGCCGTCGTCCGCCGCCGTTGATGACACACCCCAAGACGACGCCAGTCGGCATCAAAACCACGACCACAGCCTGCCCGAAGACCCCCAACTCTCCCCACGCAAACTGGCGCGCCTTGCCGGCGGCTCGCGCTTCGACGACCACGGCGCACCTGTCGATGGCGTTGAAGCCGTCGATGGAGTAGATCCCCAGCCCGGCACGGCCGGCACGGCCGACCACATCGCCAACCACGATGCCGCACAGACCGCGCTCTCTGTGCTGCGCGGTGCTGAAGCCCTCATGTCCCAGCGCGTGGCCGAGGCCGCCGAAGCCGCTGCAGCTGCTGAAGCAGCGACACGAAGCGCGGCACACAGGGGTGCGGCTGCGGCCGCCGAGATGGATGGGAACGACACAGACGAGACAACAGCCCAGCCGTCACCGCCACCGCCACCGCAGGACCCGCAACTAGCGCCCGGCGCCGAAGATGCTGCAGCTGCTACTGCCCTGGCGGAGGCGGCCGCCAACCAGCTGGCCGCCTCAAAAGCTGCCAGCTTTGCAGTCGCTGCAGCCGCTGCCGCCGCTGCCGCAGCGACCGCGTCGTCCGGAGCGCCGCCAGCCAACACTGTCCCGGCTGCGGACCACATGGAGCTTGATCCGGCGATTGCGCGAGAAGAAGAGCAGCACCAGCAACGACTCCATCAGCTGCAGCAACAACGGCAGCAGCAACAGCAGCAACAGCAAGGGCCATCTTCGCCTCGGTTCTACCCCGGCCCCACAGCTGCTTCGACTGCTGCCCAACAGACACCGACCTCGGCCACCGCACCGACCACGTCGAACGTCCTCATTCCCGAACTGGCCCCCAAGTCGCCCACCTCCAAGCGCCACAAGTGCCCCTACTGCGACACCGAGTTCACCCGCCATCACAACCTGAAAAGTCACCTGCTCACCCACAGCCAGGAGAAGCCCTATGTCTGCCAGGGGTGCGACATGCGCTTCCGCCGCCTCCACGATCTCAAACGCCACTCCAAGCTGCACACCGGCGAAAAGCCCCACATCTGCCCTCGCTGCGACCGCAAGTTTGCCCGCGGCGACGCCCTGGCCCGTCACAGCAAAGGCGCTGGCGGCTGCGCGGGCCGCCGCTCGAGTTCCAACACCTTTGGCACCTTGGGTGGCGCCGATGACAGCTTCGAGGGCAACTCGAGCCTCATGGACACCACGGCCGGTGGCGACGACTCGGTCATGTCCGGTATCGAGTACGACGGCAGCACTGCAGCCGGTGCTGCAGCTAGCGAAGAAGAGCGCCGCCGCCTGAGCTTGCCGGGTATCAAGACAGACCATGCGCGCGGCACGCCCGGTGGCCCGGACTCCTTTTCCGGCGGCGCCCAACAACACGCGCGAACCTATCCGCCCGTGTCCCAACAGCCGCACCAGCAGAACCAGCAGCAGAGGTCGTCGGGCGGCCTCTACCCGCCCAGCGTCGACCGCACCGGTACCGCTAGCTCCGCCACAGCCACCACCGTGTCCGGCAGCGCCCACACGCCCAACACCAGCATCTCCTCGTCGTCCATGGTGCTGCCCCTTAGCGCGGGCGGCAACGCCGCACACGCCGCCGGCCTTTACTCGCAGCACGGCATCGCCGAGAGCCCCAAGCCGTTGAGCCCGGCCGTCGGCAATCACGTCCTGCTGCGGCCCGGGTCCAACAGCAACGGCTCGCCCGCTACCAATGCCAACTTTTTCTCGTCCGAACAGGGCATGTGGGCGTATGTACAGACGCTCGAGGACAAGCTCAAGGCGCAGGACGAGCGGATTCGCCGACAGGATGAGCGTGTGGCGCGACTTGAGTCGGTTAACAGGGCCTACGAGGAACAGGTCGCTGCCCTCAAACGGGAACTGGCCGTGGGGGCGCCGCCCCGGCCGGCTGAGGCCACCGCGGAGGCCCCCGTGGCAGAACCTGCTGAAGGTCCCACCGCGGAAACGCAGGTATCCGACGCACCAGTGTCCGTGGAAACGGTCGCTGCTGCTGCTGCGGCCATTGCGGCCGCCGAGGCCAAGGCGCTTTCGCCCACTGTGGTTCCCGAGACGGACGTTGCTCTGGCTGCACACGAGCATGCTGGCCAGGAGCAGCAGGTACAAGAGCAGCCGCAAGAGCAACCGCAAGAGCAACCTCAAGAGCATCCTCAAGAGCATCCTCAAGAGCTGCCTCAACAACAGTCCCTGGAGCAGCCCCCTCTGGGAGAGCACATCGAGCGGCAGCTGGAGCAGCGCGTGGGCCAAGAGCTTGAGGCTGCCAGTGCGCAGTGATGACGTTGAGGTGTCGCTTGATCTGCCACGTTTTACATTTTCGTCTTTTCACATCATGTTTTAAAATCTAACGGGGCAATTGTTATTTTATGTGCGGCGTTGCTTATTCCTGTATTTTGTTATTGTTCTCTACCGGGCGGCGCTGGCAATTTGTTCTGATTTTATCTACGACGCCGTTTCCGACCGAACGGGCACATCTCGATGCTATCTACGGCACAACCTCACACACCACAACTCCGAAAACCACGACTCGCCAGTGTCACCGTACTCTTGTTTCTATGGAGCTCTATCGGAACCTTGTCTCCAACCTCAAACACGGAGTATTTGGAGGACAGTACGAGGGACAGGCGGCGACCTGTTTCCCTCCATTTTATCGTAATACAGAATCACGGACCTTACTACACAGAGGAACTGGAGAACATCAATAAAAGGGAGTGAGGATGGACAAGACGAGAGGGGGCCAGAGCGAGAGAAGGGCGCAAAAGGAGGCGATTGAAGGACGAGACGGAGCAACCAATTGGCGCATTGGCTTTGGCCAGATCGGAGGTTACGGGATTTCTGATGGGATTGGAATTGGAATCGGAACTGGATTAGGATCTGGGCACTCGGTGTTTTCTTCTTCAAAAGAAAGAACGAGCTACTACGACGTAGAGCTCGAAGTGTATTATTATAGAGGAACGGTCTGTCATTGTGTATTTTGTTTTGCTGGGTTGAAAAGATCACTAAAAGAATCGCGCTGTATAATGTCGTATCCCACGGTACTTTGTGCACTGAAATTGCCTGACACATGTGAGACGGTTGCCCGACGCGGCACACCACAAGCATTTAGGGCCACCGTTTCGGCAGTGGGTTGTGCGGTGCGGCCTTGCTGAGCTTCCCTTTCCCACTGCCCAAACTGGTGCCTGGCAGCGCCACAGATGCCAAGGCCCAGGCCAGCCCGTAATTAATACCTGGCGCGACAGGGCAGTAGATGTAGCTTCGCAGCTTCTCGTGCGCTATTTCCCACGCTAACGCTGGTGCGCTGCTGCAGGCACAGTTTCCACCGCACTGGGGAGCTCCTGCCCCAAGTCAGCGCCCGAGACACCTTGAGGCTCCTTCCCTACCGCATGGCTGCGCGCGGTTGCGCCTGCCGTAAGATGTTGCGTTGACTCGGCGTACCTGCTGCCTTGCAAGCTCTTGCCCCAGTCCAGTCAGCCCAGTGCATCATCCACGAATCGATTCAGCCTTCCGTTTCTCATCGTGCCGTCTCTCCTGTTGTTTTCTTTCTTCTTCCTTCACTCCCCAGTTATTCTTTCGGCGATTTATCCAACAAACCACACCGCCGCCACACTTCCGCCGTGGCTTGATTTCTTTTTGGGCATTGTTGCTTTTCTTCACTTCGCATTCCCTCGTTTCGACGCCGTCTGTCCCTCTGCACAGGGCGTCACCCCCCCTTACTACGTGCTTCAAAAGGCCGAAAACGCATCACGACCTCTCCTCTTGGCCATTCCTGAGCCTCGTTGATTTCTGGTGCTACCATCTGACAATCCGCGACCAAACCTGTCCCACCCAGTCCCCGCCTTGCATCTATAGCTTCCGGCGTCCTCACGAGGATCGTTATCGATCTCGAATCGCGTCTTCTCTCGAATCTTGACAAAGCGCCCCCTCTCCATCCTCCTCGACGGGAATCACAAACCTCCCTGCATCCTGCCATTCCTTCTACCGGGGCCATTCGCACCCCTTTCACGCCCTCTTTTCCCCCTCGGCGTCGCCCCCCGCCTATGACACACACGTCTGCGCCGGTCCGACCATGAGGGTCTCTTCTGCGTTGCACACGGCGGCGGCGCTGGCCGCGTCCCTGTGGGCTGCCTCCTGGGCCATTGCGCCGGCCGCCGCCGCTGCCGATGGGCCTACCTTCCACGCCAGCTCCTTCGGCTACCAGCCTGACAACCTCAACTACTTTGAGGACTCGGACGTCATCCTCTTCCACGACTTTGTCGAGGGCCTCATCTACCGCTCTGCCGATGCCGGCGCGCACTGGGACAAGGTCACGGCTATCCCCGCCATGGCCGCATCGCGCCTTGTCATGCACCAGTACCACCCCGAGCGCGCGTTTGTCCTGACGGAGGGCATCACGCACTACCGCACCGAGGACCGCGGCAAGACGTGGCAGTCGTTTTTGACCGACGCCGAGAGCAGCATGTTCCAGTACGACGTGCTGACCTTCCACGCCGCCGACCCGGACCGCATCATCTTCAATGGCATGGACTACGACGCCGCCTCGTTCAGCGAGGTCGCCATGTACACGACCGACGGCTTCCGCACCGATGCCAAGTTCCTGCGCGGCAACACCGCCGGCTGCTGGTGGGCCAAGGGCTCCGAGCTCTTTACCACGGGCGCGGCCGACCTCGACGCCAGCCGCATCCTGTGCATCGTGCGCGACAAGCTGTCGCCGTTCAAGCAGGATCAGCGCCTGCTCGTGTCCGACAACTACTTCAAGGCCGTCAAGTCCGACGGCGTCGTCCAGGAGTTTGAGCCCAACCTCGACACCAACCGCCCCGTCCAGGGCATTGTCAACATTGCTGCCGTCAAGAAGTACCTGCTGGTCGCCACCACGTCGCTGAACACGGACGAGATGGCCCTCTTTGTCACCGACGACACGCTGCGCTGGCACCGCGCCGTCTTCCCGGCCGACCACCGCATCAACCAGGAGTCGTACACCGTGCTCGAGAGCACCAACTACAGCATCCAGATCGACGTCATGAACACCCGGCCCTCCGACCCCACCGGCGTGCTCTTCACCAGCAACTCCAACGGCACCTTCTTCACCCAGAACCTCGACTACACGAACCGCAACAAGCGCGGCCACGTCGACTTTGAAAAAATCTCGGGCATCCAGGGCATCTTCTTGGTGAACCGCGTCGAGAACGGCGAGGCCGTCAACAACGACCGGGTCGACAAGAAGATTGTCAGCGAGATCACCTTTGACGACGGCCGCACCTTTGCGCCGGTCAGCCTGCGTAGCCCGGGCAAGGAGGGCCAGGAGGGCAAGGAGCGCCTGCACCTGCACTCCGTCACCGATCTCAGCAACGTCGGCCGCGTCTTCTCGAGCCCGGCGCCCGGCCTCGTCATGGCCGTCGGCAACACAGGCGACTACCTGGGCCACTACAAGGACGGCAGCCTGTTCATCTCGGACGACGCCGGCCTGACCTGGATCGAGGGCCCCAAGGGCCCGCACAAGTACGAGTTTGGCGACCAGGGCTCGATTCTGCTCGCTGTGCGCGACGCCGCCGACGTCGACGAGGTCACCTACTCGCTGGACCACGGCAAGACCTGGACGGCGGCCAAGCTGCCCGACGGCCTGCAGGTGCGCCCCTACATCCTGACGACGACGCAGGACTCGACGAGCCTCAAGTTTTTGCTGGTGGGCGAGGCCAAGGACCGCTGGCACATCATCGCCATCGACTTTGAGGGCCTGCACGAAGCCACGTGCAAGGACAGCGACCTCGAGGACTGGTGGGCGCGCGTCGACGACAAGGGCCAGCCGACGTGCCTGATGGGCCACACGCAAAAGTACCACCGCCGCAAGAAGGACGCGGCCTGCTTCCTCAAGCAGGAGTTCAAGGACCCGGTGGTCGAGACGACCGACTGCGACTGCACGGACCTCGACTTTGAGTGCGACTACAACTTCCGCCGCAGCGAGAGCGGCACCGAGTGTGTGCGGGTGGGCCCGCTGGTCCTGCCCGAGGGCAGCGACGTGTGCAGCGGCAAGGACGCCAAGCCGGACGACGTGTTTATGGGCTCGTCGGGCTGGCGCCTGATCCCGGGCAACACGTGCAAGCGCACCGGCGGGAAGCAAAAGGACGACCTGGTGGAGCACAAGTGCAGCGAGACGGGCACGGCGCCCAACGCGCCGGCGTCGGGCGAGATTGCCAACACGCCCTTTGACTTCCAGCTGTCCGAGTTCACCGACTTTGAGAAGCACTACCTGGAGCGCGGCGACTCGAGCTCGGACACGGCCAACAGCGAGGCGATTGTCATGCGGCCGATCCAGCGCGCGCGCGGCGAAGGCGGCCCCATCTATGTGACCAACGACCACGGCAAGACATGGACGCACCCGGACGTGTTTGACAAGGTGAGCGTGTGGGCCATCATCCCGCACGAGTACTTTAAGGAAATGGTGTTTTTCGTCACGACCACGGAGCACGTGCTGTACACGGTGGACTACGGCAAGCAGTATCACGAGTTCACGGCGCCGTACCCGCCGGACGTGGAGAGCGAGCGGCCGCCGCTGCTGTTCCACCCGGACCACAAGGACTGGCTGATCTGGATCGGCAAGAAGTGCGAGGGCACGGGCGCGTGCTACACGGAGGCGTCGTTTTCGCGGGACCGCGGCGACAACTGGGTGACGCTTCTGCGGTACGTGGACCGGTGCGAGTTCATTGGCTCGAGCGCGTACAAGAACCGCAAGCCGGAGGAGGTGGTCTGCCTCGTGCACGCGCGCGAGGAGGACGTCAAGGGCGGCGGCGACGCGAACCCACTGCAGCTGGTGTCGAGCACGGACTGGTTCGAGAACAAGGTCGTGCACGAGGCGAACGTCAAGGGCTTTGCGACGATGGCCGAGTTCATCGTGGTGGCGGCCGAGGACAAGGAGAAGAACAGCCTGCGGGCGCTGGCGAGCCTGGACGGCGAGACGTACGCGGAGGCGCGGTTCCCAGTCAACTTTGCGGTGCCCAACCAGCACGAGTACACGGTGCTGGACAGCTCGACGCACGCGGTCAACCTGTTCGTGGCGACGGAGACGGGAAAGGACAAGCGCTACGGCACGATCCTCAAGAGCAACTCAAACGGCACGTCGTACGTGCTGAGCATTGCGGGCGTCAACTGCGACAACCGCTACTACGTGGACTTTGAGAAGATCCTGGGCCTCGAGGGCGTGGTGGTGGTGAACGTGGTGGCGAACCGCGACGACGCCAAGGCGGCGACGAAGAAGTTGCAGACCAAGATCAGCCACAACGACGGCGCCGAGTGGGCGTTTCTGCCGCCGCCGCGCAAGGACGTCGACAACAAGAACTACGGGTGCACGCCGCGCAAGGGCGCGCGCGAGGGCGGCGACGAGAACTGCGCGCTGCACATCCACGGGTACACGGAGCGCGAGGACCACCGCAAGACGTTCTCGTCGTCGGGCGCGGTGGGGCTGATGTTCGGCGTGGGCAACGTGGGCGACCAGCTGGGCCCGATCGGCGAGGCCGACACGTTCATGACGACGGACGCGGGCCTCACGTGGCGCAACGTCAAGAAGGGCGCGTGGGCGTGGCAGTTTGGCGACCAGGGCTCGATTGTGGTGCTGGTGCCGCGGCACGCGAAGACGCGCACGGTGTCGTTCACGACGGACGAGGGCGCGACGTTCCGCGACCACCAGTTCAGCGACGAGGAGGTGGAGGTGCTGGACATTACGACGCTGCGGTCGGGCGCGTCGCGCAACTTCTTGCTGTGGTGCCGGTCGCCGGGGCGGGACCACGTGTTCACGATCAACGTGGACTTCTCGGGGCTGACGGACCGGCCGTGCGAGCACGACGACAAGGACGTGGGCAAGTCGGACTACTACCTGTGGTCGCCGTCGCACCCGCTGATGCCGGAGTCGTCGTGCCTGTTTGGGCACGTGTCGCAGTACCTGCGCAAGAAGACGGACCGCACGTGCTACAACGGGTACAAGATCCGGCACCTGTACAACACGAAGAACTGCACGTGCACGCGGCGCGACTACGAGTGCGACTACAACTTCGAGCTCGACAACCACGGGCAGTGCTCGCTGGTGCCGGGGCTGGCGCCGCTGTCCAAGGACCAGTGGTGCAGCGACCACCCGGACGCGGTCGACTACTACCCGCCGACGGGCTTCCGGCGCATCCCGCTGACGACGTGCGAGGGCGGCGACGAGTCGGACAAGACGTCGACGCCGCAGGCGTGCAAGAACCACGAGGACGAGTTTGAGCGCAAGCACCGCGGGCCGGGCGCGTTTGCGATTGTGCTGATTGTGCTGGTGTCGGTGGGCGCGGCGGCGGCGGTGGCCTGGTACGTGTACCGCAACTGGACGGGCAAGTTCGGCGCGATCCGGCTGGGCGAGGGCGGCGCGTCGAGCTTCACGGTCGACAGCGACGCGCCCTACATCAAGTACCCCATCATGGCAGCGGCGGGCGTCGTGGCCGTCGTCGGCACGCTGCCGCTGCTGGCGACGGCGCTCTGGCGGACGGCCACGGGCGCCCTGGAGCGGCGCACGGGCGCCAGCTTTGGCAGCGCGGGC